>JAOWCC010001634.1:35770678-36132779 GCA_030867875.1 Actinernus sp. WN-2022
TCACCCCCCGACCGTCACCACAGACTATCTACGCTACCATAGACACCAACGAAGTCTAACCATCTGAGTGGCGATATACGGTATACTAATGATATCTCTAACAGTTGCTCAAGTTTGGATCTTTAGGTGCAAGAATGCCTAGGGACAATTTGGATGTTGCGAGAGATCCTACATGGCGGTATAAGCATTTATGTAGTAATTTAGTAGAGCGTTTTCGTCCTCTATGGTGAGCTGGGAGTGCTTAACGAGCCACTCAACGAGCCATTTAGCGGTATTAAGATGATCATTGCTATAGGCGCATAGTAGAGCATGATGAACGTATTCGTACTCTATGGTTATCTGAAAACGTCGAACGAGCCACTTAACGGTATTAAGATAACCATTCATACTGGCACGTAGTATAGCAACCCCGACGGCTTTATCCTCTTTGGTGAACTGGAAGTGCTTAGTGAGCCACTTAGCGATATCAAGACGATCATTCTTACAGGCAGCGCGTAGAACGTAATCGGTGTGTCCATCCGTTTTATCGAACCGTTAGTGCTTAAGGAGCCACTTAATAACATTAAGATTACCATATTCACTGGCGTAGACAAGAGGAAAGCTATCGTTGACGTAGTTTACGGAAATACCGAAAGTCCTGGCCAAATTGTCTCGATCGTTGTCATTACGAGTAGACCTAAGACCGAAAGTGAGTACTCGTTTACGTAACTCTTGGTCTACGTTTTTGTAGCGCACGAGAGATGCGACACCGTTTAGGCGTTTCGATGTCCTTGCGATGCTTGCGAATGATTCTGGGCCTGCATGCTCTACTATCTTGACTAAGATTTCTATGGGGAGGCACGATATGCTATCCATAGTGGAAGAGATCGATATACTGCATAGTAATCACTTCTCTAATATTGACGTTGAAATGTAAAATATGATAAAAAATAGTACGACAAAACTGCTTTAATCCGGAAAAAAGCGGTAGAAACCGATCATTTAATATATAATTATAAATACAATAAATGAACTATAGTAGAAGATAAATTGTTGCTGTCTGGCCCGATCACAACAAAATACAACGAACACACTGTTGCATTTGTCGCATTTTATGATAACGAACCCGAAGGGTGAGATGTCATAAAATGCAACAAATGCAACAGTGTGTTCGTTGTATTTTGTTGTAATCGGGCCAGAAGCAACAATTCATATACTACTCATAATATCATTATGTCAGTTCTAAAAAAAAAAACATTAAATACACTGTATACGTAGAATGCCTAAACCAAGAGATAATAATCAAATACAAAGAGGTACAGGCCAGATGTAAATAGACCCGGGAAATAGAACAAAATAAAACCAGTGTCAATAACACGCCACAATGCGATTTCCACATCAGAGTCATATATCGTTCGTTTGAAAAAAATCTTCATTTCGGATTACTTACTCAGTTTATACTCACTCACTGCATGCTGGATTTTCGTTCCGAATTTATAGACATTTAAATACATGTGCATGGGGGGCGAAACGACTGTAATTCTTTTAAAAGGCCCCTGTCAGTCAGAGAACTGAGAAATCGGGTCACTTCTACTACACTTTCGAGAGGTTAATAACAATAAATAACAACACAACGACAGTCAATTGGTATAAAGGTTATCATGTTCAGATTAGCGGCTACTTACATTTACAAGCTGTTGTCTTTATATATAGTCAGTGTTGATCGCAGACTGGAGTGTCCCGTCTCACGAGTGTATCTTAAGCATGTCGCATAATATGTGATAAATTCCCGTTCAAAGCCCGTGAAACACCTCTCAGCTTTAGAAAAGACAAAAATCTTGGTATTGCACTTGAAGGAACCTTTGGTTTACACAAAAAACAGCTGATATGAAAGGTTTTGCTAAGTCAAAACTCCCACTCGCCGCCATCTTGAAAAACCTGGAAATTTGTCCACTGTTCACGTGACCAGCACAGTGCAATCTGATTGGTACGGTGGTGAAAAGAACTTCCATAGTAGGCGCAATTTGATTGGTTGACGGCGCCAAATCTCGACACAAATAAAAATAAAAATACTCGGGCTTTCAGTTAGGGAGGAGGCAAAATTTTCTAAAACAATTCATGTAAAGAATTGATGACTTTGTGAAAACATTAAAAATGGCACTTGAAATTAGTTTCTAGCATTAAATGCATGTGTTACGTTTCCAAACTTTAAGACAAGAAATCGTCAATACAATGTTCTAGATAATTTTTGTACAGCAGAGAATTGTGTTATTAAACATGTAGTAGAAATAAAAAAATGGTGCCATTTGAACAATTATTCTTAATGTCAAAAGAGCATAACGAATAAATACATGTACAACCTTAACTTGGGCCACTTTTAATTAATACATGGAGTTCTAGCATATTTTTGTGTCATACATGGTTTGTGCTTGGGGAGCAGGATAATTGATTCACTACTCATGCTTGTGATAATTTACATTGCAATCACATATGGGAGCTTCTAATTACAAAGTTTTACTGATAATGAAATTGAGGCTTCATGAGGGTTGTCACTGAAGGGACTGGTCAGAAATTAGCATGGGGAGGAGGTTGAGATGTTTTTGAATCCCTAAAAATGGAGGGTCATAAATCATGGGAACTGAAAAAAAGGGTGATAATAGGGGAGAATTAAAGTGTCAAAATATTTCATACTCATTGTCCAGGGAGGGTTATTTTTTTATTTCATTCTCTACCCCCCCCCCCCCCCCCCCCCCCCCCCCTCCCCCCTTTGCATCTCCCCTGCAAATTTTGACTAGTCCCTAATATTTTTAGCCTGGCTTTGAGAGAAGAATAAATTACTTTAGATTCTTTTTACAAGAGTTACATATATAAATTCTTTTGAAGAAGAATTGTGATTCTTTGTCTCCAGAGAAGCCATATAATAAGAATATTATATTAGTCATGTAAAAAGAATCCTATTTTACACTGTGCCTGTGATGCGAACTTCCATGGAAAGCAGAAAGCAAATTGCAGCCATGTTTGTAACATATATTAACAGTAGCTACATGTGTTTGAGAAAATATACATGTGGCAACACAAGACCTGAGTGATAAATAGTGAACAATTGAATGCAGTTTATACACATCTGAATAGCTGTAGCTAGCTATAGGGTTGATTGTGTTCTACACTAACTCCAACTCTTGCTTTACACTGTATACTACACTGCAAAATGTGCTACGAATGCTCAAATGAATGATATGATAACCACATGAAACACACATGTAGATATAGCCACATAAGCATCGCATCCGATGATTTAATGTTACACAAAGATAATTACAATTTTTATACCCAGATACATCCCCTTTCATATTACCATATAAGTCAATACATTCAAAATTAGTTAAAAACAAGCATTTTTGATCAGGATTATTTACACATCATTGCAGCAATCTTTCAGCCTTTTGTGTTACCACAGGAAGCCCAGTCCTTTCTCTTATAAAAATATGTTGAACGCACTTTGATAATCTATGATTACTTCTAGTTTAACTCCTGTCATAGCTTTGTATACAGTATTGAAGCACTTGTTCAATCATGCCAGAGTGCGAGTTCTGCACACATGTATGCTTGTCTTCTATAATTTTCTAGGGATTGAAAACAAATTTTCTAGCCAGTATTTCAGAAAAAAATTGATAGGGACATTTTTTCAAATCCGAAAGTTTAGGCTAACTTACTCTCCCGAACAGCTTTTAACCGAAAACTTTGTTGGGTGCCCTTGGTTTGTGCTAGGGGAGCAGGATAATTGATTCACTACTCATGCTTGTGATAATTTACATGATTGCTATCACATGGGCGTACTAGATGGCAAACAAATCTTAATTCATATATTTAAAGGCACTTGTATGAGATCAGTAGTGTTGTTAACAAAACCTGTTTTGTAAATGCTATTTTCCACCTTCCAATTATCAACCCCCAAAGGTGGTCACGGTCCCTTACGGGAGCTTCTAATTACAAAGTTTTACTGATAATTAAGTCGAGGTTTCATGAGGGTTGTCGCTGAAGGGACTGGTCAGAAATTAGCAGGGGGGAGGGGGTTGAGATGGAGGGTAAAATTGTTTTGAATCCCCCAAAATGGAGGGTCATAAATCATGGGGAACTGAAAAAGGGATGGTTATAGGGGAGAAACGGTCACAATATTTCATACTCATTGTCCAGGGAGGGTTATTTATTTTTTAGACTTTTTGATTTCATTCTCGACCCCCCCCCCCCCCCCCCCTGCATCTCCCCTGCTATTTTTTTACTAGTCCCTAATGTTTGATAAAATATTGTGTGCGTTGATTTCATGCATGTACACCACTTGGAAAATAACTATTTAAAGAGGGTAACACTATTAAACTAGTATACACAGAGAAATGTGTGGCCCTCAGAGGGTTTCTGCTCTCTTTGCCTTGTACTGCACTTTCTAAAGGTTAGGGTGTTTTCTATTGTTGGGTAGGCCAATACTATCGCTCGTTTCGAGAAGTCCCACCCGACCTCTTTCCTGCCGCCGAGAGAAACCTCTGCCCACGAAACGATTACATGCGCCACGGTATCTCGATTTCCATTGTCCGTGAAAAACGAGACGGTACACCTTGTAGATTTCAGATTGTCCATTTCCTATTGTTAACAGCAAGAGTCAAAGCGAAGTAGAGAAAATAAAATAAATTTCCTTCTTCGGGGATATAAATCAAAGCTTTCTTTTGGATAAATTAAGGTAGATGTATTGAACGGTAATTTCAAGGTCTTCTGTGCAGTTCAGCAAAATAATAATAAGTAAAGCCGTTCGATCGTATCAATCGTCGGCAAACATAAAACTGCGTGACGACATACATATAAACGGCTTCCACTCGTTTTTTCTATCACCGAGATGCCGACGCTGGCCTAGAACAACAGGAATCGGGTCATTTACTGCTATATTTGATGCCATTACTATTAACAGAAACGAATATTAAATAACAACAATGCAAACTGGTAAGTTTCGTTGTTTTACTTACATTTCGGTACAAATATTTCACAACGTCACTTCGTCAGGCCACATGCGATCAGGAGCGCCACCTATAATCCCTAATCCTTTCGTAAAATGTGAGAAATTGCCATCCAAAGTCCTTCTAGAAAAACTCAACATCTTGCCACTGAAATCCATCGAATAAACAATCTTGTCTTTTTGACTCTTGTGTGTTCGTCGGCTCCGACAAGGGCACCAGTTGCAATATCCTGAGCCTGTTGGAAGGCTTTCCCACGAATGAATTTAAATATTTCCCACGAATGAAGTTAAATAAAACATTAAGCTGTTTATATTTGAGAGAAGTGAGAGCGGACGACCTCGTACCATCTGAAAATCCCGGGGTTGCCGCGATCTTGTTTAATAAATTAAGTATCCCGAGCGATATCGAATCTGATTGGTTCATCCTGTCACGTGTTGAGTCAACGCGTGCAGTGTGATTGGTTGACCGCGCGAAAGCTCGACACAGAAATAATAAAAAAACATAATAAAAAAAACCACAAGAGGCTGTACCAGCCTTTACTCGGGCCATATGGAATTTCAACAAGGAATAGTTGGTATTCTTTGCAGGTTTGATTAAAAAAGTATTTTACACTTGCAATTGTTTTAGCCTTTGGGAGAATAATAAATTATTTTGAATTCTTTTTACAAGAGTTACATATGTAAATTATTTTAAAGAAGAATTGTGATTCTGTCTCCAGAGAAGCCATATAATAAAAATATTATATTAGTTATGTAAAAATAATCCTATTTTAGAGTGCCTGGGATGATAACTGCCATGGAAAACAGAAAGCAAATTGCAGCCATGTTTATAACAGTAGCTACATATGTTTGAGACAATATACATGTAGCAACACATTAAGACCAATTATAATATAGTGAACACGAATGGGTAATTCTGTTCTGCTCTGCTGAGACTTACAACTCTTTATCAAACAAGTTTGATTTCACATGGTTTTGCATGGTTTTCAGGGAAGAATAGGCGAATCCTTGCTGACGTCATTGTTTACATTTTTGCCTCATTAGCATAAATTAAACTTCAAGCTACAAACAAACAGAGTACATCAGTTGAAAGATAATTTTAAACTTAATAATCACCGAAAATGTAAGATTGATATGTTAAATATTTACAGAGAAATTGACTTTTCAAAACTGTAAAATGGGCTCAGGGGGCAAAAGTTGCTGACAGCCATACATTCTTTGTAAATTTTGTTATTTTTAAATACCTTTCCTCAAAATAAATTTATTTTATCATTCTAAAATTTTCGGTGATTATCAAGTGTGTCAATCTCTTTCGATCTATGGACTCTGTTTGTTTATATGTACGTTGCTTGAAGTTTGATGTATGCTAATAAGGAAAAAATGTAAACGAGGATTTGCCTATACAAGAGGCCAAGTAAAACCTCAACAACAAGTCTTTAAAATAACACATGCAATGTTCCTTTGAACTTCCTCCCAGTGATTTAGCATTCAGTTTTGCACTGTATCAGTAGCTTTGCATATTTACTGGCAGCTACTACACCAGGGGTCAACCCCCAAGTACCCTGGGGATTTGCACAAATACCCAATCAAACTCGTTGTATCATATCCCCTGGTATGGGGCACAGCAATTAGTAAAAATTAATAAAAGGTTCCTGATCTATGAACCAAAGTGAGCTTTTCCCCCTCACCGATGGGCAACAAACAATTAATTCTGACAGGTTCCCATGCATCCACCCCTGGGGGAAGCTGCTTATAATACATGCATTATTTACCCATCCATTTATTACAACAACAAAATAATTTAAGGCAGCAGTCATGATTATGTATGTAATCTACTAGATTTAGCCTGTATATTAATATATAAAATGTACAGTGTACATAGTGGCAACAAGGGAACTAGTACTACTACTACTAACAGAGGAGAATGTCAATGTATTTAGCATCATAGTATTGCTAACTGGGGACAAACTCATTTACTCTATGTATGCAACTATATCCACTACACTTGAGGGTGGTCACTACCAGAGATTTGGTTGCATTCTCAGTGTCGGCCTACAATTTAACATTCTGATCCAAGAAGACATGAAGGTCTAACCATTTGCAGATGTCAGAGCAAAGGCAGTACCAGTTCTCCCACTTATTTGAAGGTCCCACCAGGATTTGAACCCACTAGTGACTACCTCCTGCACAACAGACTGACACTTGACCACTGAGCTTACTGGAGTGCAGTTTAAGCAGACTGGAGGCTACCATCTTTCTGTTATAGGTCCAAACTTAGTTCAGATAAAATTAATCCAATTGTAATGAAATTATAAATACATATAGATGATGTAACTTTGAAATTTAGAATAAATTATTAGTTCTCAAATAAGGTATAGACTGCATGAGTCCATTTCAGAAATAAACATGCGATTTCCACTCGGTTTTTGGATTATTGGAGCCATCTGTCTTCACACCAAATAATTAATTGCAGTTGTAGATCTTCCGGATCCGTATTCCTATTTTACCGAAAGAACTGATAAAATGGGCCAATTTCTGGAGCCCATTTTCTAGTCTATTAGAAGCCATTTAAACTTTAAGAGGAAATAATAAATCAACCTCGTCCCCAGGGTCTTCTCGGTCAGATCCAAGACGGCGGCTACTCCGAGAGAAGACCCTGGTAAACGCTGAATCACGTGACCAAAATCTCCAGAAATCCTGGAGATTTTAATCACGTGATGTGGGCATCCAATATGGCGGCCAAGCTAAATATGGAAATGTTAACACGTGCCTACAAACCATAGGTATCCCAATCCGGAGCGAGCGAGATGTGATTAACGGTATTTCCACGCGGCGAACGACGAAGTGAAAACAGGTCTACTAAACAGTTCGAAATGGAGTTTACTTGGATAAAGAAACAGTGGAAGAGTATCACAAAGCTACCAGGATGTATCTCAGCTGGAAGAGAATCCTAAAAAGCCGTTCATTTTCTGTTAGCGTTGAAGCGAAGAGATCGATAGCACATGTTCAGATTTAACGGCTTCTCCTGGCTTTCTCACTGATGAAACTTAACAGAAAACTACCCAGTAATGCACTTCATCTATTGCTCTACCTACACAATGTGTTTTAAGGTTATTTAAAATCGTTTTATTGATCAAATTTGAACAATCGAATCTATATACAAATTCATCTCTCTGGACTCAGTTCGTTTGGCCAATAAAAAGCATCGTTAGTACAATCCTTGTGTCATAATCGAAGAGCCAATCAGAATACATGACAGTTCAGGGTTTACCAGGGTCTTCTCTCGGAGTAGCCGCCATCTTGGATCTGACCGAGAAGACCCTGGTCACGAGGTTGATAATAAATATCAACACTGCAACCTGGTATTAAACATTTGTGTTTACTTACCAAATATGTCAGATACATAAATTTGGACGCGGACGCAATCTCGGCATTCTCAGACCCCTTTCGTATATAAAAACGTGAGAATTTTCCATGAAAACGGCCCGTAAAACTCCTGTCGGCCCTAGAAAAACTGAACATCTTGGTATTTCAGTCCAAGAAGCCTTTGGTTTCAGCAAAAATGGCACAATATCTAGGTGATTTGCCATAACACAAGGGCACCCAACGAGTACTTTTTGAAATTCGTTTGAAACCAGTTGTCTGCAGCTTATCTAGCCATTTTAAGGCGCCTACTATGTCTTTTGACGTATTCTAGAAACCGATTAGCTGTTCGGATTTTCTAGGTGGAAATCGCGTCAACCGAAAATACTATGGCAAAATATTCCCGGCCTACGAATTTGTTAGTAGTCTAGAACAGAAACAATAATTTTCTAGCCCAAGTAACTTCATGTTGCAAAGTTTTGTGGAGGTACGAATTTTTTAGGGATTCTTTTTTCCTTTAGGCAATTCTTAGGGAATGAAAATGTGTTGTTCTGACTCTATTGATCAGACGAATTGGGACGTACGAATATTTTAGGGGAAACCTTTTAGTCTCCCTTTTCTTCTATAATTTTCTAGGGATTGAAAACAAATTTTCTAGCCGGTATTTCAGAAAACCGATTTTCTAGGGACAATTTTTTCAAATCCGAACGTTTTAGGCTAACTTACTCACCCGAAAAGCTTTTTAACCAAAAACTTCGTTGGGAGCCCTTGATAACGAGGCATAAGTCCTTTGTAGCCGCCATCTTGGATTTTTCAGAGAGAAACCTTGTCCGCGTGTTTATCCCGTGGGGAATCGATTCTGATTGGTTGACGGGCCCGGAAGTCGACACAGAAAATAATAAAAATAATAAACACTTGCGAAACTTGACTGGCCCGAGTAACAAGAGCCCATCTGGGCTTTCACTCGGGCCACATGAGATTGAAGATGAAATACACTTTCATTTGAAATCCTCTTAGTAACAAGTCGTGCTTTAATTCGCCAGTGAGAACGTCATAAAAACGTCTGGTCTATTAATTGCTTTTATGACATGCATGACTATGATAACGCAGGATTTGAACAACAGAATACTGGCAATTCAAGTGTATAAATGCAATACAATGACATAATCAGACTTTGAATTTGATTGAAAATAGATCAAAAACTCGGGGAAATGTCCGGCTAAAACTGTATGAATAAATGTGAAATGAAACATAAATTTCATAGCAAGAAAAAAATTGTAATTCCTAATGAGAAAGCTCTTCTAAGTCCGCTTCTCAAATTCACAGACTGTTTCACAAAAACATTTGCGCTTATCGACACAAGAGTTTAGTTGACTTTTCGAATAATTTATTCTGAGGTACGCATACTCTAAATCACAGAGATGTTAAATAAAGCGATAATTAGAAGAAAAAGTACATTAACAGACAAACTGAGAGGAAATTTATTCAAATCAAAAAGAGTTTACTTACAGTACTTTATACGTAACTGAATCTTTCGTTTTGGATCTTTTGGTAGTGTTGTTGACAGCATCCCACCTTCGTGCACATATGCACTGAATCGGAATGAAAGTCGAAGCCTACCTCGAACTTAACTTTCAGCTAACCTGTTTCCTTTCATTCCACAATGAATAATAATCTCATAAAGTAAGCCCGTAGCTTTCAATAAATTTGCCAGTGTTTGAATGAAACAGCTAGATCTTTTCCAATTTCTCTCACGAGTCACGGCAGAAGACAGTCTCAAGCTACAAAACTTGAATTTTGATCCTCTTCACATTCACAGTAACGTAATTTAACGTCTCAGATATTATATATATGCCCTACTTCAGCTAGCGCTGTGCTATTCTGCCGTCAAAGTTCATTTTTTGTTTCAGTTTTCCCCATATTATCAGACAGGTATAATGTCTCGAGCTCTCAATCCAGTAGAAAGACTCTGGTTATTCTGTCGTAAAACATGCCTTAGCTGTACTTCCCTGCTAGCAGAGGTCTCTCTCTTTTACCAAGACAGAGAGAGACCTCTGCTAGCATGGAATAGCTGTACAAGACCGGACCAAAATTTAGGTTGTATTGCATAATTGCCCACGGTGGAATAGATTTCTGACAATGACTCATTGAAATTGATATCTCCTTGTCTCGCCTAGTCTGAGAGCTTTGAACTTTCTTATCTGAGCGCGCCTAACCTGCGTGCAGACGTTATCTCTCGTCAGGCTAGATTTTGTCAGGCGCGCTTAGCCTGCGTGCAGACGTTCTCTCTCCCTGCAAAAATAGATTTTTGCAGGGAGAGAGAACGTCTGCACGCAGGCTAAGCGCGCCTGACGAAATCTAACCTTTGATTATAATTCGATAACCGTTGATATTTCGCTTACGTTTCTAAATGTACATTGGATCTGTCCAGACAGCGCTGATCTAATGTATTACGGCTCCTGGTTGTTCATGTATTTTTATGGTCAACAAGAGCGCCAGTTGAAATATCCTGAGCCTGTTGGAAGGCTTTCGCCCTCGCGGGTCGACGATTTTGATTTATGGAATTCAATTATGTAAATATATTAACCTGGCGATTGTTGCGTGACCAGCACAGTGCAATCTGATTGGTGTGAATTTGACCTTTAACGCATGCGCAGAACGCTTGCTACACTGAATAAAAATAAAATAAAAAAAAAAACGACTTGCATTTTAAGACTCGTTGCTGCCACAGGCAGCCCGAGTAACAAGTCCAAGAGCGCCAGTTGAAATATCCTGAGCCTGTTGGAAGGCTTTCGCACGAGTCAAGTTAAATAAAACATTAAACTGCTTACATTTGAGAGATGCGACTCCAAATTAGAGAGACATTTCCTCGCGGGTCCACCATTTTGATTTATTGTATTAAATTATGTAAATAAATTAACCTGGCGAGTGTTACGTGACCAGCACAGTGCAATCTGATTGGTGGTAAACTTGAAATTTAATACATGGGTCAAAAGTCAACAAATTGCTGCATGAAACACAAAAATAATAATAACCGCTTGCAGATTAAGACTCGGTGCTGCCACAGGCAGCCTGAGTAATGAGTATTTTATTATTATTCTTAGTCAGAACAAAAGTTTACGTGAATTAATGCGTTGCTTAGGAATCACTTTTTCAGGCAACGAAAAAGGTACAAACATAGAAAAAGGACAATTGGTTTTCATATTTATAGTGGATTTAAAAGATGGGAGGAACAAAATCTATTTTTACGACCTCACGTTGTGATTGCTTAAAGTGCCTATAACCCCCAAATTTTTTTTTTTTAATTGAAACTTTAAACCATTATTTAGAACTTAAGGCAAAAATAGGAGGCTAAAACTCAACAGTATTTTTTTTACGGCGTTTCAAAGTTGAGAACCAGAACATGTGGCCGTCAGTTTTCAATTCCCTTTGGGAGCCTGGAGACCAGTGGCCTGTGACGTGTATGTAGTCAGGCGTTCGTTCAATCCCATACAAACGTCTCTTATTTCTGCGACTCTTGCAAGCTCACCACATGATAAATATCCAATGAAATATCACCAAACTTGGTAAATTTGCTAATTTCGTTGTGCTCTTTCTTGTGATGGAGTTTATTTCCTATTGATTAGACTATAATAGGACGTTTTTCCTTTTTGAATTCTTTTTCTTATTCAGATTTTCCAACTCCTTTGAGAATACCAAGACAATAGTCTAAATTAAAGGAACAAAAGAAACCGTGCAAAGGATTCTGGTAGTTGTAGTAAAATGCGCCCGATTGACGTCATAATTCCAGGCCCTCACCAAGACTCGCGCTGACTTCCAACTGGAAACAGGAAGCCCAAAACGGGTGTTTTCGCTAACTTTGACACCAGTAAAATCGTCGAAGTTTAGTTTTTTCACTTTTATTTTTTCGAATTCTTTGTCAGGGCGCTATACAGAATAGACGTCAAAAATATTTTTTTGGGGGTTATTGGCACTTTAAATAATAATAATAATAATTCAAAATTTCCTAGTTTACTACGATAGATTAGATTAGAAGGTTCTGAGGTGCCCGTGACCTCTCTGTCCCCAATCAAAGAATTTCAGGAAAAACGACAAACAAAACTATTGTAAATGGCGTAAACGTTATGTCTTTCTGGGTTCACGAGAATTTATAATAAACAAGAGCCCATCTGGGCTTTCACTCGGGCCACTATATATACATCATTGCAGTCAGACACTCTTTTAAGGTGAGCACACAGCAGGATACATTTTGCATGTCCCTTAGTATGTCCTACCTTTATGGATGAAGGGGTACACGGGTGTTACTGCAATATGTCCCCTAATGTGTGTCCCACCTTTATGGAGGAAAGGGTATACTCTCATAAAGAAATTGTTTTTAGTGGTCAATGGAAGCACCATTAGAAATGTGAAGGGCGCGATAGGACTTCCTCAAGATGCACGTTTTTCTTTGGCCAGTTGGTTGTGCAAGACATTTTTTTAATAGTTTGTATTCCATAAATCTTTTTTTAATACCCTTCAGATTTTTATAATATATAAAATGTATATAGTGGCACCAAGGGAACTAGTACTACTACTACTAACAGAGGAGCGAGTCAATGTATTTAGCATGGTATTGCTATAATTGGGGACAAATTCATTTACAACAACAACTTTATTCGTACTCTTATAGTAACGATTTACATGTAAATATATAGAAAAATTAAATAGCAAGAGTACTGGGACACCTGAAATAGTAATACAACTAATCGAGTCAGGCATCCCAGGAATGTATAGATTAAAATTGTTGAATTGTGTCAAGCACAAATACACAGAGCACTACATATGATGCATACATTACAAGTACAATATACAGAATAATCGGTGTAAGAGACGAGTCTTAGAGGCTAGATGTAGAAAAATAGAAAAAATTATAATAAAAATAGAAATCAATATTTTGAAATAAGTTTTTGTTTAATTTAATTTCTAAAGTCTTTTTTGGAAGTGAGGTTTCTAAGATTTTCACTAATATCATTCCAAATGATGACGCCTTTATATCGTAAACTAAATTTACCATAATTTGTTCGAACTTGTGGAACATAGTAGGCAGCCTTTAAGACTGGTGTTATGATGGTGAATTTCAGAAATTAAAGTAAAAAAGTTATTGAATGATTGAGGAAGATTGTTATGATGATAATCAAACATGAATATGGCAGATTGTAAATAAATCAGGTCAAGAAGTTTTATAATCTTAAGTTGATTAAATAGAGGATCAGTGTGGGCATCAAAGTTAGAAAATGTGATGATACCTAAGGCTTTCTTTTGCATGATTACAAGATTATTAAGTGTAGTAAGATATGTGTTGCCCCATGAAAAGAGAGCATATGTAAGATGAGGAAATATTATTGAATAGTAAATCTTTACTAATATGTCAGTATTAACATAATGTCTGATCTTTGAAAGTATTCCATTACCTTTAGATATCTTTTTTGATATTTCATGCACATGATGTTTCCAATTTAAGTTGGCGTCAATTAAGACTCCAAGATATTTAATATAGGGTTTATAGGGTAATATTTGATCATTTATCAGGAGCTTAATTGGAAATGTTTTTTCTGGGGTGGATGAAAGATAATAAAATTAGAATTGCCGATATTTAATGAGAGTTTATTAGTATTAAGCCAAACCTGAATATTAATTAACTCATTATTTATAGAACATTCAAGTTTACTTAAGCTTTTATCCGTGGTAAACAAATTTGAATCATCAGCAAATAAATGAAAATCAAATAGGGTAGAACATTTGGGAAAGTCATTAATATAAATTAGGAATAACAAAGGGCCAAGTACTGAGCTTGTGGGACACCACAGGTTATAGCTCTGAGCTCAGAGGTGGAATTACCGATCGATACAAATTGTTTTCTATTAGCCAGGTAAGAACTAAACCACATTAGGGGTAATCCCCTTATACCATAATAATTAAGTTTTTGAATAAGAATTTGATGATTAACATTGTCAAAAGCTTTGCTAAAATCTAAAAAAAATCCACATGCAAAATTAGCCTGCTCGATGGCATGTTGAATTTTATCGATTATCATTAAGATAGCATGAATTGTTGAATGCTTAGGACGAAAGCCAAACTGAGAATTTGAAATATAGTTGTATTTTTCTAGATATGCAAATAAGCGTTTATACATTAATTTTTCGAGTAATTTATTAAATATCGAGAGGAGAGAAATTGGACGGTAATTGTTCATTAAGATTTTAATACCATTTTTAAATACTGGGTTTACGCGTGCAATTTTGAAGCAATCCGGTACCACTCCTGAGTTAAAAGAACAATCAAAAATTAGTTCAAGTGGTTTAGATATAAGAGGTTTCAAGATTTTAATAATTGAAATAGGTATACTAGAAGGCCCAACTGCTTTATTACTAGAGAGGTGATCAATCTCTACTTCAATTTCATTAGAAGTGCAAGGAAAAAGAAAAAAATGTTTGGTGTTGGAGATTTCAAGTAATCAAGAGGTGAAATGTTAGTAGGTTTTATAGAGTCAGATAAATGCTTGCCTATATTAGAAAAATAGTCGTTAAAAGAATTTGCAATGTCCATAGGATCAGAGAGGACAGTATTATTTTCCAGTGTGATTTTAGAGGGGATGTTTATTGCCTTATCTTTAATGGATATAATCTGTTTGATACCTTTCCAAATATATTTAGTGTCATTAGTATACTTATTAAAGTAGTCATTATAATAGTTCTTCTTGCTAAGATTAATAAGATATTTTAATTTATTTCTATAAATTTTATATTAGAAAAATAATAGAGACTTTTAGTTTTAAATATTTTTTTATACCATTTATTCTTTATATCAAATGAATTGTGTATTGCTGGGGTTATCCAAGGTTTTTGGGATAATTTAGTTTCTCTACGAGATAATTTTTTTAACGGAACAAGCTTATCCACTGATCTTTGAGTAGAATATAGCAAAAAGCTCATCAGGCTTGCATGTATGAGAGGGAAAAACGTCCAAAAAATATTTTTTTGGAATTCATCAATTACTTTAGATTCATTTAGTTTGGAGAAATCTCTTTCATATATTTTATTTTTATTGTTAATAGGACATATTTTATTAATTATAGCAAAATTGGGTAGATGGTCAGAAAGATCAGATATAATATTACCACTTGGCGTGTAGTATTCCAATGAGTATCTATTATCTATTAGAGTAGCTGAATGGTAGGTTATTCTTGATGGGTAAGTAATTAGTGGCTGAAATGAATATGAGTTAAGAGTGTTAACATACTCTTCAGTTTTGTGATGTGATTCATCATTTATAAGGTTAATGTTAAAATCCCCCATTATAACACATAACTTATTTTGCTTGCTAACACTGTCAAGCATTTTATAGAGGTCCTGCAAGAATGAATCTAAAGAGCTATTTGGATGTCTATAAAAGACTCGGAGCACAAAATATTGTTTCCTTTTGGAATGTCAATTTCAATCCAGATACACTCCAGATAGTCATCTGTGCATGTGCTTAAGTCATCTCTTAGAAAGAAATTAAGTTTATTTCCGATATACATTCCCACGCCGCCAGTACAACAGTTGCTTGGTTGTGAAATAAAAGAATAACCTGGCAAACTAATCAGTCAGATCTAATATCCTTACCTTTTTGAAATTTGATTTCATGCAGACAACCCAATAACAGAGAAATCAAAGTTCAAATCAGCAAGCATATTTATAAGATAGTCAAAAGTAGCTTGTAAGCTGCGAATATTACAATGAATTACAGAGAAAGAGGTTCGAGCACAACTTCCGATTTCTAAGTTATCATGAAACTCATGCGATGAATAGTAGGCAAAGTTTGTATATTGGGGAACTTGGTTATCAGCCCGGGGGAGGGACTCCCCATAAAAATAGACGGGGGTGCTCGACGTGAGAAATGAAATTCACCCCTAAAAGAGAGCAATATGGGCGTGGCTCACAAAAAAAATACCCCTAAAAGATAGCACTCCAAAAGACAAATTTGTGCAAACTAAAGGAAATAAGAGACAAAGCTCTGCCCCATAATCTCGTCTTTAATATTCGGATGGATCAAACTCTATATCGAAGCCGTAAATACCGATTCAACTTGTGGGGTCTCATGCTCGAGGATCCAGCGCTATTTTTTCTCGGCCACAAAAAAATTGGGTCTCGGAGACCCCTAAAAGATAGCAGACCTTTGGAAGACCCCTAAGAGATAGCACTGCTAACGATTTTAACCCCTAAAAGATAGGTCGAGCACCCCCGTCTATTTTTATGGGGAGTCCCCCCCCCCGGGGTTATCAGCATCTAAATCTGATGAGTTCGAGATAGATCGAATAGGAGATAATAAATCAAAACTAGCTAAGAAACTCTGAGCTATATCTGCAATTTTTTGGGAACACAAACAAGAGGTATTAGAATTAAAAGAAAGTTCAATCAGCTCACTAAGGCTTAAAGTATTATAAGGAAATATATCATTTCTACAATTTAAGCAGAGCCAAAGGTCTTCCGTATTACAGTATGATTTATACTCTTTGATTGATAATCCACTACATTTTCGGTGAAACCAATGATAACAGTTGTCGCATTCAATGGCATAACAATTTTCACGAACGAGCTTACTGCAACCAGGGCATATACTCATATATAGTCAGAAGTTATTCTAGCAGTCATTGGTGAATTACCTCATTAGATCCTGTAGCACTTCAGATTTTAGTTGCTTGTTCTCTGTGATAATTTCATGCTTTTCACGATCCAACTTCCCTTTAAAGTCTTCAAATTCCTTATTTATGAAGTTCATGGCGTCATGACTGATACCTTCAATGGAGTCGCTCAACTCCTCAATTAAGTTTTGATGTAAATGGCTGAAGTTTCATATGCATATCCAGCATTTCTTCTAAAATCTCTCTCGTCAAATGGGATCGAGTTCTCCCATAGTTAATATTATCACATAAAGACATAAAGCAAAGCTACAAACAAACGTTTACTCTATATCTATCACGACTATATATATAATTCCACTACACTTGATGGTGGTCACTACCAGAGATTTGGTTGCATTCTCAGTGTTGGCCTACAATTTAACGTTGTGATCCAAGAAGACACAAAGCTTTTATAACCATTTGCAGATGTCAGAGCAAAGGCATGCAGTACCAGTTCTCCCAGTTATTTTAAGGTCCTACCTGGATTTGAACTCTGCACAACAGACTGACACTTAACCACTGAGCTTACTGGTTCTGTGATGGGCCAAATTTTGTTCAGATAAAATTAATCCGATTCTATTAAAATAAAATTATAAATACATCTGAGACATTGAATAAATGTAGTCCATGGAGTTTTAGCATAGTTTTTGTCATAAATAAATATTATTATTATAGCCAGAGAATATTACTGGTTCACTACTCATGCTCTTGCGATAAGTGATAATGGGTATTTAATGAACTACAACTGCCAAATGCCCCACGTTTGCCCGGGGGGGAGGGGGGGGTGTTGTTAATATATAATTGTAACCAGGACTGATCAGTATTACTTTCACTCTGGATGATAGAACGTATTTCTCAGCAAATATTAGCTTTTATGCATTTTTTAAAAGTAAAAAGAGTTCAGTTGTACTCTTTCTCTTCATATTTATTAATTTATTAATACTGTATTAATTGTATTACTATATATATGCCAGCGTATATATTGTAAATAACTTGACCAAATGGAATAGTTTGTATATGTATTTGTTCATGTCCTGCGACCTCCTAATTACTCGGGCTGCCTGTGGCAGTACCGAGTCTTAAAATGCAAGCCGTTCCTTTTTTTTTTTTTTTTTTTTTTTGTTGGGTGTCGCAAAATTTCTGCGCATGCGTTAAAGGTCAAGTTCACCACCAATCAGATCGCACTATGCTGGTCACGTAACACTCGCCAGGTTAATTTATTTACAGAATTTAATACAGTAAATTAAAATGGTCGACCCGCGAGGGCGAAAGCCTTCCAACAGGCTCAGGATATTTCAACTGGCGCTCTTGTTGACCATATAAATACATGAACAACCAGGAGCCGTAATACATTCGATCAGCGCTGTCTGGACAGATCCAATGTACATTTAGAAACGTAAGCGAAATACAATATCCAAACACGTTTGGATATCAACGGGTATCGAATTATAATCAAAGGTTAGATTTCGTCAGGCGTGCTCAGATAAGAAAGTTCAAAGCTCTCAGAATAGGCGAGACAAGGAGATATCACTTTCAATGAGTCATTGTCAGAAATCTATTCCATCGTGGGCAATTATGCAATACAACCTAAATTTGGGTCACGTCTGCAGCGAAGGAGACTACGACTTGTACAGCTAAGGCATGTTTTACGACAGAATAGCTCGAGACATTATACCTGTCGGCTAATATGGGGAAAACTGAAACCAAAAATGAACTTTGACGGCAGAAACCCTCAATTGAGCCAAGCGGAATATTTACATGATCCGCTAAGATTTTTACAAATCTTAGTTAAGCAGATGTTTTCAGTGTATGCCAACTGAAATGCGGCAACTACACGAACAAGAAGCATGAACTGCCAGCAAAGAGAGAGGAAAAAGTACTAGAAATGCGCAGCGCTAGCTGAAGTAGGGCATATATATAATATCTGAGACGTTAAATTACGTTACTGTGAAGAGGATCAAAATTCAGGTTTTGTAGCTTGAGACTGTCTTCTGCCGTGACTCGTGAGAGAAATTGGAAAAGATCTAGCTGTTTCATTCAGACACTGGCAAATTTATTGAAAGCTACGGGCTTACTTTATGAGATTATTATTCATTGTGGAATGAAAGGAAACAGGTTAGCTGAAAGTTAAGTTCGAGGTAGGCTTCGACTTTCATTCCGATTCAGTGCATATGTGCACGAAGGTGGGATGCTGTCAACAACACTACCAAAAAATCCAAAACGAAAGTTCAGTTACGTAAGTACTGTAAGTAAACTCTTTTTGATTTGAATAAATTTCCTCTCAGTTTGTCTGTTAATGTACTTTTTCTTCTAATTATCGCTTTATTTAACATCTGTGATTTAGAGTATGTGTACCTCAGAATAAATTATTTGAAAGGTCAACTGAACTCTTGTGTCGATAAGCGCAAATGTTTTTTGTGAAACAGTCTGTGAATTTGAGAAGCGGCTTAACCCTTTCACTCCTGGACGTGTTTGGGCTCAATGGGTGAAATGCAGAGTGCTAACTCAACCCTCCCCCCTCAGTTCCAGTTCGGCTACCCCGGGCTAGTTAAATACTGCTGACTTTTTAAACCAAGGGCTCAAACTTTCCCCATGATGCCATTCGGCAGAATTCTACAGACTCGGCGGCGGTGAGTATGGTTTCTTCTGTAGGTTTTCCAATGAAATGTGCTCTAATTTTGGACAAATAAGCCACTGTAAGAGAGCTAGAGGACATCATTAAGTCTGATGACGGCTGAAAAGTACTTGGTTTGCTTTTAGTAGGCCTTGTGAGGGGTTTCATAGGGTTTTTCTTTTGTGTTTCTGCTTTGGGACACATGAAATAATTCTTCACTGAAACCCTTGAAATTTTGCAGTTGGTTGTCTTTTCCCCCTGCTCAACCTATTAGGATGTGTTTTTGTCACTTTAAAGCAACGGCTTGAGTCCAAATCACCGCTCTTGGTTGTAGGGGTAAAAGACTTATAAAAAAAACCTACAGGAGTCTCAGAGGGGGGGTTCCCTTGTGATTTTTTTGTTGATTACCCAGCATGCAATTGGAGGTGGGAGCAGGAAAAACATGGTGGAGAGAAGTGCAGCATTAAGAATAGCATGCTTCACAGTCACAATGTGTGTTTTGTGCAAACAAACCTGGTGGTTCGAAAGATTAAAGAAGGTACTGTAACGACTGAGTGCTGATTTTGTGTTTGCTTTTGATTTCAAGGGCGAATGGGAAGGATTTTGGAGGGCAATTTTCAGCTCCTCAAAATTGGTGAAAATCGGAGAAACGAAAAACGATCACCAAAACAAATGAGTTGTTCTCCAAAGTGGGAGAGTCAAGCGATCCCAGTTATAGCTGTGGCTTTGAAGTCATTCATCCCTTGAAATAATATCGCAACATCGTATTTCCAGCGTGTCTAGGTTTGATGCAATAATTTTCTCCAGGTACATGCTTCATATTGGCCGGTTACGGCCGGCTCAGGAGCGAAAGGGTTAATAGAAGAGCTTTCTCATTAGGAATTACAATTTTTTTTCTTGCTATGAAATTTATGTTTCATTTCACATTTATTCATACAGTTTTAGCCGGACATTTCCCCGAGTTTTTGATCTATTTTCAATCAAATTCAAAGTCTGAATATGTCATTGTATTGCATTTATACACTTGAATTGCCAGTATTCTGTTGTTCGAATCCTGCGTTATCATAGTCATGTCATAAAAGCGATTAATAGACCAGTCTGTTTTTATGACGTTCTCACTGGCGAATTAAAGCACGACTTGTTACTAAGAGGATTTCAAATGAAAGTGTATTTCATCTTCAATCTCATGTGGCCCGAGTGAAAGCCCAGATGGGCTCTTGTTTAATTTCAATTCCATGTAAACTGGCTCCTGGCATTTTTAACTTCTCAGTTATTTCAGGAAGCCAGTACCCTCAGTAAATATGTATTTTTTCTTACCATTAATTTGTCACACTTGTAAACTTTGTAAGGGTATAATAAATTGTTATTGTTGTTGTAATCTCTCCGCCACCACCAACATCTAACGGTTTTAATCCCAAGCAAGAGAATCTGGCTGTTAACCTAAACATATCAGCACTTATTATTGAATCAAAAAGACCTGTTCAATGTCATTAGAGAGCATGATTTCGCAGTGATACTTTTTATGATTCAGATCTTTGGAGAGAACTGCTCGGGTACGGTGAAATGATTGGAGATACTGTAGTATGAAAGTTACATTTTCCTCTGGTTCGCTTTGGCTTTTAGTTACCCTACAGACTTTTCGAGGTGATTTTACAAACAAATTATTTCTCCATTTAAAAAAACATATCTCTGATTTCTCTGTTCTCCGTCCTTACGGCTTTTCTGCTTTTTCCTAAAATTCGTTTAAGTAATTAAGATGTGCTTGCGACACAAGCTTGTTTTATGACAATGAGTGTTTGCAGCACGTATCTGTGTACATGTGATTATGTACGCGTACATGTCTGGTTCTTCGACTTAATAAAATTTGCAGTTATCTTCTACTGGCATGTCTGCATTCTTCCAGAGATTGACGTATATAATCATGATCATAAGGATAACACTGGATATAAATAGACTCGGCAAAAAAAGTACACCGACTAATATATATCTCGGGCTGCGCCCTCGAGATTTTAGATCTGATAAAACACTGCTGCGAGTTTATTAAACTATACATAATGAAACACTTTGGTCATTTGAGAACACTCGAGAAATGTTGAAAGCACAAGCCGAATTTCTCTCATGTTCTCAAATGCCCATCGTATTTTATGATAGCATAAAACATGGCCAAGGCTTCTTTATTTGTTAATTATAATATAGATACGATAGTACGCGCGCTCTGATTGGCTAAAAAGCCATTTTTTATCAGAGTACATAACATGGTTTGCTGTGTTTTATTGTTTTCAACTGGCGGTTTCCTTTCATCACGCGTGTAAAATCTATATTATAAAACAAACAAAGAAGCCTTAAATCCATGTTTTATGTAAGGGTTAGAGACTGCTTGTGAGTGCTTTATCGACAAATACAGGCACGCGCTGACTGTACGATGAACGAAAAATAATGAATACTGCATGAGGCCGTCAAGGCCGAATGCAGTATGAAGAAATTTTGAGTTCATCGTAAAGTCAGCAAGTGACTGTATTTTGCCGATAAAGCACAAACATAAAGTCTCTAACCCTTTTAATATTCAAACTGAGTGCACTGTCAGCCGTGAATTTCAATTCAAATCAGTTGTCAATAACAATTTCATAAAGAAGTCAAATATTTTGCATGAATTAAATCATTTATATCTCCACAAAGAAATGTCATTTCAATAGACAATGAATAAAAACAGAAGTAGATAACTTTGCAAAGAATAATTTACTTTGGCGTTCGATCAGTTTAGCTGACGCCTTGCGAGTATGTTTGTACATTTAACTCGAAAACGTTTCTCTTGGAGCCACGTATTCAAATATCGAGTATTTCGCCGGGTTAACTCCTAGACAGTCTACTTTCTTTAATAGTTTCTTTCATTCGAAAATAACTAACCTGCAGCTTCCAGTGAATTGAAATCTTGAAACCGGCCTCCATGTACTCGGCTCTGATGCAAACATTTTCCAAATAAAAAATCCTAGGTTTTCGAAACTTCCACTGAATTGTCGCTTCATTCAATCATTGTCTCCTCTTATTGACAGAGTAAGGTCTCGCCGGAAATAAAATCCATTTCTTCAGTAAGACTTCTAGAGTGTTGTAGAAACATTTGTTTACTCGGACACATGTTGACTTGTTAGTTGTTGTACTTCCAGCGCTTGCAAATCAGCCATTTCTAACGAACGATTATGCAAATGTCTGCCTCAAAACATAATGTGAGGCGAATAGTATGATTGTACATTTAACTCGAAAACGTTTCTCTTGGAGCCATGTATTCAAATATCAAGTATTTAGCCGGCTTAACTCCTAGATAGTCTGCTTTCTTTAATAGTTTCTTTCATTCGAAAATAACTAACCTGCAGATTCCAGTGGGGCAGTGAATTGAAATCTTGACTTGAAACCGGCCTCCGGCCATGTGCTCGGCTCCGATGCAAACATTTTCCAAATCAAAAATCCTGGGTTTTCGAACCATCCACTGAATTCTCGCTTAATTTTCTCCTCTTATTGACAGAGTAAGGTCTCGGAAATAAAATCCATTTCTTAAGTAAGTCTACTAGAGTGTTGTAGAAACTTTTGTTCACTCGGACACATGTTGACTTGAAGTTGTAAAGTTGTACTTCCAGCACTCGCAAATCAGCCATTTCCAACGAGCGATTATGCAAATGTTCGCCTCAAAATATATATCTTCTGTCACAGGCAACAGAGTTAAATCCTGCCGTTACCTTTCTAGTAATTGTCTGCATTTTCACTGTTAAATAGGCGATTGTAATTAGGTTTACCAAGCCGTCCACACACGTAACTAAGCGAAGGACTAGGTCTCCCTTTCCCTAGGTAAGAGAGGGTCTGGGTCGAGTGCTGTGGTCACCAATAATGCACGCTCATTAGCCAATCACATGCTTGGATTTTGTACAATGCACGAAATTTGAACATTAAACTATCATAAAACACTCTGGTCATTTGAGAACACTCGAGAAATGTTGAAAGCAGGCGCCTTTAACATATCTCTCATGTTCTCAAATCCATCGTGTTGTGTGTATAGTTTAATAAACTCGCAGCAGCGTTTTTAGATCTGATAAAATACGTGCTGTGGGTTTATTAAGCAATGGTTCGAATGAGAACTGGAGCAAGATCTATTGTTCCGCGGCAATGAATGTGATTTCACTAATCCCACATAGAAAATGGTTCAATTTTTTCTAAAGATATCTCTTGACTAGTGGTATTAATGTTCTCAAATTAAAATGCATGAATCGCTCGTTGTGTATATGGTTTTGATTCCAAAAAAATCAGTCAATAGAAAGACACTAAAACAAAAGCGGAGATACAGTCAACTCTCCGCTAACGGACAATCTCGTAAGCGGACAGCTCTACTTACGGACGCCTTTTCAAATCCCCGTTTTACCTCCCAGTCAAACTCTGTATTTACACATTCCCGTAAGCGGACGCGGACACTTTTGAAAATGAAAATTGGATTTGTCTTTTGTTTACGCTCTCTCGTAAGCGGACACTTATGGTTTGTTGACTGGATAAATTACTTTGTCACATGGGATGTTTTTAAGTAGCACCAAAGTTACATGTTAAATATAGAAGAGTTATACTACAGTATATATTTTTTTTTTCGAGTTTTAACGTTTGACATCAATAAAGAGTTTCGCTTTATATCTTCAGTTGCTATTTTTGTCTACCCAATAAAACATAATTAACACCCGCTAATTAACTCTCCCGTAAGCGGACATCCACCCTATTTTTCTTTGGTGCCGCTTATGGGAATAATTCTCGTAAGCGGACAGCTCTACTAACGGACACTTTTTTTCAATTCCCGATGGTGTCCGCTTACGAGAGAGCCGACTGTATTATAAAATATTTCAATGTTCCCCACATAGGATTTCTTTCTCTCTTTTTACATAGTTACATATTTTTTAAATATTTTTTAAATATTTTTAAATAATTTTTTAAATATTTTTGTGAAATCAGAGTTCTTTTCTATTTTTAGGAGGTTTATTTCGGTCCGCGTAAGAGGTAGGCACAATTCTATTGTTCAGATGCAATTTGCTTTCCCCACTTTAGTATTTTCTGTTTTTCATACGGACAACTCATCAACCCTTAAATCATAAATTTCTGAAATTATATCCACTAAAAATGCATTTTAAAGGTAGAGTTCTTTTGTGTGAAAACATTTTGTCCATTCAGAAGAGTGCAAAACAATAACCAAGAAAACGTTCAATTCAAAAATGTTCCCCATATTGAAAGTTATGAGAGTTTTCACTAGATGCAATTCAAATCTGTTTACAAAATGAGAAAAAAAAAATTCTTCTTTAATTTTAGATAGATTTTAATGTCTAAGCCAATGAGGTGGAAGATTGAAACAATACCACAATTAGCACCTTTTTACATTCCATGCATAACATATGCCTACCTCTTGCGCGGACCATTACTTAACCAATGCGATATCAAGTTTCAACAATAGAAAAATTAACACCTTTGTGCATTCCTGGCCGTTAAGTGCTCCTGTTCTTACACGAACCATTACTTAAACGGCTTCAAAAACTTATAATGGTTAATTAATTAACCACTGAACCTTTGTATTCACAACTCCATGCAAATATTCGAGTAATCACGGCCGCCTGAGATTACGAACATCTCAAGGGAATGACATGAAGAAATTACCATACTATGTTGTTTTGGCTGGCTTCAAGCGGACGTTTCGCAATGCTGAAAGCATTGTGTGGAAAGGGCAAGAAGAACCTGCACTTGAAGGATTTGGTGTCAAGGTTGACATCGATAAAGTTCAAGACTTGGAAAGCGATGTGACTGACATGACGGCAGACTGATAAACACCAACATTTACTCTATTCGTCTTGCCATCCCCAACATACCAAAAAAGCTATTCCTTTTAGCTTAGCCCTCCGTTTGCGACGTATCCGTTCTACCTACGAATCTTTTAAGACCCGTACTGCTGAATTAACTACATACCTCTTTAAACGAGGCTATAACCGTTCCTTCCTTGCTAGACAAATACAACGCGCTGCTGACATTACTCGCACTCTTACTTTACAAACGAAAGACGCACACAGTTCTAACCGTATCCCTTTTGTTATTACTTTTAATCCATCCCTTCCACATATCTCTAACATCATTAGGAAACATTACAGCCTGCTGCTCTCTTCTAACCGCTGTAAGAAAACCTTTCAACACTTGCCCATGGTAGCCTTTAGACGTACCACCAACCTGCGTGACCTACTCGTTAAAGCTAAACTCCCTTCTAACTCGACTAATTCCCAGCTCCAACTCCCACCTGGCTCGTTCCGTTGTAAGAAGAACTGCGTCACTTGCCCTTACATTTCTGACGGACTTACTAACTATACTTTCTTTGCCACCGGTGAAACGCGCTCTATCAAATTTAATCTTACCTGTAACACCAAAAATCTAATCTACATGATTCAATGTAACCGCTGCAATCTACAATATATAGGTGAGACTAAACGACGATTTAACGAACACCGCCGGACGATAGATAACTCTAACAACAAATCTAAACCCACAACAGTTGCCGAACATTTTCTTAATTCTCCTAATCACACTGCCAACGACATGCAACTTATTCCTATCGAAAGAATATTTTCTAAGAGAGACTCTATACGTAAGGCCTTAACATCCGGCCTATCATAATTGTATAATTGTAATCTGTTTTATGACAGCTCAGTATCACGTTCAAAAATACACGCCAATGTAAATTTTCTTCATTGTACTTGAAGAAGGCTGGTGTGGCCAGCCGAAATATTGTACCACTAATTTCAAAATTCTACGTTGTATCGGTGGTTATTTTTTATTTGATAGCCGATTAGATCACTAGTTTGATCCAACGTACACCAGCAGGATTGTCGTTCACGGTTGCTTGCTTGAACAATTCTAAATGAAGAGGATGTTTGTAAGTTTAATGCACGTTTTTATTATTTTACGGCTTTGAGTTTGGTTTAATAATTGGGACTAAATAGTGGCTCGGCAAACAAGTAGTGGTGGTTGGATAACTTCATTTAAAAAAAAAAAATTTGTGTACCTTTATATAAAAATTCACCTTAATTGAAAATCTTTATATAAATATTCATCCTAATTAGAAATTCACTGACAAAGACCCAAAATTTGCAAAAAGGTACACGAATTTTAAGGTACCAAGATAAGCAATTACCATATCCATTATTTTGATCAATTAACCCCATTTGCCCCTAGAACTGAAGTCAAATCCCTCCGCGGGCTTTTTAGGATGATGAGATTTTATCAGGTATAAAGGAGCATGCACGTGACTGATTTGCTTCATCTGATTGGACAATATGCTCATTAATTATTCATGAGTTTTTGAAGAGAGTATAAAACATGGCTAAGGCTTCCTTATTTGTTAAATAACATTGAAATACGTTTGACAATAATAACATAAGTATGTAAGCATATCATAAAGCACACAGGATATACACTGAAACAAAAAAACTCTGCAAAAGACTTATATATATCATATATATATATCCTTTATATTTCCATCAAACTTTCTTGACAGTTGTTGCTTTGATAGGCACAAAGAAAGATAAAAGGCTTTGTTTTCCTTTGTGTTTGACGGTAACGAAGTAGCAAGTTCAACCGTGATTTTGGCCTGCAATGTTTTGATCACACCTTTTCAAGAGCAAAACCGGTAGCCGGTCAGTCGCCTTTCTTTTGTTGCTCAATAATCTAAAGGCCGGTTTACATGACGCGTTTACTGATCCCGGGGCAAAATGTGTCACGAGACGAAAATGAGTTATTTTGTATCTTTTTATACAGAAATGACTTTAAAGTATATCCGAATCGTTATTGCAAGAAAATTGCGGCTTTTGAACTGATCCAAAATACCCGTGTTGAACCTAAATAATTAGCTTTGATTTTTTTTTTAGTACGACTACACTAATTTTTGCACCCATCTACCCATAATTTAATAATATAGAAATAAAAAACGGTGCAGCGTTTAATGTTCTCGATTGAAACTCCGAAGCCACTTTGAGAATTTAAACAAAATGTCATAAGTTTTAAGATTTTTGCCTGATTCTGCTCAAATGTTCACAAATAGTACACAATTTATTGATACAACTGATAATGTCAAAATCTTGACCTACAATTGACGTAAGTGAACCCCACTTTTTTGACATTTTGAGCCATTACTCGAAATCTGGTCGAATGATTTATTTCTTGAAAACAACACAAAATTGATCTCTGAATTTCTCACCACCTTACTAACGTTATCAAATTTGAAATGACCGTAGCTTTCTGTCAATAGAATTGATTAGAATCCAAACTGATTAAAAGTATTCCCCAAAGCTTACATAATATTGATGCCAAATATAATTGTACTAGCGAAAACAGAAAAAGGGTTGTGAATATTTCTAGTTTGGAGAGTAAAAAAGTCGAAAAATGGCAAAACCTCGAAATCTACAAATTTCAGATTTCCAAAAAACAAAATCCAGAAAGTTTTAAAAAGGTTGTGAGCATTAAATTCAATCATTCTTAAGAATAATACACAAAATCCTATCGCTGAAAATGACTACAATTTTCAAAGTGGAGAAATCAGAGCAAAAGGTTTTGGAGAGTGTTTTGTTTACACTAGAGCGGCCACGGCTGACTGACGGAATATGCACGTGCATTCAAAAGTTTACAAATTATCGTAATGACTAGGAGGTACAATGCACAACCAGTTTCTAACAATTTATACATATTTCTACAGAAATTAGTTATCCCTTGTACCCCCTGGTCATTATGATAATTTATCGACTTTTGAATGCACGTGCCTATTAGTCAGCCGTGGCCGCTCTTGATGTAAACAAAGCACTATGTAAAACCTCGGCTCTGATGTGCTCCTCTTTGAAAAATTATATCTCCAATTGTAGATAGTAGTATAGAGGGTGGGGGCACCGGACCATTTCAATCTCTTCGAGATCAAAATAATCCGTTGTCGACCTCAAAGAAGGTCTCGACCTCAAAGAAGGTCTCAACCTCGAAGAAGGTCTCTCCCCACCCTCGATACTACTGTACTACTGTACTACTATCCTTGGAATTATTTAGGGCGTGGTCAATTTAGGGCGTGGTCGAATTCTTGAAATTCTTCATAACCGGTTTAACCAGTTCAATCTTTGGATGTCAAATTCTTGGAAATCTCCATAACCGGTTTCAATCTTTGGATGTCGAATTCTTGGAAATCTCCATAACTGGTTTCAATCTTTGGATATCGAATTCTTCTCTTCATTCTTCTCTTACTATAGTATTCAACTTTTCGTAGTTGCATTCTAGGCTATCCATTCTAATGGCTTCGTTGCCTTGCCTGCTATCCGCTATTGCCATATATTGGCTTCTACGAGTTTCTTCTATAGTATTTTCCTTTCTTTCTATTTCATAGTGCGTTCGATGTATCTTGCATCTTCTCTATGTAATGGATGCTGGTGCATGGAAAGATGGAGATCGATTTTAGTTGAAATGTACTGTTAGTTTATCGTATTTTATGGTGTCCATAAGCGTAGCTCGTGATCCCATCTTCCAGTAGATACCGTTTGTCGTCGAAGCATGATAGTGATATCTTGTTGATTTCGTAGCTTCCCAATTGGTGGTTTTGACTTCTAATGGTCTTCATAGTGTGTGACATCTGTTTGTTGTTCAGTAGCACGTCTTTGTAGTTTTCATGTTTAATGTTCTTCTTGACGACGTTCTTCTTGATGCCTTTAGCCGTCTTAGCACCTATGTTGTTGTCTTTCATGTAGCTGTACATTTTCGAACGGAGACCCACGAACTCTGTGATAGGAATTCCAGCAGCCTCATCTTTGAATTTGCCTATGACTTTTTTATTCGTTGTATCATGGAATTGGTTGTCTATTGGATAATCACTGTTATCGAATTTATGTTTATCGTACCAAAAATCTTGATAAGCGTTTTCAGTTTCGATTTCATACATTAGGCTGTCGGTGTCTGTGAACAACAACTTAGCTTGGCTATACTTCTTTTTGATGTAGTTGTAATGGAAATCATACATTAGCGTCTTAGAAATGTCGAGGATGCACATACCTATATATGCAGGTCTATTGAGTGTAAGTGTTTCTTTGATCTTGTGGACTGCTACTAAATTTTCGTTGAATATTTTACTACTCACGTAAGTTGGTTTAGACGCCATTTGTAGTAGTTTCTTTTCGTTGGTTACTAGTCTAATGTCTACGCGCTTTCTGAGATTTTCCATCGTCTTCCCAAACACTGAATTATTCATCAACTTGAAGAAGTCCTTTTCGAATGAATTTTTAGCATTGGTCCTTTTCTGAGTGTTGAAATCGATGTATTGCTTCAACCATGGCGATTGATTGAATTCTAGCACTCTATGTACTTTCTTTATTTTCAAGCCGAGATCGAGGTATAGTTGAAGATTTCTATAATGGATTACGTACTTGGTTTTGTCATTCAGGTTTGGAATCAACTTATGGACTTGTCCAATCGAGATGTTGTATTTCTTCTGGATCTCTTTGCAATAATTCGATAGCATGTCTTCAGTTACCTTAACTTTTTCGGCAGCTAGTGGATAGTCGTTGTGATTGTCATGTATTTCTTCTGGGTACTTCAGATCGACTTCTAGGATTAGTCCTTTCTTGCTGTCTTCATTGTACTTAGCTAGGTTGGTTTTATTGATTTCCTTTTCTGTCATCCATCTGAAACCACCAGTCGGTAAGTATTGAGACATAGCCCATCCATAGAGATTATTTGCATCTAAATACATGATGTGTTTTGATGGTGCATTCTCGTTGTAGTTCTTCATGTGTTGGTTGTTTGCTTTTCCATATCTGTTTGCGATATACGAGATACCTCCACGCATTCCTTTTTCGATGAACTGGAACATGTCGACATTAGTCATAAGCTCTAGTTTAATGTTAGTCATCTTAAGCATAGCGTCCCAGCTTAGACCAGGGCTAGTAAAGTAGTGGCATGGATCTAGTTTGTAGTATTGCATGCACGTTCTTCTGAAGTTTTCGAATACATCTGCTAACAACAAGATATCGGTTTTGAGATATAGATCGTGGTACTCACCCATCGTTTCCAGTTCAAATGTGTTCCATACGTTTTGGGCATGTTGGTATTGGTCATCCGTAACGTGTTCGTCATTCAAGATGCTATGGAATTCTTCTTTCATTGGTAGTTGTGTCTTGTCGAATTTCTCGAAGCTATCCATAAAGTCGTAAGGGTATATTCCTTTTCGTTTTACTAATTCGAGTTTCTCATCGCGAAATTCTTCTGACGTGTACTTGAAGCGATTTTCTGGGAGGTTGTTTGCTAGATTGCTAAGTGATTGAGACATGAATTGGAAGCTATCGAGGAAGACTAAATTGTTGCCTAGCATGAATGCCATGTATTTTTCCATATTATTTGGAATCACATTGATTTGGTGCTGTTTTTCGTTACCGTTTTTGTCAGTATATGGATGATCATTAACGACTTTACCTATCTCTTGCATGATAAGATGACTGTCGTATCCACGTAGGTTATGGAAGATAACTGGTATCTTGATTTCTTCAGCTTTTATTTTGAAGTTGAGATTGCAATCTTGATGAGCTGACCCTCTGTATTTTCCTGTTATGTGGCAGTGGTCTCTAACTCTTATGTCGGTTTTAGTGTACTCTTCATTGCATATATGGCATTTATCGGAAGTCTTAAAATCTATTCGATCAGCCTTAGTCATTACCATGTCTTTGTTGAAGTTTTTCTTGATTGTCTTTTGACACCATTTGACTTCGTCGAGCATTCTTTCCATGAATTTGTAGACGGATTTCTCACCTCTATAGATCTGCACTGGTTTACTATATTTGTCATTGTAGCAGCATACTACTTTGTAGCCATAACCACAGTCTGTATGCTTTTGGTAGGCTTCAGTGTACGACTTGTCATTATTAGGTTTGCAACCATCGATCTTCTCAGTTATAGCTTCAAAGTCGGCATAGATCACGAATGGTACTGCTAACTGTTTGTTGTGGTTTTTGAATTTCAATATGTTGTTTTCCTTAGTTGGCATCTTAATTGCTTGCGTACCATTTACTTGGATGCAATTCTCTTTGTGAGCATTCAGCACTCTTTCAGATCCAAAGCATTGTAAACAATGTCTACAAAAGTGCTTTCTATCCTTGTGTTTCGTTTGGTTGTACATAAACTTGTTGAAGTCCTTTATTAGAACGTAGTGCTTATTAGTACCTTCAGTGATTAGTAGAAGATCCATATGATCATCGTACTTTTCTTTCGATACGAATATGGGATATGGCTTCCTTTCTTCATATCCAAAGACACTGATACTAATGTTGTTTTGCTTTTCGATTCTATTGTAATGTTTAGTAGCTACTGGAAATTCGATGTTAGAATAGTCTAGGTCCTTCGCAGATTTTCTATCGCTCTTCTTGATTCTCTGAGGATATTTTTCCTGTGGATTCAAGTGCCTTACGTGGCACCATCTGAAGCATTCATCGTCGATGTTTTTCATGTTGATCAACCCTTTAGCCGAATTTCGAAGTTCTGCTGGTAGTTTGATGTAGCTGCTTCCTTTCATAGGCTCATACTTGACTATGTTGATATAATGTTTGTCGATTGTCTCTATGGTCCATCCTGAACCCTCTGAGATCCATTGCGCTATTTTGTTTAGTATTTGTTGTTTGGCCAATTGTAGTCCTTCCATGATATCGTTTTCATTTATTATCGTAGATGCAGCGCTGTTGAAATAAGCCGTTTTGATTGTTGTCTTGTCTTCGTCTAGCTGTTTTTCGAATGTAACCTTTATCATTTCAACGAATTTGTAACCTTTGGTCTCAATCAATAGCTTTTCGAATTGAGTCTGAATGCCTCTTCTTGTAGTGGTTAGTTGTACTAGTGGGTCCTTTTGATTCTTAATGGCTACTTCGTATGATCTAATGGAACCTTTCATAGCTCTATCTAGTTGTATGATCTTAGTTCTTGGAGCAGGAACCGGTCTTTTGGTTGTATTCTTGATGGTCCTCTGAGCTGGGATCGGTTTGTAGTCATCTCTGAATTGAGTTGGTGGTAGGATGATGTTTTCCTCATAGCGTTTGATCATGTCCTTAACGCTTCTTTGTGGAGTAGGAACTGGTTTGTTGTCATCTACGATTTCAATTTTTGGACGTCTTATAGTATTTCGTTTCAATAGTAATTCGATAAGTTTCGATTTAGACAATTTCTTAAGATCGCTAGCATTCATATTACTATTAGTTGAGATAATAATTTCATTCGTTTTCATCTGATTTTCAGGCATACTACAATATGTCGTCATACGTTTAAGTGTTGTCGTACGTTTAATCGAATCTATATGTTTTTTATTTTCGATGTGCGTTTGTGTGCTTCTTAGATTTCAGATGTGTATATTTCGAAGCTGGATGCATCTCTTTCTCACATAATAGGCAATAGAATTTATGTGTATTGAACCACGCCTTAACTCGGTCATTGCTACATTCATATATTTTGTCGCATCTAGTCTTCCTTTTCGTTTTATCGTTATTCAGTTCTACCATATATACGTATAGAAGACAATATATGTTTAAATCTTTTCATTAGTACTTCGCAAGTATCAATTACTTTTCTTATGCTATCAATTAATTTGATTAATTTAGCATGCATCTATATCATATGCTTATATTATTTTCATATCGCATCTAGATTCTTAAATGGTATCCAACTATCGAATTCATCATTATATCCTTTCCATGATACTAAAGCCTGTTTCTTTTTGTAGTTCCTTCTAATGACTTTATCGATTCTGAAGATTTCTTGAGTCGCTTTTGATAGTTCAGGTTCATAGAAAGAACCTTGTATTTCTTCACCATTCAAGTCCTTCAATTTGTAAGTAATAGGGTTCGTATACTGGATTTTATCAATCGTAAACACTTCTTCAGTCCAATTCGGAGTATAACCTTTGTCGAATACCTTGCGCTTGTACTTGCTTATTCGAACCTTATCGCTAACCTTAAATTTTGGTTTCGATTGTAATGACTCCATATTGCCAAATAGATTAAAGTACACAGTTCCTTCGTTCTTCTTTTTGCTTGCTTCAATAGGAGTCATTTTTATGGAACTATGTTTTGTAATATTGTACTGTTTCAATATTCTAGGCAGCATATCTAAATACTGTGTATTACCTTGGATAGTAAATTGTTTCCACATTTCCGTCTTTATTGTACGGTTCCATCTCTCGCAAACGGAAGACTTTTCTTCATTCTCAGTCGAATACATTTGTATACTATGCTTGTCCAATAGCTCTTTCACATGTTTATTATAGTACTCTTTGCCTTTATCAACCCATAGGTATTTTGGTATTCTTCCTTCCTTGAATATAGTTTGAAAAGCTTTCATAACTGTTTCACCTTTCTTATCTTTTAATGGTAAGATCCAGCCATACTTGCTAAAAACGTCTAGAACCATGAGAAGGTATCGATAGCCTGTATTCCACTTACTAAACTGTTGCATTTCGACAAGATCTGAACACCATATTTCGTCAATGTGATTAGATATAACACGCCGCCGAGTAAATTTACGTCTTATTGGTCTATGTAATTCATCTGCTAGTTTTACTTGCCAGTTTTCTTCACTCGACGGCTTTTCCCGTTTTTTGGCTTCTTAGCACCCATTCCAAGCTTCGCTTTAGTTGCGATAGTGTTCCTTGCTAAAGCATGACCCCATTGGCGATCCTTCCATGGAATAGAATCTAACGATTTGACCATTTTTCGATCGGCTTCGTTCTTGCATTTGACATCATCCTTACAAATCGTATAATCGACATCGTGTTGCATACTCACAGCATCGGTCTTACCTGTAGGCTCATCGTATATCTCTAATATTTGACCAGTGTTTTGATCATACGTTAATTGCTTGTCTAAAGGATTTCCAGGTCCAGTATAGTGATGGCCTGGCAGCGTGAATCCCTTTTTTGGTGCGATCTTCAATATTGCTTTATGAATATCTAGCTTACCACCACGAACCTTCTTAGATGCTAGATTCGACAGTATTCGACCTTCCTTTTGGATGAAATCAGCAGCTTTGCTTCTTATCTTCTTACCTATTGAATCCATAGCGCCCTTAGCAAGTGTCGAAAATAGCTTTCCACTACCTGGAACCATTGACAATGCTGCGGCTCCAGCAAGAAGCGGGATTCCAGCTGAAATAGCTAGTGCTCCTGGCAACATGCTACCGCCTTGTGTAGATTTCACGAATTTCGACTTTTGACTTCCGCATTCTATGCAGACACCTACCAGACGAGTCCTTCCATTTTTAGTCTTTACGATATGCTCATCTTTTGTCTCAGTTCGTTTCTTTTGCCTTAGACAGTACATATTAGTCATTTCGTATATAATATCATTACATAATATCGTAAGCGAAGTGCTGTATAACCAACTCATTGAACAAAGATGGTTTGAACTGAAAGTCTAACAAGATGTCGATAGGTTTTCTACCTTTTGATCGTTCTAAAATATAGAAGATACAGTAATATCCACACATAATGCTATCCATATCTTGAATCTGCGAGCTATTGTATTCTATTTGTTTGTTGCTCGTTTCCATAAGCTCTATTATCTCTTCTGCTGGTAATAGGCCGAACGAATCGAAGTGTTCGACGTAGTTATTATCATGATTGTTATATACAGCAATCCAGTGAGTACCATCGCCTTTAAAATAGTCTTGAATATTGATTACTACACATCCGTCCTTATTGATCCTATCAGGTAGCATGTCTTTACTGTAAGAACCAATGTAGTTAGCGATCTCCAATTTTTTCATAATGTTATCGATATCGATGTTGCTCAATGGTCTTAGCGCGTTCCGTAATATGGATGCTTTAGGATTGTCCCTGGAAGTACGAGGCCTTTGGCTGTTTTCTTTTTTGAGATCTTTTTTTTTACTCCATAACCAATCGTACCATCAGAATTCCAAGATCCAATAAACGGTGGTGGCCGTAGGGCTGAAAGATTAAAGCCTCTTCCACTTGACTTTGGATTAGTACCTGGTAGAGCGATTCCCTTGCCACCAAAAATACCGCCTAAGAGATTGGGCAGCAGGCTTGCTGCTAAGCCACCTAATAGTGCTCCAATGAATCCGCCTTGCTTACTTAACTGTGTCTTACTGAGTTTAATATCTACTCCAACGTTTTTCGACTTGGCCTTTTTGATTTTATTGATTTGCTGATTAGTCAATTTGATTTTATCATTACCATGATAGTCGCTAGACGATAGTCTAATGGTAGTTGATGTCTTGTTTTGAACAGCTGAAGCTATCTTACGTTTCTGTGCCTCAGATAGCTTTAATGATGTTTCTACATAATTCGTTGGCATTCTATATATGATATCGTTAGACAATAATTTGAATACGATTAGAGAATTGCTCCGAGTAATGGTATGCTCTTAAAAGGTGAATTCGGTCCAAGTATGAGTCCTTTGCCCTTCTTTTTTGGTCTACCTCTCTTTTTCTTAATGCCTTTTCCTTGTACAGCCTTAGAGACAGAACCAGATATTGCTCCAGTTGCAGCAGCCATTCCAAGAGCTGGTAGGATTTTCTTCAAGAACATAGGAGCAATCATTTTCACTAAATTACCCAATCCACCTAAAAATCCGCCTTGTTTTGAGACTTGCGTCTTACTAAGTTTTAGTTGGACTCCAGACATTCCTCTTTTAGCTTCAACCACCTTCTTACGTTGCGCTTTAGTCAGTCCTAGAAAGTCGCTTCCTGTTAGTTGATTGTTGTTCAATCTCAAGCTAATTGTTTTCTTATTGATGTAAGCATTCTTAATCGATCCTTTTTGAGATTCGGTTAGATTCAATCCTGTTCTAATATAGCTCATCTTATATATGATATCGTTAGATAATATTTACACGATTACGTTCATTCTACCAGACAAGCCTTGCAGTTGTAAGTGCCTATCGGATAGGATTACGGCATATACGTAATATGGTATATCAGCATTGTTAGCTATGTTTCTGAAGTTCCCACCTAGGGTAAATCGGACTTCGATATCAGCCATGCTTGTTTTCAGCTGCTCTGAATGCTTGCTAACGTCGAAATGATGGATGGGATACAATGATGCCCAATCCTCAGCACTAAGCTGACTACCAGTGTCGGTATCTTGGTATTTGTTCACGGCATCCATGAACATCATGTACGATCTATTGTAGTTCCTATTAGCTGGAGTGAAGTTGCACTCTACTTCTCTTTCTGGATGCTGTACACTATTAATTCTAACACTGATTCTTGTTAGATTCCCATTGTCGAAGATCATATTATTGACGTCCTGTGCATTAGCTGCTGGATGGCGATCACTAGACTGTAGCGCAATGAAAACATGTCTAGGTAGCTCCGATCCTGGTTGTGTTGTAATCCTCCATGTAGGATTAGTTTCAACAGCTTGGAACATCGTTCTGTATACACGTACCTGCTCGAAATATAGGTCCTTTATGTAACCACTTACTAGTTTGGCATCAATGTATGATTGAATTTCTAGTGAAGGAACGACTTTAGGCATCCATAGTGAAAGATGCGTGATCTTGAATTTACCAACACCTGTAGCATTAGCTTTCATGATATACTGGTTTGCTGTTGCTCTGTTTAGGATAAGCGTATGTTTGACGCTCCGAAACACAGTATCTACGTCCTTGCAAAACCCAAAGACTTGTGATAGTGGTAAAAGCAGAGACACTTGCTTAGCTCCTGTCGTGATAGCCTGTCGAGCAGTGAAACCTAGATTAGCTGTTTGGTCTTGTGTGTATGCAACGACTAGGGCTTGCGTTCCTGTTCGAACGGCAGCAGCATTAGCAGCATCATCGATTGCACCAATTGCAGTCGTGTACTTCAAAGTAGGTGTACCTGTCGACGTATCTCGAAACCAAAGCATATTACTAGCAGTACTACGGCTATAGTCGTCAGAAAACATGACTGTGTTTAGAATCGTGCTTGCTTCTGGTAGGTAGTCATTCACACTTTCTACTATTTGGTTGTTGATCTGGTATTGAGCACTTGAAAATAGACTCCACGCATTATTCACAAGTGATATTATGTCTGCCTCACCAAAATCAGCATTAGCTGCCGTTTGCAACTTACCACGTACCTCCAGCATAGCCTTGTGTGGGAGCAGGTATACGTCTTCATCTCTTGTTTCGATGATTCGTTGACCGTCTTTATCCATGTTATTAGAGTCTCTTGGAAGGTATTCGATATATTCGAATTTCGTAGTTGAGTTATCGATAATGTTCGATTCATCGAATTGGAAATACTGGCTAATTACTTCTGTCATATATTATATGATTATACAAAAGTCACTACAATCGTTTCATACCACTTCCAGCAATAAGATTCGATAAGATAGCTCTCGACCTGTCATTCAAGACTTTCCTAACTTCTGGATTTGATGAAACGTCTCTAACGCCCTGCTTTACTTTTTGAAGGATCGCTTTAGTGCCAACATTGATGGCTTTCTGTTTAACGTATGGAAGAGCCTTAGTAATAATGGGTTTTAGCAATCTATTTTTTAAGGCATTAATGGGTCTCGTTATTATTTTGCTAGCTGTTGAAAGCGTACTCTTCGCTTTGTCGAATACGTTCCCAATGAGGTTTCCACCAATGACTTTTCTTTTGGTATATCGTTCTCTTGTTAATAGCATATACATATTGGTTACACAATCTCGCTAAGATGGATGTAATACGTCACTCGTTCATTATTCATTTTTATCGAATTACCACTTTGATCTCTAAGCGAGAATGATATACTGTTGATTGATCTTTTAGAGATATTCATATCGAATCGTTGGTTAGGATGGATGTTGATCAAGTAACCTGGTGGAACTGACGGGACGAATGAGTAGATGACCGAACTCGTACTACCATTTATGTAAGAATCCGTTACTAGATCGCAGTGTACTTGAATCGTATCGACCTCCGTGATTTGCACGATCTTATCGCTATCGTGAAACCCGTTACCTTGTATTATATTAGATTCGAATCCAAGTATCTTCCTAAAGGATTCGTCAATAGTGAAATCCACTTTATAACCATTTCGTAGCTCAATCATAGACTTTAGTGTGTTGTAATTAGGTTTAATATCGACATAGTACTTACTGTTAGCAGCATCCCAATCGCTATTTTGCTTCATATGGTGCTTCATAGTGTCGTTTATGTCAATTACGTTGTATGCTCCTGGCGATAATGTTATCGTCTTCCAGGCTGTACCATTGTAGTATTTGAACTTGTTATTTACACTCGTTATGTTGTACCAAGAGTACCACATAGATGCATTGATTAACGAGATTTGATAATTTTTCGTACTGTCTAGCTCCAATGGAGGATTGAAATATGTCGTGAAGTTTTCAGATGAACCGGATCCTTTCTTACTATCGAAGAATAACGTAGTTTGCATATACTATTCGGTTATATTATTATCCAATTATTATATTATCGGATGAATCGTGTACGACATTCAGACCATCCCATTTTTCGGCTGTTATGTAAGATTGTTGCGAATTCCAATTGATGTTAACAACTGCTCCAGATTGTGTTTGTATCATCATATAATATGTCGTATCCACGTCTCTTTGAAACAAGTAATATATGTTATTCAGAGGAACATCAGCAAGTGAACCTCTTCGTATACGCATATTGAATACGTTAACATATTTGCCATTTTTTCTGTTTGTAAAAACTATATCTGTGTCGTCTCTACTTGATCTAATATATAAGCAACATTGTATTCGATATAACACGTTCCCACCAGGTAATGTGACCGTCAACTTAGGAATTTCTGTAAGCACACTTCTTGTTTGATATCTTAACCTTTCATTAACGACACTGCCATAGATTGTTGGTCTAATTGGTACTATATCCTTAATTTGAGTTGGTATAATAAGTGAGACGTCATCGAATGATGCTGGATTCACAAAGGTGTTTGCATCCAATGCTCCAGCAACGATTGCGACATAGATTACTATTAGCTGATTGGTTGACTGATCATGACTCAGTGTAAACGATAGCTTACCTATATCATTGGCAGATGTCGTTATGCTTAGCTCTTGGAAAGCAGTGTTTGTAGATCCTATCCTTCCACTTTTCATTGTGTTCGATATGAAACTTAGATTCTGTTCAATCGATATAGAGTTTAGCGTTATGGATCCAATGTTTGCATAAGCTTCGACCCGAACTGTGTAGTCACTGTTGCCTTTTAACCCTAAGGCTGGATTATCATTTTTTGGTAGAGTCATAGTCAACTTCTCCGTCGAGTTTGGTTTAAAGGTCTCTAGGATTCTAAAACCCTGATGTTCTGGAGCGATGTTATTCATAGAGTATGCATCATTTATGATTATGAATGAGCTTACACTGCTCGATGATGTCCAATTACTAGAATCCATAAGGAAATTACCACAATTGAATGTTTGACTACCATACATAACACCAGGCCCAGGAACGGTTGAATCATTGCCTTTTGGACCTCGAGGCCCAGGAACAGTCGAATCGTTGCCTTTTGGACCTTGGGGCCCAGGAACAGTTGAATCGTTGCCTTTTGGACCTTGGGGCCCAAGAATGGTTGAGTCCCTTCCAGATGGTCCAGGAACAGTTGAGTCCTTACCTGATGGCCCAGGAATGGTTGAGTCCCTTCCAGATGGTCCAGGAACAGTTGAGTCCTTACCTGCTGGGCCAGGAACAGTTGAATCATTGCCTTTTGGACCTCGAGGCCCAGGAACGGTTGAGTCCTTTCCAGGTGGTCCGCGCTTACCTTCCTTTTGCTCTGTCGTACCATTGTAAAGTGTTCCGAATATTGAGTAACTCATCTCTTATATTATATGATTACATTAGTTTGATGCGTATTCGTTGATCCCATTTTGAACAACTTTTTTAGTAATCCCTGTGATTTCCTCAACCATTATCGATGATTTCACGTATCCATTCCATGTCGCATTAGCGCCATTATACAGTCTATTCAATACCATCGTTCCTGTATCAGTGATCTTACACTGCAGCTTATACGTGTGTAGGATGCCGTTACCGAAATTCTCATGAAAAGAGATGTCTGAAACACAAACTAATGTCTCTGGATCTCTTGGTGGTTGTGATGCAAATGCACATCTGTTTCTCAAACCAATTACTGCATCCGATAAATTACTTACACCGATAATCGTTTGTAAGTGATGGCCTGGAATGTGCGTTGGCGTTAATAGAACCCACCGAAACCAAAAATTACCTCCTCCAGTGTTGTTTGAGATGTATAGGCGGCATGATAGTCTCATCATATTTGTACCTTTTGGTGTTAGCTGTATTTCGTAATTGGGTATATCCATCCAATCTGTATCGCTATGGCTCCATAAGAGTGAAATCTCTTTCGTACCAATACTAACTATTCTTACTGGCGTTTGCTCATGATTGCACTCATCGCGGCTTCCATTTCGAAGTGTTCCAAATTTCGTAAAACTCATCTATATTGTATACGTACATTATAGTAGATGAATATAATCAACTTTGACGATACTGAAAAAATAAGTCAGAAACCAAAACATCACTTCTTGCTTCCTGATTGCCATTTTATGCTAGTTGGTAGTACGGGTCAAGGTAAAACGAATCTGCTTACCAATATGCTCTTAAAATGGATGAAATACGATTCTTGTAAGATACATACATTGAATCCTCATCAGGATAAGTACGAACTGATAAAAGAATTCCATGATATCATTAACGAGGAATTAGATGACGACGACGATGCGTGTAATGTCGAATTATGCAATCCAGAAGACATCATACCAGTTGAAGATTTAGATGATGACGCTAATAAGGTTATCGTATTCGATGATATTAAGATCGACAATAAAAATATGAACAACGTTAAGGAATACTTTTCGCTATCTAGAAATAAGAACTGTAACTGCATTTACTTGTGTCAAAGCTATTACGACGTGCCAAAATACATTCGACGCAATACTAAGTGCTTCGTTCTATTTGGTGGATTAGATAATAAGGATATTAGACATATTGCTGACGATAACTGTAAAAACATAAGTCGGAAGCAATTTGAAGACATATATCGAGAAGCTACGATAGAACCATTCGATTTCATGGTGTTGGATAAGACTTCTAAGCATATTCCTGAGATGTATAGAAAGAACTTCGATGGGTTATATGTGCCTAATACGTAGTTAGAGAACGAGACTTCGATGGCTTTTGCGTGGCTTACGTACGATTTCGAAAAGTCACGTTAAGTTAGAGTAAAGGATTATATAACTAATATGTATACGTATGTCGTTCAGAACTATTAAAACAGTAGAAGAAAGAGCAAACTTAATCGATACATTCTTGAAAAATAGGCAAATCTTAAAACGACGATTACTCGATAAGAAATTAGGTGACCAATCATTAAAGCTGGCTAGCGAAAAGCTATATCAACCCGTAACGGCTTCAGTCGAAAAGGCGCAGAAAGCAGCCGATAAGAAACAAGATGAGATGATTGAACAGCTACAGGAAAACCAAGAGAACATCACTGGAGCAATCGATACATTAAGTGAAGCCATATCAACACAAGGATCTACTAAAGGCTTAGAATCATGGATTGGTAAACTGCCATCGCATTACGAGGAAGATGAAGAGAACGACGAAGGAGCCATTGGTGGTGTGAAACCAATTTTCGGAGTACAAGAATCAAATCGACTAAAAAAACTAGGGTTCGACCCGAGCTTAACGGATATACCTTCGGAATCCTTAATAAGAAATACCATAACAACACTGAACAACCAAATCAAAGCGTCTAAATCACCAACGAGGATAACAATACTAGGAAATCAAAAATTAGCAGCAAACAAGTACCTAAAGGAAGTACAAAGACTAAAAATACCAAAAAAGGAAGTCGTATTCGTACCAGATGAGGACGTCATAGAAACGCCAAAGTCATCCAAGACTAAGAAAACGAGTGGCACAGGTCTAAAAATAGGATCCGACTATACATTTGGAAACTTATATATCGATCCAGCCAAACTATTAGAGATGAGATTAGAGGCTTACAATGGTAGTGGTAAGAAGGTACTAAGCCATAAGGTCGATCATTCATTTATTGAGTTGCTAACGAAACGGTATAATCCTAGAAGACTGTACACTGATAATGCACAAACGATATTCAACAAGCTGATTGAACTGTCTGGCATATCTCCATATACATCCAAAAGTGGTAAGATCGGTTTAGGAATGAAAAAATCAGGTGTTTGTAACAAAAGTCGAATAAAGTACTACAACAACCCAAATGAGCTATGCGAAAGACTAGAGTTAATAATAGCATCAAAAAACGCTGGAAACAATAGTATCGAGCTTTCGAATGAAGCAATCGAGATACTCAATAAGCTTTCTAATGATGATTTGATTGACAACGACGAATACAAACAGATGTATCAACAATTTATGTAACGTATTTATATAACAATGGCAAAAACGAAGATTGAGATCTTCAACTTTAATCATATAGACAAGGACTTGAGTGAAGCAGACGTCGAAATGTTAAAGAAGCTATATGCACACTACCACAAAAAATGCTTCTGCCACAAGCGAGCATACAAACGATTCAAGAAGGTTAATACAATTCTACACTTATCGTCAATTGGTCTCACAAGTACAGGCGTAATCATTGGGTCTATAACACTAAATCCAATCATTCTTGGTACAATATCGGGATCAGGACTATTGCTCCAAGGACTACTAAAAATGAAAAACTATAATAGGAAGACTGAAATGACCAAATTTGCATACACATCGTATCAGAAAATCTTGAATAAAATAAGGGCATATCTGCGTGGAGAAGAACTCGACATCGAAAGATTTACATTAGAGTTGAACTGGTTGGATGACCAAGTTAGTGACCTATGTCCACTAGTTGATAGATTCAGAGAGAGATACAATAAGAAGTATACGATTACCTAAACTATGGCAATCTTCTTCTTGAGTTTCTTTTCGATCTTCTTCATAAAAGCATCCTTATTAGTCTTCATACAGTGCCACTTATTCATTTCGGATACCTTTTTCCATAGTATTTCATATCGTTTAACAGTACCCTTTGATATATACCTAGTACACCTGTGCATATGAATGCGATAGTTATCGATTCCAGATTCGTGAAACTTCATTTCGAACAACTTATAGAATACGAAATCAAGTATTGGATACCTCTTCCCTTTCAATATAACATCAATAGCACTTTCGAATTCATTGAACAACCTACGAATATTAATGTACTCACCATGTTGTAAATCGAATCTCATAATGAATATATTGTCAATATGGTATTTCCTGTGGTAGATAGACTTACGTCTCATTCGATACCTATTTTCGTAATAGTCGATGTATCCATTCACCAAATCATATGAATGAACTATACCACAGCTCCAGCAAACGTGCGTACCATTATCATTAACTATCTGTGTATTGCCACAACACGACTCACTCTCTTTCTCGCGTACGTAATCTATCAATCGCTCATTGCAGAAAGGACATGACTCTCCAAAGTCTTTCATCTCATCATGGATTTCTGAATTGCAGTTCATCCTATACTACTATATTAGATATAAAATCTCTATAAATGCACCAGCATCCATTGCATAAAGAAACTCGCAGAAGCCAATATATGGCAATAGCGGATAGCAGGCAAGACAATGAAGCCATTAGAATGGATAGCCTAGAATGCAACTATGAAAAGTTGAATACTATAGTAAGAGAAGAATGAAGAGAAGAATTCGATATCCAAAGATTGAAACCAGTTATGGAGATTTCCAAGAATTCAACATCCAAATATTGAAACCGGTTATGAAGATTTCCAAGAATTTGACATCCAAAGATTGAACTGGTTAAACCGGTTATGAAGAATTTCAAGAATTCGACCACGCCCTAAATTGACCACGCCCTAAATAATTCCAAGGATAGTAGTACAGTAGTACAGTAGTATCGAGGGTGGGGAGAGACCTTCTTCGAGGTTGAGACCTTCTTTGAGGTCGAGACCTTCTTTGAGGTCGACAACGGATTATTTTGATCTCGAAGAGATTGAAATGGTCCGGTGCCCCCACCCTCTATACTACTGTAGATATTTCTCAGCGATATGATTTGGTGTATTACTCTTATGAAAGATTGAATTTATAGCTCAGAAACGTTAAAAAATTATCTTGAGCGGCTTTTTTGAAAACCTGAAATTTGTAGTTTTTTTTGCAATTTTTCCACTTTTCTAGCACACTTTTGTTACACACTTTTGTTTGCTATCAAGATTTACTAAGCTTTGGGAAATACTTTTAACCAGCTTGGATTCTAATCACTTCCGTTTACAGAAATCTACGGTCCTTTCAATTTTGACAACGTTAGTAAGGTGAGAAATTCAGAGCCCAAATTTTGGCCAATTCCGCCCGAGGGATTTCGATAAAATTTGCAGTGTATGTGTGTTATAAGTTTGAACAGTTTCCAGTTGTTTGAAAAAAATCGTTCAACTAGATTTCGAGTACTGCCGGCTCAAAATGTCAAAAATGTGGGGTTGACTTACGTCACAATACGTCATTAGTATGTGTGATCGGATCAAATTTTGACATTATCAGTTGTATCTGTAAATTATGTACTAGCTGTTTGTGAAGATTTGGGCAGAATTTGGCAAAAATCTTAAAAGTTATGACATTTTGTTTAAATTCTTGAAGTGGCTTCGGAGCTCGAGTTAAAGTGCCTATAAGCTCTAGCCAGAAATAATTTATTTGGGCGCAGTAAAGTGTCTTAAATCTTGTTCAACCATTTTTAGGCGATTTATGGTCGTAGTATTGCTTTAAAAAGCATTACATATCCGGCTTTAAATGACGTCATTTAAGGGCGTTAAGCAAATGAGTTGTCCTAAACTCGCAGAAATGCTAGTCAGTGGTACTCACGAGGGTCTGAATTGGGGGGGGGGGGGGGGGGGGTCTACATGTCAGTTGTCAGTTAAAATTTTGGCCATTTGTCAGTTGTCAGTTAGGCCTAGTTAATCATTACTAGAGAAAAATTACTATGTTTGACCCACAAAAAACAAATTTGTCAGTTGTCAGTTATGTTTCGGTAGTCAGTTGTCAGTAAAAAAATCGTCATTTGTCAATTGTCAGTTATTTTTAAGGCCGTTTGTCAGTAGTCAGTTAACCCCATTCAGACCCTCACTCATCTAAGGGCCTGTTTACATGACATGCACGTTTAATCCCGCGGCGATATTTCTTATCAAATTTCTTTATAGCGGTTGGATTATGATCATTCCCTGTAAAAAGTGTAATGTTATGAGGGATAAAGTAAACCGGCCCTTAGATTATTGAGCAACTAAAAAAAGGCGACTGACCGGCTACCGCTTTTGCTCTTGAAAAGGTGTGATCAAAACATTGCAGGCCAAAATCACGGTTGAACTTGCTACTTCGTTACCGTCAAACACAAAGGAAAACAAAGCCTATTATGTTTCTTTGTGCCTACCAAAGCAACAACTGTCAAGAAAGTTTGATGGAAATATAAAGGATATATATATATGATATATGTAAGTCTTTTGCAGAGTTTTTTTGTTTCAGTGTATATATAAATATATATATATATATATATATATACATCAGCGCAAAAGGTTCAGATCATAGAAGAAAAATGAAGACAACAAAAAATTAAAACAAATTTGAAACTTTGAGCGCGCGCTCGTTGTTCGAAATGACGTGCTCAGGTTGCGTCGACACTAAAATTAAAACTGTTCACTCAAATCACAGATAAGTGGCGGTATTTTCTCTTTTTTCTAAGGCTTTCATTCTTAAACTATTAGCCAGAAATACAGGGAGGCCAGACGTGGCGTACATTTATGTCAAAATCCCTGAAAAAAACTATGATTTTGAGATACTTTATGAAATGTTTTGTGCTGCCGTGGTCCGATCTCCAAGACATTCAACGCAGAATGATCTGGTGAAGTGACAGTTTGGGAAGGCCTTCTAATCCTTCTAATCCGCCTGATTTTAGCAGTGCGCGCGCATGTACTGCACATTTTGAGGCACGTCGCGCGTCGGGGTTAGGGCGCGAGCGAAACAGGAAGTCGTTCAATGTTTACTCTCATCCTATATGTATGGTGCTCCCAGCTCCGCTATTATCTTTTTTCTTATCTTGTATTATCTTTACATGCTGATACCATGAGTGTGGGAAATACGCTAGTCATGAAGTTGCTAGTTGCAGTTGCGAGTTGCGAACTTACCCTTAATCCCACGATATCCTGCTCAAAGTCGACTGTTCAGTGTCTGGGTGTCAGAGAGAATGAGCAAACTATTGTTCCCAGCGAGCCAATCGAGACGGTTAAATTAATACTCCACTTCAATCGCTTTTCATATTCATACGCGTCCGGTACGTGATATAACTTACACCTGTGCAAACTATTCAGGTTACCAGTAAGCCAATCATAAAATCCTTTAGCAGGTGTTGGGCAACTCAAAAGGTGAGCATGTTTGGTTTTAATATCCCACTTAAAACTCTTGTCATATTTACGCCGCGACCCGTACGTCCCAGTGAGCCAATCACAAAATCCTTTAGCAGGTGTTAGGCAACCCAAAAGAAAAGCATGTTTGTACGTGATGAAACTGAGTTCTCCTGAATCCGGTTGTTCAAATATTTAAAGACAACCTGGTGCCGCTAAAAGGTACAGATTACGATCACAGATTTAGCGCTATCCTATCCTAGGGACAAAAGTTACCCTTTCTTCGACTGACAATCGGGTTCAGGCCTGGCTGTTCGGTCACTCAACGCGGCATGATCAATCCTAATTGGTACGATTTGACGCCGAAACGATTTTTTAAATGCTGCAAAAATCTACAATCTAGTGTCGGCTGTGCCTTTGACCACAATTCCTTGCGAACCTAACACGGTCAAAATAATACGTAGAAATCCTCTATTCTCTTCAGTAACAGTGGATAGGCAACAGCATTTGTACTTGCTTGTTTTTAAAATAAAGAACCTCTACCGCGATTTTATAACGGATTGAAAGTTTTTCGCGCGCATAGGATTATGGGTAAAAGTACAAGCTGCATCTTTGACGGTGCGGTGGATTAGTGTAGAACACAAAGCAATGTCAACCAAAACGCGTCAATATGAACATTGCTGAAACGCTTTGATCGACGGCCTGCATGGAGGACCGACTGCGTCTCACATAGCTGCCGTTGGCCAAAAATTAAAATATCGGAGCTTTCCCTTTTATAATTTGTTTTAAGAAATGTTTGTAAACATTCAAGGGGCATTGTCAACCTCCAAATGATAAACTTTCTCATGACGAAAGACGAAAATAAGCAGAATATGTTTCCAGGTATACTGGTTATAGGAGAAAATATGAGACAATTTTGATTAAGGATGGCATTAACATTCGAGAGGATGACAAATACTGCTTCTAAGGGAGTGTACGCTTTTAATGAGGGGTGTGGGCTGGAGTATTTGGGGGGAGGGTCATCTAAAAACACATGTAATGTCTCTGAAGGGTCATCCTCATTTTTTATTTTAGGGGGAGGGTCACCCTTTTTTATTTTAAATCCGTCTCGACCAAAATATATTTTATACTGCTCAACCATGGGTGTCTTTTAAAATTGTAATCCATATTTAATAAATCCCATTCTTTCACAATGAATAAAAGCATTCTATAGTTGTAGCTGTCATTTTTCGCGTTAATATTACTGCAAAAGTTGTCTTTATCAGGCAAACTGGCTCTTGCATTCTTATGTAGTAAAACTACATGTAATCCACAAGGCTATTGAACTGGTTGGGATGTCTAACAATTAACCTAATATTTTCATGAAACCAAAATAGTGAGCACTCAGTTCTTTAAACAATATGAAGGCCATTTAAGAGGTTACCAGTGTGAGTTCCGTTTACATCTCAATATTTTGCCAAGAAACAAAACTGTCATTACACACTCTTTTTCTTCTTCATCCATACCGCGATGTAGTTGGATTATCCGCTTCAGATATCCTATCCGCTGGCGAGGCTACACTGAGGTACTTCATCCTCACTTGATGACTCAGCTGATTCCGAAAAACTCGATATCCCTACCACGTTCTGCACAAGGTCATCTGCAGAGTCAAGGGTGGAGTCCGACAAACTCTCGAAGTCAGACTGTTCAGAGTCGGCCACATCAGCGTCACCTTGTCTGCTTGACCTGTTTCCTTGTATAGAGCTCACTGCCAATGTGAGCTCTGATAACCTCAACCCTCTCATGCTTGTTACCTTTGCAAGCAATGTTATGCTGCTGTTGCTGTATTCTGTCTTGGGAGGCTTTTTGCTGTACCAAAGTCCCTTACCCAGGTGCCGTTTTGCCTGCTTTGACCTTCTATTTGTAGGTCGCGCTCTGCATGGTGGCGAGACTGAGCGTAAAAACCTCCTCCCTTGCTCTCTCTCCTAATTTGCTAGGTGTCAGAATTTAATTCATCAACACAACCAAAGCCGTGCTGTCACGTTCATTGGGCCATGCGGAGCCGGTGTAGCAGGATTTTGGTTCCTGCGTATACCCGATTTGGTTCCGACCAGAACCGTTTTCCTGGGAAACTGGTTCCGGCCGGAAACAATCTCCTGGCCGGAACCGATATCCTGTTACACCGGCTCTGAGTGATCTGAGACATGAAAAGGAGGCTCGGTTAATTACGCACTCGCTACGCCCAGATCGCGCGACTCAAAGATTAACTTCTGGCAAGATTTGTCGGTAGATGAGCGGATATTCTTCCATACAGCCTGCTCTGACATTCTAACATTATGACACGGAAAAATTGTGCCGCAATAATGCCAAACGTATTGGGGGAGGGTCATCCCTTTTTCTGCAACCTCCAGTGAAGGGCCATGGATTTTTTAAAGAAGCTATGGGGAGGGCCAAGGTTTTTTCCTTGTATCTGTATTGTATCCTTGGCCTCCTATTGTTTTTTCTATCAATGATCTGCCCAACTGTCTTGGTGAATCGATACCCTCGGCTGTATGTTCGCTGATAATATCAATATTTCATTAATTGGGGCTAATATCCATGACATTGAAACTAAAGCAGATAACGAGTTAAGCAACAAAACTAATAGTTGGTTAACTGCAAACAAATTGCATCTCAATGTCGTTCAAACTGAGTGTATGCTTATTGGTTCCTCAGTGCCAGAGACTTGCTAAATCATCATCCAACCCGAATATTGTAATTAAACACAAGCAAGTAAAGAGAGTATCGCACACCAAGTCAGTTAGTATAATTATTAACCAAAATTTGAAATAGGGCGACCACATACAGTTTATTTCTAAAAAGATTGCCTCTGGGTTAAGTGCGCTCAAATGAATTAGACCATATGTACCCCAAGACACATTAATCTCGGTTTATACCTCTCTAGTTCAATGTCACTTTGACTATTGTTGTGAGAGTTGGGATGGCGTAACTTCAATTCTTGCAGACAGATTGCATAAAAAAACAGAACAGAGCTGCGAGAATAATTCTTTGTGCAAATTATGATCATCACACGAGTACTCAGTCATTGTTCAATATCCTCGGATGGGAGAATCCCTTGCAACTCTTACAATTTCAGAGGTTCCTGTACTAAACTCAAACTTCCAAGACCCGAAATACTGAATTTATAAACTGAAGACCTTCAGTTTTAATGGAGCTAAATTATGAAATTGTCTACCCCTTGATATGCTCATTGACTGAATGGCTTCTTTTTTTTCTCTTCTTCCCCTCCTCCTCCCCCCTCATTTGTTTCATCCTCAGACCCTTGCTCGTCTCTCATATACCACAGGAAGCCCGGTTCCACATCTTTTTTCTCGATTTTTTCGATTTTAATTAGGGGTTGCCTGCGGAGGAGGCTGCTAGTGCTAGCTTACCAAAGGTTTCTTATCTTTTTTGGGCCAATGTAATTTTTTCCCAGGGTATTTTCCCTGGTTCGATTCGGCTTTCAGGTTGTGCTGTTACTGGATCCGGGCTACGGGGAGAATTCAGCCGGGAGAAATCACTAAGGTAATCAGTTTACAAATATAAAGTCCTAAGTTTTCTTCGTAATGACAATTATCTAGCTGTGTCCCAGAAATAGATTTTTCTAAAATACAATGTAATTGTACATGTAATAAAATTAAATCGCTCTGTTGTCCGAACATGAAATCGTGAGTGATAAGAATTTACATAACGAGCCAGAGATCATCGGAAGTTCGGAAATGCGTGCGGGCCGGTTGCTATGGAGTGACGTCATAGTCGTGGCAAATATCAATCATTATTGTGATTTGCGGTTTCCGCTTGATCGCTTTGGTAATCACTTTATGTCAGCAAAGGTTGTACACAAAACACGTTTAAGGATCATCGATCTGGCGGATCCTGCGTTATTTCAGGGGCTGTACTTCAGTGCCAGTGGCATTTTGACATTAGCGGGAAATACAGTATTATGAAATTAAGGTAAAGGATTGCTTCGCATACTGGTCTCGTGCTTCGACTTATGGACGTATCCGCTTTGCGCCCTGTTTTTCTCGCTGAATCGAGCGGCAAATTCTCCGCAGCACTGGTATCTTCTGAATTCGGAAATTTGCGGCGTGAAATTTGTAAGTTCCTGTCATACAGCCTAGTTGCACGATCTCTTCACAGTTTTCTTCGCCACTAGCCGACAGTGTCCTGACTGCAGGATTGTCGATGGAAAGGTGGGTGTCTCGCTACGACATTCGGCGTTTTGGCGGCAATTATGCGCCAAAATCAGAAGAATTTCATCTTAGAGAATTACCAGTGGCTAATAAACAATTGAAAAGAACAAACCACTCGCAATTGCTTCTCGGTCAGGACGAAACACCAACCCCGCCAGCCGATTACGAGGATATCCAAAGCTTAAAAGTGTCTCTGGCGAGAGCAAACGAAGAAATTACATCCCTGAAAACAGAACGAAGGAAATCGAGTAACGAACACGTATGTATATATAAAGTAGAAGGAAATTATATGGGTGCGAAAATGGCGGGAAGTCACCCAAAGTTCAAGGTCTAGAAGACTTCAAAGGCACACATTTGGAACATGATCAGCGGTATTTCTGGTGCCCAGAATTCTGATGTGCAGTCAATGCTAAACCAAATCGCCGAAGAAGTGACCAAGAATAAAGGGGAAAGTAAAGCATCTGACGTGATGCTTGGGGAAAGTGCCCCAACATATCTACAGTCCCAAGTTGAAGTCTGAGCACTTCGGGATATTGAACACAAGCCTATAAAAAGAGATATGGCAAACAAAATTTATTTTTTTTAGTTGTTCGGTATCCCAGCTGGTTTACCCAGGTTGAAGTCCATGGCACCACAATATGCCTGAGCACTTCGGGATATTGAACACAAGCCCAAAAGAGATATGCCAAACAAAATATATTTTTGAGTTGTTCGGTATCCCAGCTGGTTTACCCAGGTTGAAGTCCATGGCACCACAATATGCCTGAGCACTTCGGGATATTGAACACAAGCCCAAAAGAGATATGCCAAACAAAATGTTTTTTTTTAGTTGTTCGGTATCCCAGCTGGAGTACCCAGGTTGAAGTCCATGGCACCACAGTATGCCTGAGCACTTCGGGATATTGAACACAAGCTCAAAAGAGATATCCGAAACAAAATTATTTTTTTGAGTTGTTCGGTATCCCAGCTGGTTTACCCAGGTTGAAGTCCATGGCACCACAAATTATGCCTGAGCACTTCGGGATATTGAACACAAGCTCAAAAGAGATATCCGAAACAAAATTATTTGTTTGAGTTGTTCGGTATCCCAGCTGGTTTACCCAGGTTGAAGTCCATGGCACCACAATATGCCTGAGCACTTCGGGATATTGAACACAAGCCCAAAAGAGATATGCCAAACACAATTTTTTTTTTAGTTGTTCGGTATCCCAGCTGGTTTACCCAGGTTGAAGTCCATGGCACCACAATATGCCTGAGCACTTCGGGATATTGAACACAAGCTCAAAAGAGATATCCGAAACAAAATTATTTCTTTGAGTTGTTCGGTATCCCAGCTGGTTTACCCAGGTTGAAGTCCATGGCACCACAGTATGCCTGAGCACTTCGGGATATTGAACACAAGCTCAAAAGATATGTACGCCAAACCTACGAGTAGCCGTTACCCATCGCGACATTTGCGCAAATCAGATCAAAACAACGCGAATTACCGGTCACAAACTGCAGCTACCGACTACAAACAACAAGACACGAGAAACCTGCTGCCAGGGTAACATCTATTACATCTCGATATCTCATCCGCTTTATTTTCAGTATCCGCGATAATATTTTGGGGTCCGAATAATAAATAATAAGTCTATGACGTTTCCAACAGTATTTGGCAAGCGGGTAAGTTGCATTTTCGTCTCATTAAAGTAAAATCCACATCGTTCCCGACTTATGAAATAATAAAAAGATTATGCATTGTTGATTTTGAGAAATTAGCTGAAAGTCGGATGGGCACATACGGCAAACCAGATAAATCGTCGACCTCGATCGAAACGTATTGAAAATCGGGCTACGAATGACTAGATTTCGTGCACTACGGGTAGTCGACTGATGAAAGATAAAATGCAAAAGTAGTTCTTTATCACACATTGACACCTACGGATTATGATATCTAGGCGCTAAAGTAGGCACTTTAAGGTGACATGAGGCTGGACTTAATTAAATGGAATGCTCCTGCTTCCTAGAACACCCCCTGGTGATAGGGGATCAATGGTCCCCTATCACCAGGGGGTAGTTTGGTTGTCAAGAGTGTCTGGCTCGTTATGAGAGACTGAAAAAAGGTATTGAAACTGACTGATCTGCAGCTTTACAACCAAACTTATAGCTCTCAGTTTTTAAAGTATAAAGATAATCTTAAATCTACTTTGAGGCTTATAGGTAATCTTATTAAACGGCCGAACTAAAGGACAGTCCCACGAGCCAGAGATCATCGGAAATTAAATGCGTGCGGGCCGGTTGCTATGGGTGACGTCATAGTCGTGGCAAATATCAATCATTATTGTGATTTGCGGTTTTTAGCTTGATGCTTTGGTAATTACTTTATGTCAACAAACACGTTTGTAGACTCGTACTTCGACTTATGGACGTATCTGCTTTGCGCCGTGTTTTTCTCGCTGAATCGAGCGGCAAATTCTCCGCAGCACTTCGGAAATTTGCTGCGTGAAATTTTGTAAGTTCCTGGCAAACAGCCTGGTTGCACGACCATAGCGGGCTTTGGAATTTGGATGAATGGCCGCAGGATTGTCGATGGAAAGGTGGGTGTCTCGGCGTTTTGGCAGCAATTATGCGCCAAAATCAGAAGAATCTCATCTTAGAGAATTACCAGTGGCTAATAAACTAACCTTGTAGAGGAATTGAAAAGAACAAACCGCTCGCAATCGCGTCTCGGTCAGGACGAAACACCAACCCGCCACCAACCCCGCCAACCTCTTAAGAGGAGATCCCAGCTGGTTTACCCAGGCTGAAGTCCATGGCACCACAGTATGCCTGATCGAGCACTTCGGGATATTAAACACAAGCCTAAAAGAGATGTACGCGAAACAAAATAGTTAGCCTACCTACGAGTAGCCGTTACCCATCGCGAAATTTGCGCAAATCAGATCAAAACAACTAGACGCGAATTACCGGTGGCGAACTGCAGCTACGGACGATAAACAACCAGACTCGAGAAATCTGCTGCCAGGGTAACATCTCTCACATATCGATATCTCATCCGCTTTATTTTTAGTATCCGCGATAATAATTTGGGGTCCGAATAATAAATAATTAGTGAAGTCTGCGACGTTTCGAACAGTAATTGGTAAGCGTGTAAGTCTTTCGTCTCATTAAAGTAAATTCCACATCGTTCTCGACTTATGAAATAATAAAACGATTATGTATTGTTGATTGTGAGCAATTACTGTAGCTGAAAGTCGGATAGGCACATACGGCAAACCAGATAAATCGTCGACCTCGATTGAAACGTACTAAAAATCGGGCTACGAATGACAAAATTTCGTGCACTACTACGGGTAGAAGACTGATGAAAGGATTAACGTAGATCTTTATCTCACATTGACACCTACGGATTACGATATCTAGGCGCTAAAGTAGGCACGTTAAGGTGAAATGAGGCTGGACTTAATTAAATGGAATGCTCCTGCTTCCTAGAGCACCCCCTGGTGATAGGGGACCATTGGTTGATATAACCGAGACCATTTGCTGATATAACCGAGCAATTCAATGACTTCTTTGTAAATGTAGGGCCAAATCTGGCAAGTAAGATAACAACTGATCCAACAACAAAGGAACCTACTCAGTATTTAAGCCAGTCTCCATCTTCCAGCTTCTTTTTGTCTCCATTGACTGAATCTCAAGTATTTATTCTTTTAGCTAGCCTGGATGAGGACAAGGCAAGGCTTGCAAGCTTGCAAGTGCCCCTCTAGTCTAGTGATCAACTCGAAACTTTGACCACTATACACACATCTAACCTAGCTCATTAAATTTAATAGCTTATATTAGAATTTGTTTTCTTCATATTTGTAATTTTTATTAAAAAAAAGGAAAATAGTGCAAAATAAATGAATCGGAATCGGAATCCAGTATTCATTTAAGAAATGAAACAGATATTCCGTGTTTACACTGGGGTAAGTTTGGGAGAACTTGAGAGATGTGCAAACCACAGGTAGCCCAAGCTTGGGATCTGTATAACATTAACAGCATTTGTATGGGATTTTTTTAGTTTTCCATGTACAACGTAAATCTTGAATAAAACTCGACAAAAACCTATACAGTGTCTTCTTGTGTTCCTTAACTATGTCTGTGCCATGTTACTGGGTTTTAAGGGAAAATTTCGCTGAAATTCGCTGTTAATGTTATACAGATCCCAAGCTTGGGCTGCCTGTGCTTATTCATGTAACACACGTTTACAATTTAGTCTGCTGTTCTGTTATACTGCAGATTCCGAGTACTAATACGTTGATGATTGTCTCAAATCTGTTTATATTTGTACCATATTATAAGTTGTATCCTGTCCATCCTGTGATGGAGCTATGTCAAGTTGTGTGCCTCTGTGTAACTTTATCTGCTGTTCTTGCTAAACATGATGAGCCATTACGAGTCCATATTGATTATTGGTATTTGTTGGATTAAAGATTATTAACTGAAATGCCTGTGTTGCTCTCACAGTTCAGGAGAAAAAGGCTTCATAAGTAAATTGTGCATAGTGGTCAAAGTAGCAAAAGCTTACAAGTTGACCACTACCTATTGAGACTGAGATAAATGGCAGGATAATATCACCTTAATTAAGATCAGAAACGAAAGAGAGAGACCAAATAAAAATATATATATCTAGAGGAAGATATAGGAACTAAAAGCTTGAGAGAACAATCGTAATAAAAGTTTAGAAGATAATAGATGTCGAGAGCATTAAACCAAACCAACCTTTTACCATTCTAATACTGTAGAAGTCATTTATGTAATTCTTTACCAGTTTTTTTGTATGTATGATGTCCTCTGGCTCTCTTAAAGTTGGCTTATTGGTCCAAAATTAGAGCAGATTTCATTTAAACACCCTATAGCAGATCCAAACATACCTGGACGGCACCATAGAATTATCCCAAATGGCATTGTGGGGAAGCTCGAGCCCTTGGCTTAAATGTTCAGTGGTGCGTAATTAGCCAGGGCTAGCCAAACTTGAATTGAGGGGGGAGGGTTAATTTTACACTCAACATTTACCAATTCAGCTCAACTGTGTCCGGGAGTGAAAGGGTTAATAACATTTTTTTTTAAATTATTTCTGTCTTGCTTTTTATCTATTAATAGTAAAATGGGATCCAATATGGGAATGTTTAACTGGGGAACCTCAATGGGGTTCTAACTGGGAACCTAACTGTACATTTTATACCTTATAATGGTATCCCAGAAATACATATATCCCCTCTACAAAATCACTTAAAACTGTAAGAGTACTGACATGTAGTGCATCCAGAATTATGTCATTCGGAGGCACGTTGACATGCCGGCGAATGCTAATACAGTTTTCCAAGATTTTAATAGTATCCGTATACGTAAACGTAACAGTTAAAAGTGAAGTTTAAGTTAAGCTTACATGTACCTCGATTCCACGCCGTATATTCCACTATTATTTCATTTGATTTCGACTTTTTCACCAGGTCATCTTGCAAAGCACTGACACGTTGAGTTCAGATTTGCTTGGTTTTTGGCTTTTCGCCACACGTAATGACGTGTGACCCGATAACCAAGCCTTTCTGTGAGCTCTTACTAGATGCTTTTTAGGGAGCGGTCATTAATTACTGGGGGGGAGGGGGGGGGGGGGGGGTAGGGCCGGTAAAATATCTAAAAAGAGGACCCAAAAATGTTGGCCCTCCCCAAAACATCAGCCCAAAAAATCTTGGCCCTCCCCAAAACATCAAAAAATGACGTCTTTTTTTAACAAAAGAGGAAAGCATTTCTTTTGTTTTACTCCTGAAAACCTCGTTATCAAGCAGAATGTTTGAGGTCTCGAACGTTGTCCATTAGCAGGATCCAGCACGCGCTGATTGCTGGTTAAGGGACATTTCCAAGGTGGAGCTGAATGGTCGATTGAAGTAGCCTAAACATATTGTAAAAGTTTCATTGTTAAAACAGGCGGCCACAAATTTGTGACCCTCCCCAAATCGAAGCCCAAAAAATCTGAGCCCTCCCCCTAAATTTATCGGCCCTCCCCCCCCAGTAATTAATGACCGCTCCCTTAGCGCAGTCCGGGTCGGTAGTGCAGTGGCACCGGCAAAGCCCGCGTACTGTTTCATCGGGTAGAATCTCATTGTTTTAGGCGACATCGACTCTCGACCGCTAATGAGAAGAGAGATATGAATAATTATGATACGCCTTATTAGATATTCAGCCAAGCGCTTGTGATTGGCTGCTAGGGAATCCTTCCGGGAATACCTCATTCCCATGCTGGCTCTTGGACCTGTCAATATGACGAGTTCTAACAGCTCAGTGTCTATGGCTGCAATCTAGTTCGAGCACCTTTCGTGTCAGGCCTAGCTAACCGTAGTGCTTTGTTTTAGAACTTTACGTTGTACATCAGCTTTGCTGTATAGTCTTCGGACTTTTCATTCTTAATCAAAAAATAAAAACAGAAAAGCAAAAACAAAAACCATCAGTGACCCTCCTGGGCTTCCGTACATCAATAAAGAGTTTCGCTTTATATCTTCAGTTGCTACTTTTGTCTACCCAATAACACTTGGTGTCCGCTTATGGGAATAATTCTCGTAAGCGACCAGCTCTACTAACGGACACTTTCTTCAATTCCCGAGGGTGTCCGCTTACGAGAGCTGACTGTATGTTTTTTTAAAACTTGACCTAATCACTCAACTCAGTGTAGCCAAGGGCTCCTTGACACCATCAAATGGAATGCCGCGAATTTCACCGATGTGCGTTCCGCAAGCGATTAGCGCAGCAGTCTCGTGCAGCGCATGTGGCTGTTTACTTGAACTGAGGGTCAAATTCAGGAACTGATACTGACACATCTCCGGCTGTGAGGCTGTGATACTGCTTTTCGCTGATTTTAATTTCTTGTCAAAGTATCAAAATGCTCAAAACGCAAACTGAAAAGTATTGTCAAATTATGCGGCCAAACATATCTTTGTGAAATTCTGCGCATAATATTTTGAATTTTAAAAGCTCTATACGTGAGAACGAATGTGTCTTTATAAACTGGCCTCAGAATCATACACATTTATACATTCCCGTATGACTGCCAATATGTGCAATTAACACACACTCAAAATTTAACGCCCATCAATCAAAATAATTAAATTTAAAAGTTGACAACTTGGGGGTTTGATATGAAACTGCATATATTGCACGTTCGTTTTCCGTGTTCTGATCCCCGCGCTGAGGCGGATCGTGTTAAAGAGAGTTAAGACCTACGACACGGTTGAATCTGGACATATATTCAGTAAGTAGTTCATCGTTTATTACAGGGGTGTTTTGCATTGCTTAGTAGGTCAGTCTGAATTTTATGGCGAAACAAATTCAGTTTCGATCATTTCTGTCCGTTCCTTGTAATGCGAGTTCTAAAGAGCTCGGTCAGTTAAAAGAACTCGATCTGTTGCTCGTATTCTTGTTGAATAGCGTCTTCACTTCTTCCTTTATCTTTTCCCAGTTCTCCTTTACCTTATGGTTTGAACTTAGGCAGAATCGGGGGATTTTCATTTGTCCTTTTCAACTTAATGGTGTTCAATGGTGTTTACTTTTCTCGATTTAATATGTTCAAGTATTATCTACTTGCTGTCATAAGTATGGGTTTCTGCTTGCCCCAGGATTGCAGGCGGTTGAGCCGATATCAACAGGGAATTTGGATCCGGGAATTAATCCTTCCAAGACTCTTTGAAGTGTAATTTCTAAAAAAATATTTTGCTGCAGAGGCACTGAAACTAGATTTATATTAAAACTACGACTAGCTGACGTATGAATGGAGTCGGAGAACTGTTTTCAAATCCACGCATTCTAATCCGACAAGTTTAGAGGACACTTTAGCTGCCATCGATGAATACTTGAAGATAAAAAGCCACCTTTCGTATCAGCCAAGGAGCCCATAGCCCTGTTCGCGGTTAATTCCGACATTTTGAAAGGGGTGCAACGCGAAATACAGCCTTGTTTGTTTGGGAATTCGATGCCAAATAAAATCGTATTTTCAGTTTTCTATACATTGTCTGTAAATTTTCCCCCGGACCTTGACTCGTTTTGACTCCTAGCACAGCTACAATCCTCAATTTTCGATCAGTTGACCTTTTACCTGCTATCTTAAATTTGTATCTAAAGAATATTTCAGAAATTCGATTTTACGGATGGTTTTTATTTGGCATCGGATTTCCCATACAAACACTTTATTTCGCGCCATGTTTGTACCCCTATTGATCAGCCACTAAAGACAGCCAAATCAGCGTTGACAGCTTTCATTGCTTCCTTCTCGATGCCTCTTTACTGAAAGACTGCATTTACGATTACGTAGATTTCCGGCTCTATCCGAGAGAGACAGAGAAAAAAATCCATACCAATAACGTAATTCTCGTCTAGAATCGGTTCGGTTCGGTTTGTTATGATCCCGGGGTGGGGTGGGGGCTATACGCTCGACAGGGTATGGTTTTTGACAATTCTTAGCCTAGAACAGGGTATATAAATCAGTTTTGGTCTGGAACAGGGTCGTAATTTTTTGGAAGGGCCTCAGGACGGTTTGAGTTATTCACCGGCCTTGCCGCTGCAAACGCCGAGTCCGTTTATCTGTTTATGATCCGAGTGGCGAGTGGAGCGCAACGTCTCGCGCGTAGCATATCAGACGCTAGCCTGGTCTGGAACAGGATATCGTTTTGCCATTTTGCCTGGAACAGGGTATGTTTTCGTTGTTTCTAGCCTAGAACAGGGTACCTTTTTTGCCGGGTCGCAAAAATACAATTTCTTGGCCTGAAACAGGGTAATGGTTTCAAGGGTACAGTGGCACACCCCCATCCTTATTTTTAGGGAGTATCACCCATTTATGATTTGCATAATTATGTAAAAAATGCACAACATGGACCGGGGGCGGGGGGAGTGAAGGAGATATGCGATTTCTTCCGATGTTTTCTGCCAGTGTGTCGATTCTCTTTTTTCACAGTTTAAAATAATTTATCTGCGGTAGCGCAGCCGGCTGCGAAAACAGCTGCCATCTCTATTCGAGGACCAAAAGCGAGCGGGGGAGTTAGCTACAAGTTCTAGCTTTGTATAGTTTTGTCTGGGGAAAGGAAGTATTTGTCAGTCTTCCGACAGGATCAGGGAAATCTATTATCTTCAAATGGTGCCACTAAAGTGTTCAAAGCTGCCACAGTTTGATGCTCATCAGAGCTGACATTTGCTTGCAGTCCATTTAAAGAACTAAGAGAGCATTTCCATCCCACGTTTCACCGATTTCCGAGCTCTAACTCAACATAGACAGATTATCAACCAGTTTCTGACTCTTCTCGAGTGAAGGACTTGGTCATTTCTGAAAAGGATGTAAATATTCAGATTAATATTCATGCTGCATTCATTAACGCGACAACCGCGCGCCATATACAATTTCTGCAACTTGCGGTTTTATTGTAATAATAATAATATGTTTATTCACCTTATCTCTTGGTTGAGACATACATGTAAGTATACAACAATGATTACAACAATGTTACAACAACAAAAAACTAACTAACTAGAGAATAAAAAAAAAAACATATATATATGTAGATGTAGATATATTAGGTTACCTTACTACTAATTTCTTCATATATCTCCATTATTTGTCTGATGTAATTACAACTTGTCGTTAATATTGTAATACGTTAACATCAGTTAACAGTCCGGAATGTTTTCGCTCGAACTGCAGACGTCTCTAGATCGAACCGACTATGAACATCTCTCTTTAACAGTTGATAGTCTTCGTTTTAGAATGCTCCTGATAAGAAAAGGAAATGCTTTTACCTTCTGAAGACCACCTGATGTACATGTGCGAGTAGTAACCGAACCAAAAACATCTAGGTCAATACTGGAGGCCAGTTTGCATGTTATGATAAATGGGTATAGGCATGGTGCGGCCATGCGGATCAGACGCTAACTCGGCTTTACGAGAAAAATATATCCAAAATGGATATACAAGTTATTGTGACTGAAACGAAACCGGATATTATTCTGAATAGTATCTGGCCCGTAATGACGATTAACACAGACTAGAGCTGGTGTCATTAAGTACAATAACAATAATGATAATAATAACTTGGAGGTTTTAATTTTGTATACTCGTTCACACTTCGTGCTCGCTAAACCAGTATAAAGCCTTGCTTAACTAAACAACCCGTTCGAGGTCAGTGTATATACATAGTATCTCAACAAACATGGCTTGACCTTTGTAGATTTTGCAAATAGGCTGCCTATCTTCATTTACAAGTCTTTGAGTTTAACTGACAAGATGAAAAATCAGTATATATATAAAAAACAACTCAAGCTATCAAAATGTGTCTTGCACGAAATCCCATGGTTTTGTTCGCCCATCGATCTAAATCACATGTATCTGGAATCTTGAAAAAACTCAAAGCGCGTTAAAAGAAAGCACAAATGCGTTTAAAACCGAATTACGGTTAGCAGGACGCCAGAACGCGTATATCATTTGCTTGATACTGATACTCGACAACCGATCAGGTCACGTTCATACAATAGTTCCAAATCCTTCAGTCGGTGTTAGAATGTCAAGCTTCGTCTTGTTTAGCTATACGATTTCTTTCTCGTTTAGATTACTCAAAATAACAAAAATAAGAAATTAGTCCAGTTTTACGAGGGGATCCTGAAAAATAAAGTAAACTGAAAATAGTCCAGAGTCCTAAAGGGATCTTTATCTAAAAGCTTCTAGATGACTTTGGTTGCTGTTATTACAAGCAAATAAGAAACCAATGAAACCAGGTCTTAACATTCTTCAGTAGAGCTAGCCTGCTTGCAGGCGGTGGAGGGTGTTTTTTCGCGCAGCAAACGGATCAACGCCGCCATATTGGCCGAGCGTGATTGAGAGCTCGCTCGGCCAATATGGCGGCGATGATCCGTTTGCTGCGCGAAAAAACACCCTTCACCGCCTGCAAGCAGGCTACAGTAGAGCATACATGAATGGAAAATGATCTTTATCGAAAAGAAAATAATGCCGAAATTCTATTTAAACACGTTCTAAAAGCTTCTAGACTTGACTTTCGTTGCTGTTATTACAAGCAAATGAGAAACCAATAAAATCAGGTATTACATTGCTCAGTTTTTAAAAAATTACGTTTAACAGGATTGGAAGCCATCGTACATGAATAGAGAAATGTTCTTTATTACTCGGGCTGCCTGTGGCAGCAACGAGTCTTAAAATGCAAGTCGTTATTTTTTTTTATTCAGTGTAGCAAGCTTCTGCGCATGCGTTAAAGGTCAAATTCACACCAATCAGATTGCACTGTAGTGGTCACGCAACAATCGCCAGGTTAATTTATTTACAAAATTGAATACAGTAAATCAAAATGGTCGGCCCGCGCGGGCGAAAGCCTTCCAACAGGCTCAGGATATTTCAACTGGCGCTCTTGTTGACCATAAAAATACATGAACAACCAGGAGCCGTAATACATTCGATCAGCGCTGTCTGGACAGATCCAATGTACATTTAGAAACGTAAGCGAAACACGTTTGGATATCAACGGGTATCGAATTATAATCAAAGGTTAGATTTCGTCTGGCGCGCTCAGATAAGAAAGTTCAAAGCTCTCAGACTAGGCGAGACAAGGAGATATCAATTTCAATGACTCATTGTCAGAAATCTATTCCATCGTGGGCAATTATTGAGAGCTCGACTGGGGAAAACTGAAACAAAAAATGAACTTTGACGGCAGAAACCCTCATTGGGCTATTGCACTTAATATGCGTACCATATTTTGAGGACCATATTTTGAGTTGTACCCTAAAGAATTCCTCTGAAATTAAAAACACCTGAAGAATTCCATGGTGGAAAGTAGTGTTACCCTGAAGAATTGACTTCAACCCCTGAAGAATTGTCCAAATATTCACTTTATCCCCAAAGAATTCCTCTAAATTTGATATGTGCCCCCAAAGAATTCCTCTCTATTTATATAGTATCCCCAAAGAATTCCTTGAAAAATTCTCTGGTCAGAATTCCTTGGTCCTCAACAGGGGGGGGGGGGGGGGGGGGGGGTACGCATATTAAGTGCAATAGCCCATTGAGCCAAGCGGAATATTTACATGATCCGCTAAGATTTTTACAAATCTTAGTTAAGCAGATGTTTTCAGTGTATGCCAACTGAAATGCTGTGCTCGTTTTCTGGTTACGGCTCAGTGGGGCAACTACACAAACAAGAAGCATGAACTGCCAGCAAAGAGAGAGGAAAAAGTACTTGAAATGCACAGCGCTAGCTGAAGTAGGGCATATATATAATATCTGAGACGTTAAATTACGTTACTGTGAAGAGGATCAAAATTCAAGTTTTGTAGCTTGAGACTGTCTTCTGCCGTGACTCGTGAGAGAAATTGGAAAAGATCTAGCTGTTTCATTCAGACACTGGCAAATTTATTGAAAGCTACGGGCTTACTTTATGAGATTATTATTCATTGTGGAATGAAAGGAAACAGGTTAGCTGAAAGTTAAGTTCGAGGTAGGCTTCGACTTTCATTCCGATTCAGTGCATATGTGCACGAAGGTGGGATGCTGTCAACAACACTACCAAAAGATCCAAAACGAAAGATTCAGTTACGTAAGTACTGTAAGTAAACTCTTTTTGATTTGAATAAATTTCCTCTCAGTTTGTCTGTTACTGTACTTTTTCTTCTAATTATCGCTTTATTTAACATCTCTGCGATTTAGAGTAAGCGCAAATGTTTTTGTAAAACAGTCTGTGAATTTGAGAAGCGGACTTAGAAGAGCTTTCTCATTAGTAATTCCAATTTTTTTCTTGCTATGAAATTTATGTTTCATTTATTCATACAGTTTTAGCCGGACATTTCCTCTAGTTTTTGATCTATTTTCAATCAAATTCAAAGTCTGTATATGTCATTGTATTGCATTTATACACTTGCATTTATACACTTGCATTTATACACTTGCATTTCCAGTATTCTGTTGTTCAAATCCTGCGTTATCATAGTCATGTCATAAAAGCAATTAATAGACCAGACGTTTTTATGACGTTCTCACTGGCGAATCCTAAGAGGATTTCAAATGAAAGTGTATTTCATCTTCAATCTCATGTGGCCCGAGTGAAAGCCCAGATGGGCTCTTGTCTAAAATAAAATAGAGACAGCCATACGGTACTAAGATATAATAAAAGTATAATGTAAGTTTTGTTACTGTTTATAGAAAGACTTTCTTGGTCATGTTCATAATGAAATGCGTTCCAGTTATAAAAATATTTACGAAGAGAGCGATGATTCTATACACCCCTTGCACTACTACCCTTGCACTAACATAATGGTGACATGTACAATGGTCTATTAAAGATAAGGTTGCCGACTGCTATGTTTAGGTATAATAATAAAAATCTTGACCAAGGTTGAGTTCCTGATAAATATAATAAAACTGAACTGAAAAATAAAATAAAATGAAAATAGTCCAGAGTCCAGTCCAGAGTCCAGACCTATGTGTCGATGGTAGCCTGCGTTGCGGCTCTGGAGTATCGGAGCGCAGCGAGTGGAGATTAGGGGGATTGGGGCGAGAGAAAAAAGAGGGGGGGGGGGAGGGGGTGGGGACTGGACTGGACTGGACAACTTTATTTACCCACGGTAGGTCCATCAGGATATAAATGTATAAAAATATTAAAATGTATAATATATATTAATATATTATAAATATATACTACAATAAATGCTAAAATCAAGTCTAAGCTACGATAATAATCTATATTAATTTATAGTAATATTCTAATGTAGTAGATATGTATCTAAAATAAGAAGAACAAAATCCTGCTTTCCAAGGACGCCGTGCTGAAACTGGGTTAAACACTCTGAAAAGTGTGGCAATGTATCTGTTACTTAAAGGTTGTCAGTGACGACGCCTGTCTTAAATTTAATGGTAAGCTATTCCACAGCACCGCTCCGCTGTAACTGAAACTGTTTTTATAGTAATCTGTACGCGGAAGCGGTACTGCTAGCTTATTTTCAGCATTTCTCAAGTTATAAGACGTTATGTCCATTCGACTGATGAATTTAGAGCTCAAATATTCGGGTGTTTCGTTATTAAGAGCTTTATACATTAAAATGGATTTATCAACTATACGCTGATAATCTAGTTTTTTTCATTTCAGCGAATGGAACAGTTCGTCTGCGTTAGCATCATAACTTGAGAAAGTAATTATGCGTGCAGCGCGGTTTTGGAGTTTTTGGAGTTTTAGAGAAAGGCCTTTGTTACAGCCACCCCAAACCACACTGCAATAATTAAAGTGAGGTTGTACCAAGGCATTGTACACCGTGAGGAGTGTCTCGCGAGGAACGAAATACCTAATGCGTTTGATTGCACTTATCGCAGAGGCAATTTTTTTAGATATCATGTGAATGTGGCTATTCCAGGTCAGGTTTTGATCTATTTTTACACCAAGTGATTTCGATACCTGGACCTGTTTCACCGGGTTTCCTTTTATTGCAATGTTTGGAATTTCTGGTAGATTAGATAGCCTCTGTCTGGAGCCAATAAGTAAAAACTCAGTTTTTGTCATATTTAAAGTGAGCTTATTTGCTGCAAGCCAAACATGAATTTTGTTCAAATCGAAATTAATTCGTTTATTTATATCGTTTATATCGTTGCTGGCGTATGTTATGCTAGTGTCGTCAGCATACATTCTTGGCTTAGAATAGGTTAGACAATTGGGTAGATCGTTAATGTATAACAAGAATAACAAGGGGCCTAGGATGGTCCCCTGAGGCACTCCACTTTTAACCAATGTCTTGGACGACTTACAACTATTTACAATGCAGGTTTGTGTACGGTCATTTAAATATGAGTTAAACCAATCTTGGGTATGACCGGTTATTCCATAGTATTCCAGTTTCGATAGCAAGATGGTATGGTCTATTGTATCGAAGGCCTTTCTCAAATCAAGAAACATAACTGCATTAATATTGCCACGGTCAATGTTTAATGACCAACTGTCAGTCGCCTCCAGTAGCGCAGTCACGGTGGAGTGAACTGAGCGAAAACCAGATTGATGATTTGAGAGTAATTTGTTGTCGGTCAAATATTTATAAAGCTGATCATAAATTATGCGCTCAAACACTTTTGCAACTACTGGAATGATCGATATCGGCCGATAGTTGGTCATGTCACTACGTTTCCCGGCTTTCTTATAAAGCGGAGTAACTCTTGCGCTCTTCCACTCATCGGGAAAGATTCCTGTTTTTATGGATTGATTAAATAAGTAAGTCAGTGAGTCAGAGATCAAGTCGGGGCACTCCCTAAGAAGTTTAGCAGAGATATTATCTAGGCCAGTTGCCTTAGACTTGCAAAGTTTGGATAACAATACGAAAACAGACGATCGGTCTGTTGCCTTAAAAGAAAAACGATTGTCGGTGTTATTCAAATAATCACTATAGGAAGCGTCAACATCATCAATATCTTTTGCAAGGCCTGGTCCGATCTCTACAAAGTATTGGTTAAAATTCTCAGCAACTTCAGTTGGGTTATTTATAGTTGTGCCACTGTTATTTATTTCGTTGATCACCGACTTGTTGTTTTTACGTGACATTACTTCATTAATTGTTTGCCACGTTTTACGTGGAATTTTAGAATATTGTTCAAATGCGTTATTATAACAACATTTCTTGGCATTCTTAATCTCAGTGTTTACACGATTTCTTGTTTTCTTAAAGTGTGACCAGTCTCGAGGGTCATTGGATTTTATGGCTTTGATTTTTAAACGGTCTCTTCGGTGCATCATACTCTTTAATTCCGAATTAATCCAAGGACTCTTAGACGAACGTGTGCGTCGTGTTCGCACTGGTGCATGTTTAAGAGGAAGAGGAAGAGAGAGCCTGTCGGCAAGCCATGGTTGTTTTGATAACTCACGGCCTCAGAAGGCCGCGTATTGCTATTGGCTAAAATGCGTGATTAACAGAAATCATTAAATGTTATTCATGCAATTTTATAGCGCGTTCCTTTGAACGGATGGATTCGCGCTAGGGACAAGCGCAATTTTTTTCTTGTCAATTTTTCAGGTTTGCTTATTCTAAAGATTTACATGTATGGTCGCCTTTCACACTAATTTTCCTTAAATCTGTCCTCTTCTAACTTACTGATCCACATTATTCGTCTTAATTTCTGCTCTTTCGTCCTTTGACGCATTCCTAGAAGGTCATTTCACTCCGATGATGATGAAATAATGATGAAACTTTATTAACGTGTCCAAGTCTTCTTGCCGACCCAGAGGGGCTACTAATCGGGAACACAATTTTAAGGCGTCTCTTCCAGTTTCTGGGAAACTACCCACCCACCCCTCCCTTGGACATGCGTAGTTCTATTAATGATTAACAATTAAAGGTTAGGGTGAAGTGTGGGGGGAGGGGTGGGGGTTTCCCAGAAACCGTGATTGATCCATTTCAAGTATAATGATAATAGTGAAATCTAAGAAAATGTTATAAAAGCAATAACAAATAAATAAATAAAATGCTACTAAGACTAAACGTTGATAGTCTAATTGACAATGTGATGTTTAAATAATTAAGAATGAAAAGTCCGAAGACTACAGCAAAGCTGATATACAACGTACAATTCTAACACAAAGCACTACGGTTAGCTAGGCCTGACACGAAAAGCGCTCGGACTAGATTGCAGCCATAGACAGCTGTTTCGTTCTTATTAGAACTCGTCAGTATGGCATAGCAAAGAGTACGCGGGCTTCGGTGCCAATGCACTACCGACCCGGACTGCGCTAAATAAGCATCTAGTTACGAGCTCACAGATAGTGGCGAAAAGCCAAAAACCAAGCAAATCTGAACTAAACGTGTCAGTGCTTTGCGAAAATATAGTTATGCTGGCCAAACCAGCTTTGAAAATGATGACAATAGCAGGGATAATCGGAAAATCCATAATAGAAAATATATAAGCAAATACCGTGAACAAAAATCCTGCAAAAATACGTTGGATCCGAAGTGAGGACCTAATGCAGCCAAATATAAACAATTAAGAATGAAAAGTCCGAAGACTACAGCAAAGCTGATATACAACGTAAAATTATGTAGTCTTCGGACTTTTCATTCTTAATTGTTTATATTTGGCTGCATTAGGTCCTCACTATACGGCAATACAACGTTCTCTTAATGTAGATTGAGTTTAATCGATGGAATTTTGCTGCATGTATTTTGAGCGAAAATAACCAGAAAATGGCCTTTTTCTAACCTAACCCTAACCTCTAGCTCTCAAATAAAGAAATTATAGGGTAGATCTAACACAAGTAAATTATGGGATAGAAAGGAACTCTTTGTCGTCCGATCGTGTGTGAGCTCAACTGGTGAAATCCTGAGTGCTAACTCAACCCTCCCCCCTCAGTTCAGGTTTGCCTAGCCCGGGGTAGTTAAATACTGCTGACTTTTTAAGCCGAGGACTCAAACGTTCTCCATAATGCCATTCGGGAGAATTCTACGAACTCGTCGACGGTAGGTATTGCAACTTCTGTAAGGTTTCCAATGAAATGTGCTCTAATTTTGGAGAAAAATGCCAATGTCAGAGAGCTTGAGGACATCATTAAGTCTGAGGACGGCTGAAAAGTACTTGGTTTGCTTCTAGTAGGCTCTGTGAGGGGATTTCACAGGGTTTTCCTGTTGCGTTTGTGCTTTCAGACACACTGAAATCCTTGAAATCCTGCAGTTGGCAGTCTTTTACCCCTGCTCAACCTATTAGGATGTATTTTTGTCACTTTAAAGCAACGGCTCGAGTCCAAATCACCGCTCTTGGTTGTAGGGGTAAAAGATCGGAGTCCCTTGTGGATTTTTTGTCCATTACCCAGCATGCAATTGGAGGTGGATACAGGAGAAAGGCGTGGTGGAGAGAAATGCAGTGACAAGAATAGCGCGGTTCACAGTCGCTTGGTGTGGTTTGTGCCAAAAAAACCTGGTGGTTGGAAAGATTAAAGAAGGTACTGTAACGACTGAAGGTACTGTAACGACTGAGTGCTTATTTTGTGTTTGCTTTTGATTTCAAGTGCGAATGGGAAGGGTGGTTTGAGCCGATTTTTAGCTTCTTAAAATTCGTAAAAATCGAAGAAACAAAACGATCGCCAAAACAAATGAGCTTTTCTCCATAGTGAAAGAGTCGAGCAATCGATGTTATAGCTTTGACTTTGAATCCATTCATCCCTTCGCATAATATCGCAACATCGTCTTTCAGGCAGCATATGTCTAGATGTGATGCAATATTTTTTTTAGTGTCGGACTAATGCGTCTTATTTTTACAGGCTCGGACGGTAAAGAGTTAAAGCAACATAAAATACCTAGAGATCAATTATGGGATAGAAAGACCAGAAAAGTCTTAAACTGTCATTTACCCTTTCAAATATAGTTTTTAAATGCTTAACTTTTAGCAATAGCAAAAATAATGATGGAGAGTGCTCAGGGCCTAACAGTAACCATCCACTAGTTCAACCTAAACAGCACTACACACCACTGAACTCGGTCCAAAATCAATGCTTTATTACTCGCTCGTCGCACGCACTTCCGAACGAATCGTCATTTCTAGTTTAAGAAAGAAAAATGCTGGCCAATGTCTTAGAGCAAAATTAGTTCTTTGTGTTGACTTATTCGAAGCCGAGGTGTTCCAGTCGATCGATCGATCGATAAAAGAAACTGTCAAAAGAAATGATTATTGGCGCTTTGTTTCTTCATCTTTACTCTGTTTCGAGTTCTTGTAAAATTAATAAACAAGGCAAGCAAACAAGTGTAGTCACCTTTGTGAAGAACTAGCTAGGTCATTTCATTTTCCAGACAAAATCAAACGAACTCGGCTCATGCGCCATTTACGTTTACATCGTCTAGGAAATAAAATTTACTTCCCCTCCTTTGTGAATTGTATACACTGCTGCACGCAGTACCCAATATGAGATTCAAAGCCGAAACGTTGTGCGGCATGACAACAAACCAAATTCGCGGAAAATAAAAATCTGAACGTTTTTAAAATTTTCGCTATTATCTTTACAAGCTCATACAATCAAATTTATCCCCATATACAGTTATTTACTTATTAATTTGTATGTATTTTTTTTGGCCTCGCTGTAGACTGTCAAATACAGCCCGAAGTCACTCGTCGTTTGATATAAACAATAGGGCCTGAGTGGCCTTAACTCGGGCCACCTAGGAATAGGTGAAAACATGTAGTTCATGGAGTTCTATATAGCATATTTTTGTCATACATGGTTTGTTGTAAAATTATAATGTTGTAGTGTAAATTGTAAGTGTAATTATCTACTTTTCTATTGTCTGTTTAAACACCCACCAATATAACTGTAATATTTTTGTTAAATAATAAAAACAATAGAAAATACCAGGCAAACAATTAAAAAAATGGTTTGTGCTAGGGGAGCCGAATAATTGATTCACTACTCATGCTCGTGATAATTTAAATATGCATGGCATGGACCTTCACTACTCATGCTCGTGATAATTTAAATATGCATGGTATGGACCTTCACTACTCATGCTCGTGATAATTTAAATATGCATGGTATGGACCTTCACTACTCATGCTCGTGATAATTTAAATATGCATGGCATGGACCTTCACTACTCATGCTCGTGATAATTTAAATATGCATGGTATGGACCTTCACTACTCATGCTCGTGATAATTTAAATATGCATGGTATGGACCTTCACTACTCATGCTCGTGATAATTTAAATATGCATGGTATGGACCTTCACTACTCATGCTCGTGATAATTTAAATATGCATGGTATGGACCTTCACTACTCATGCTCGTGATAATTTAAATATGCATGGTATGGACCTTCACTACTCATGCTCGTGATAATTTAAATATGCAGGAATGCAATCACGTTGTTGTACTAGATGGCACACTTGTACGATATCAGTAGTGTTATTCAACATTTCAACATTTTTATTTGTTCATTCCAAAAATATATACATGATAGACTGGCCCGCAGGTAGCATTAACTAATCTAGGCGGGCCATAGTCTTCAAAATTAACAAATTGCAAATAGGTATGATAACTTAACGAAGAGAGATATATAAGGAGAGAGAACGAATAATAAATAAGTGAGTAAATAAATAAATAAATGAATTAGTTATTAGCAAAGCCTGTTTGTATTTACTATTTTCCACCTCGAATCGATTGTCGATCTTGTGAAAAATGTCATTAATATAGATCTGCATGCAGTTTTATTTTCTAGTAGAGTGGTCATTTTTCAAATATTAGTGCTAGTGTTCATTTTCTACATCTTGAAGGAGGCTGAAATTTATAACGAAACATGTGATTTACACATGTGATTTCGCCGTTTCCGAATTCTTACTCATGTCATGAAGTGACCGAGTGAAAGTGCCGACGCCGGCCTGGAACAACTGAGGAATCGGGCCATTTACTACTATATTTGTGCCATTACGTTTAACAGAAACGAATATTAAATAACACTGAACAATGCAGTCTGGTAAGTTTTTTAGAAATGTAGGTTCAAATTATTTCACCACGTCAGGAAACGTGCATTTAGGAGCGCCGAGAAATTTCCATCCAAAGTCCTCCTAGAAAAACTCAACATCTTGCCATTTCCATCGAAGAAACCAAAACTTCCCTCGCGTTGTGACCACTCGTGTGGTGTTCGTCGTGTCGAATAAATCTCTGGGTAAAAAACGTCCTTCGCCTCCGACAAGGGCGCCAGTTGAAATATCCTGAGCCTGTTGGAAGGCTTTCCCACGAATGAAGTTAAATAAAACATTAAGCTGTTTTCATTTGAGAGATGGGACTCCAAATTTGAGAGAATTTCCTCCGCGACGAACTTATCCCCTCTTATCTCCCGGGTCTCCGCCATCTTGTTTTCACTGTGTGACCGGCTTTGTGTTAATTGTCTGCGTCGTCTGGGAAGTTGAACACTGGTATAATCAACTAAAGTCGATTAAGGTATGCTATTAGAAAACGATGTGGGAAGCGAGTAGCAGCTGACATTTTGAGCGAAACGTCAGCTGCTACTCGCTTTCCACGGCGGTTATCACACCTTAATCGACTGTTTAATTGATTTACCAAACGCTTAGTGAAATTTCAACAACACCTATAAAATTTTGCAAAATGGATACGTCATGCACATCTAACCTACCGCATCCTAACCGACAATATTTTATGTGGGTTCGGAAATATATACTTTGCCTTATATAATGGTACTTGACGAGCGAGTAACAGCGAGCGGCAGAAAAATATTAACGAATGTTTTCTTTTCATCAAGTTTTAATTGGAATCACAACAGCAGGTCTATAGCCTGTTCACGCGATTCTATATCTGTGGAGGTACATCCTCACAGACGCAGACAAGAAGCGGTATCTGCGAGGACGTACCAGCTAATTGACAGGTATATACCACAAAAAACCGTACAAATTGACCTTATTCATAAAGGCGTCAAAGCGAGCCCAGTTGCCCCAGCTTGCCGAAAGAAGAGAAAAATCTACAGTCGATGGCGGAAAATAACGTTAATTTCCTTATGACACAAAAGAACACAACAGGGTTAATGATTGAGACAATGGATAAGTACCTTCCAACTTTTGGAATTTCTATTGATGTTTCAACTTTCTCATTGAATTGCTAATTAGGATGAACGTTTTATATAAAGAATACTAATGACCATAACATTTTATATAAGTTTCATCCTAATTAAGAATTCACTGATAAAGACCCAAAGATAGCAAAAAGTACACGGAACATAAGGTACATAGATAATACATTTTGCACTATTTAAATTTACTAATATCAGCAGACTACCGAGATACACATAATATTTTTAAAATGAAGTTATCCAACTACCATTACTTGTTTACCGAGCCACTATTTAGTTCCAATTTTTAAACCAAACTCAAAGCCGTAAATAATAAATGCGTGCATTAAACTTACAAACATCCTCTTCATATTTTGTGCCGGAGTCAAAAATTTAGAGTCTGCCGTCATGTCAGTCACATCGCTTTCCAAGTCTTTAATTTTACTGATGTCAACCATGACACCAAATCCTTCAAGTGCAGGTTATTCTTGCCCTAGCTTGTTCTTTGCCACACAATGCTTTCAGCATTGCGAAACGCCACTTCAAATAACATAGTATGGTAATTTCTTCATGTCATTCCCTTGAGATGTTCGTAATCACAGGCGGTGTTACTCGAATATTTTGTATGGCGTTGTGAATACAAAGGTTCAATGGTTCATAAAGCAACCATTATAAGTTTTTGAAGCCGTTTAATAAACTCGCAGCACGTGTTTTATCAGGTCTAAATGTTTTAAACCTGATAAAACACTGCTGCTCGTTTATTAAACAGTAGATAACGAAATTAATAACTAAATGAAGTAAGTAGTCAATTTGGTTAGAACAATTTGTATCAGTATAAAATTGACTGCTTCGATATCACTGAAGTAGGAAAATGTTGCAAAGGATGGCAAAGATTCGTGTGGCTGGAAAAAAGAGAGAAATTAGAGCGACTTTATGTCAGTCCAGAGTAGGACAAAATTAAGTAGAACAAAATTAAGTAGAGCAAATCGCATGAACTGCTCATGCTATACGAGATTTATGGGCACTGAGTGATATTTTGAAAGCTTGTGATAATTGCATGAGCCTTTTAATTTCAGTACTTTCAAAATATCACTGTGCCCATAAATCACGTATATAATATACTGAGAAAACATTTGCTGAGAGCGTACATCTCGTACTATACACACTATACCTTTTTATGCACTCGTTATTGACCAATCAGAACCCAGATATTTTGTTGAGTATGTATATTAAAAGTTGCGAAAATAAGATTTGTAACTTACACTTTTATGCTTGCTATCCTTTATTAAAAGAGTTTAAGTCAAGTTTAAGTCAAGTCATACTTTATGCTAGAAATTAGCTCTACTAAACCTTAAAGTTGTCCAAACCTTGTTATTTATGAGCTATGCTAGAGACATCAATTTAAAGGAGCTGCGTCATGGTATTGCGCATGTATGGTATTGCGCATGTATGGTATTGCGCATGTATGGTATTGCGCATGTATGGTATTGCGCATGTATGGTATTGCGCATGTATGTTATTGCGCATGTATGGTATTGCGCATGTATGGTATTGCGCATGTATGGTATTGCGCATGTATGGTATTGCGCATGTATGGTATTGCGCATGTATGGTATTGCGCATGTATGGTATTGCGCATGTATGGTATTGCGCATGTATGGAATTGCGCATGTATGGTATTGCGCATGTATGGTATTGCGCATGTATGGAATTGCGCATGTATGGTATTGCGCATGTATGGTATTGCGCATGTATGGTATTGCGCATGTATGGTATTGCGCATGTATGGTATTGCGCATGTATGGTATTGCGCATGTATGGTATTGCGCATGTATGGTATTGCGCATGTATGGAATCAGTGTTCGATTGGTGTATCAGTCAAATTGGCTACAAACAGTTAAAGTCCCTCCTGCTTGTTTGAAGGGAAATGCAATATTTTCCTTGAAGACTAGATCTACACGCAGTTTGTTAGTTTTTTGCATATTTCTTTTGATTACGACCACCCCACATGTATGCTAGAGTCGTCAGTTTATATGAAAATCACTGGAAATGATTTTGTTCCGGACCAGAACAGAAATGCAGTCCCGTCACCGTGAGATTAAGGTATTACGTGCATCTCGCGATCTTTCTCCCAAACGTGAATGGCAGCTAATAATTAACGTTATTTCTTTTTTTACTTAATAGGAAGGATTTATACCTCGTTTGCATCATTCACCGACGACTTAGAGCAGTTAATTGGACAAACTATCGGCATCGTCCAGTCATTAGTTTATACCATCATCAACTCAGTTTATCCGATGATTGTAAGCTTAAAAACATTGCGCCGACGAAATTCCGAACATTCCGACTGAAGTGTAACGCAGAAATTGTCAGACAATACTGGACAATGATTAGTGCTGGAGTTAGGACTTCCACTGCAGTCTGCGTAAGGCAATGAATGAGTCATCGATCATTGTTTAGGGAGAAACGAAGGAGGACAGAAAGCTGATATACTTTATAACCATGGATACAAGGACAAGCATAAATCTGAGCAATTTTGATAACCACGAAAACGATTCTACGGTTTCCCCAGACCTATCGTTTGAATTTAAAGTTACCAAAATTACTTTCTATGCTTTGATATTTCTTATGAGTATTGTTGGAAATGTGCTTGTTATATTCGTGATTTCTGTGGACAAACGAATGAGGAGTTCTTCTCACATATTCATTCTTCACCTGGCTATCTGTGATCTATTGACACCGACTATCAGCATTCCTTTCGATTTGGCGTACGAAGAACTGCAGTATGCTTGGTCGTTTGGTGATGCAATGTGCACGATTCTCTGGCCCTGTCAAACATTTTTAACAACTTCATCAGCCTTACTGCTTACTGCTATTTGCATAGACAGGTACCGAGCATTGGTTTATCCATTCAAGCTGCGGTGGACAGGAAAGAGACTGGTTATTATGGTGTCTTCAATCTTTGCCTTTGTTGCAGTGATGGTAGTGCCATATATGCTTGTTCTTAATGTTGACATCATAGCTGGAAGAGCTGATTGTGCTGAGAAATGGCCTAACCCAACGACAGTGTACAGACAGGCCTATACGATGGTGTTATTTTTATTCCAATACGGACTTCCTTTGGTAATCATGGTCATTCTGTATTCCATTGCACTTTACAGTTTGTTTCGCAGCACTAAAAAGTGCTTCAATACAGCTGATGCTTCGGCAGCTCTAAAGATCCACAGAAAGAGCAAAGATGGCAACAGCCCGCTTAAAAAACAGACACTACTTGAACTAAGGAGAGAACAACATCTTAAAGTGACCAAGATGTTTATTATAGTAGTCATAGTTTTTGCTGTAAGCATGTTCCCAAACCAGGTACTTTGGCTTTGGGTTGACTATGGACAGTTCACTAACAATAAAAAATTTCCAATTACGGCAATTATTTGCAGATTGTTCACCTACTCGAACAGCGTTCTCAATCCATTTATTTACGGACTTTACAGCAAGGAATTTCGTTCTGGGTATCTTAGAGCCGGAAAAAATATATCGGGAATGTCCCCGGCAAACACAAAGTCGAATGACAGAAAAAGAAGCGAAGTTACATCAAAAACAATTTATGTTGAAACACCTTTGATCACTGTGAATAGCGCTGTATCCCACAGCAAAACCCTGCACAATGGTAAGAACAAAAATAACCGTCTTGAACTAAATTCGTCGGGAAAACAAAAGAAAATGGCATGTAACATTGGTCAAGATCCAGAAGATCTTGATATGATTCCTGAAAAAGATAGGCCTCGTTCGTTGCCTTTAAAAAAAAAAGGGTTCGAAGATTGTAAAAGTGACACCACAGGCGCAGAGATCATCACAGAGGAAGAAAATAAAGGAGAGTGCGTAACAAACTGGGTTTATCTCATCGAGGAAGGAACTGTAACTGGTCCCATCGACGGGAGGCACTCTTCTCCTAGTGGTAATAATGCCGTCAAAAGGAATGCAAATAAAATGGAGGAAGTAGATGGGACTATTGTTATGACGGAAATTAATAATCACTTAACTGACAATCATGGAGTGAACTATCGAGCAAGTGGGTCAGATAACATAATACAACTAATTCAGTATTTCGATGATCTTGAAGAAAGTAACTGTTGAGTAAAATTAAGTACTATGAAATAAGGAGTTACAATAGTTGGTTTAGTTTATAAAGATGAGAGATGATAAGGTTACCGGATACCTTCAAAACGAAAAAGATGGGAAATTCTTTTTTTGCACAGAAATGTAGTTTTAGTAGTAGTTTCTCATATACCGAAAACTCCGTTAAACAAAACAATATTGACGGAGAAATACCAAAAGGAAGTTTTTAACCGGAAGTAAAAGGTTCTTTTTGATTGACAGCAGATCAATAAACACATGACAAGTGCTCACTCGCCCGTAACGACGGTGTGGGGAACAGCACATATTAAATTCATTTCATATAGACCGGTTACAGCGTCATTGGTTACCGTTGTAAAGGCCGAACTGGAGGTCAACCACAATCAAAACAACAGTCAAACCATGGTCAAACACAGTGAATACACCGAGCTAATGCAGCGAAAAAAGCACCGTTTATTTCTTAGAAATGTCATCCAAACGTTTTTTATCCGGCTATTTTAAAGGTTTACAACCTAAAGATATCTAACGAAGCTGAAGTACGTAGATGGAGAGGATCTAAACGAGATTCCGAGGGCAGAGACGATCTGGAGACTAGGCCTACCGTTACCTACAATGTCGGAATGTATCTGCTGTTTAAGGGAAGCCCGTATATACAGGACCAACCCATGAACTTTAAACGCCTTCAGTGCTACCTACGAAATAAAAACACTGCAGGTTAGCCATTCAGAAAGAATATCGGAAAAGCCACTTACTCCAAGGGTTGTCTGTGTGATCTCGGGAAAGATATTGCATTGGCAGCTCACTGTGACTGTATTGCTGGCCTTGGGTATGCGTACGAGTTGTAGTTCAGCAGAGTGATCCCAGAATCCTTTGAGTGAGTCACATCGTTTGGCCCCACGTAGCTTCTCTTCAGTTGGGCTGTTGAAGCTGGCTGCAGCTTTCCCCAAGGCCAAATAATTTGCTGAATACTTCCCTGACCCAGCCATTTGCAAAGTTAGCAACACTGAAGGCTTCTATAGTTCATGAACTGGTCCTGTGTATATGACCTTTCCTTAAACAGCAGTTACAGTTCGACATGTACGGTAGGTAACGCTAGGCCAAATCTACAGATCGTCTTTCCACACTGCCTTCGGAATCTCGTATGGTCCTGTCCATCTACGTACTTTAGCTTCGTGAGATTCTTCAGGTTGTAAACCTTTAAAATAGCCGGCTAAAAATTGTTTAAATAACGTTTATGAAAAATAAAACGGTGCTTTATTTCGCTGCATGAGCTCGGTGTATTCACTGTGTTTGACTGTTGTTTTGATTGTGGTTGACACCGGTCTATACCAATGTTTACGTTTATTGAGAAAAGTTTTTCCACACACGATTCCACAATTCCATCGGTTGTTGGCCTTATATCTTATAAAAAGCAAGCAGGATGCCCTTAGCTGAAAACAAAGAAAAAAGAAAAGCAAAACGAGGCCAAACAATGCATACGACTACAATTACAAAGACAAATAGGAGTCCTCTCAAAACCCGACAAGCGTTCGTATTTTCACTTTCAGTGCCGAGTGGTCCACATCTGAACATAAAGAAGAATTGATAAGAGCCAGCCGAGAGAATATTTGTTTCCAAGAAAGCTTAGATGGAAACGTAAAGTCTGACGGTGACCTTGAATCGGTTGAACCACGATCTCGCTATTGCCGTGCTGTTTCAGACGCCTGCAAATCGCTGTCTCCTCTACTAACTATGCTGGCATTCACTACCATTTTTCAAGTCACACAAAAAAGAACAAACATTTTCTCGATGCGGTGCGTAGCTTTGATCGGAAAGAATCTTGACAGATAGTTGAACTGTGATGAGAAATGATTGGCCAAGAGCTTCCTAATTGTTGGAGAGGCCGAGCTTCAGATTCACGCACGACAGACGGGTATATTTTTTGAAGTGCTATTTTCGCGCTTTCGATTTTCAACCAAAATAGAGTTTTGAAAAAGCTCCCACTTAAGAGGAATTTATTCGATTTGACAAAATGTCAATTGATATCTCAGCTGCAAAATTGTATCGGGGAATTGGGAAATTCTAAAAAGAGAGCTCTTGACGGCGTTTCCTGCATATCTACTCGGATTATTTTACGCCTATTCAAGGAAAGCATGACAACTTTTGAACTAAATCGAATTTTGAAATTCCCCGACACCCTTTTGTAATACGATTCCTCTGAAATACGATAAAGCAAACAGATTTTTAAACTTTAAAATATTTTCGGAGTCGGAGCTTCTGAAAGCCATCTCACCAGATCGGAGAAACGGGATGGCGGAAAATTTGAGATTTTCAAAGAACTCAAAACTTTTTATGTATTCTTGTAGCCAATTTTATAAGCTTGAAAATGATACATGAATGATGTTTCCTGGAGGCGCTACATAATTTAGACTGGAAACGCACCCTGAAGGTATCCGGTAACCTTAAATTCCCATAGGATGGGTGACTAGCCTGAGATATGTTAATTTTGTACACACAAGCTTATAATGTGAATTGGAGGAACACTCCAATAATGCTGACCCCTGGTTATCTTTAATACGGATACAAGATATATAAAATATACAGTAGATAGATAGATGACCTTTATTTAAACACAATGAATATTAAAACTTGCAGCTGGTGGGGTCGTGTGATTAGAATACTACTTCAATGATGATTAAAACTACTTCACATTACTAACCACTAAAGTACTAACTAAAAACTACTTTACATTATTACTTGAAAAATATACAGTATTGGTATGATAGATATTAAGTATTATTATTATTTAGTACTTTGAGGTAACTTAAACAAAATCTGACGTTTCCCGCCGTTTCCTGTTTCTCTAATATCTCTGTTCCACGAGGAAGAGTACTGATTTGAGAGACCTTTTGAACAAGCTTCACGAAGAAGAATTTTCATGCATCAGTTACGGTCAGGTGTCTTGTTGTATAATATATGCATAATTGTTCTGTCTTATCAGGAAAAAGACAGTCGGCGGTTTGTGGGTTCCATTTAAAAAATAACCACGATCACTTGAACATGCGAAAGGGTTGGGGAAACGCGTTTTTTTGTGTGAGAGATTAAAATAAATATGTTTGCAGTGGAATCAAATCTCACAAACTCAGCATGGTTTCAAGAGTATAGCCGTCTCGCATCGGGGGCCACAATCAAAACGCACCGCGAGAGAGACGTCTGCGATTCGAGGCCAAAAATGCCACACTGATGACGTTATGCGACCAGGATCTTGTAGCGTCATTTGATTGGCTACTATGCCTAATTATCAAAAACAAGCCAATCAAATGACGCGACAAGATCCTGGCCGCATAACGTCATCAGTATGGCATTTTTGGCCTCGAATCGCAGACGTCTCTCTCGGTGCTGTTTTTTCTCTGCTTGGTGAATGAAAACAAGACCATGTTAGTTGTTGACAAGCGGTATAGATATCTGTTGAGAAACTATTTAGTCAGAATATCGATTTGTAATTACCGTAATGGACTATATCTGATCATTAGCCGAGTAGATAATTACTGGTTATTTCATGGTTTTCTCATTGAATACGGGGGTTGTATACTAAAAATAATACTAATATAATATGAAATACTAAAATAATATGAATTTCGAGTGAGGTTCTCGCCAGTATTCCATTAGAAAACCATGAAATAACCATATTATCCTACATTCAAAAATCATGCATAATTAATGAACATTTTGTCCAATCAGATGAAGCAAATCAGTGACGTGCATGCTCCTTTATACCTGCCAAAATCTCTTCATTCTAAAAAGCCGGCAGAAGGATTTGACTTCAGTCCTAGAGGTTAATTATAAAATAGATTAAATACAGTTATGAAGTGCTACAAAAGGAGCAATATTCATTAGAAAATTTAAGAGACCTGATAGTAGGTTTAAAGGTAGGTTACGAATATAATCTGGAAGTGAGTTGCATAACTTAGCACCAGGATATATTTAAAGGAGTGAAGACCATATTTAGTACTGTTAACTCTAGGTATAGCCAAGGTAGACTGACCACATAAATTATAGTATGATGTTCTCTCCTTGAAAAGACTATAAATAGTTACATGTATATACGATGGAACTTGTGAATGCAAATCTTTATAAACTAAGATGAGTATAGCAATATCTTCTATTTAAGAGACTAGGTTGGTATATTAATCTAAGTAAATTGTCATACCTATCGTGGTAATTGTTTAATACAAAGCATAGACAACGTTGATTGAGTTTCTCGAGCTTATCAGAGTTACACTTGCCACAGCAGTGCCAAACAACAGAACAGTAATTTAGCTGAGGTAACTGTAGGCTTTATATAGCATAGTTTTAGCACCAACTGGTATCAACTTCTTGTGCCTCTTGATCACTTGTAGCTGATTGCCTACTTTGCGAGTAATGTTGGCAATATGATCATTAAAATTTACATTACAATCTATACTAATGCCTAATAAATACATGCTGTCGCAACGTAAAATAGTGTTGACGCCTAATTTAAAAGCCAGATCACTATTATTATCTACATCTTGATCACGGCCCATAAACATAGAGGAGCACTTGGAAGCATTAATTAACATGCCATTATGATCAAACCATTCATTAGCAGTTAATAATTGATCGTTTGCATTGACGTCATAAACAAAATTGCCTCAAGGAAAAAACTATATTAGTAAAATATTTTTAATGCTGTGTATAGAGCAGGTAAAAATATAGAAATGACCGAAATTTTGGAGCAATAGAGTACTTCGTAACCGAGCTGTCGGCCAAATAATATTCGAACAATTTAGTGTAATTAGTATGCGGCGGCCATGTTGGTGTACAGCTTTAGTACACCAAGATGGCGGCCAAAAACGTACTCTACAAATAAAGCTGTTTTCCCATCAATATGATTAGCATTCACTTCAAAACACTTTAGATATCACTTTTAAAGGTTTATCAAGTCTAAAATTGGAAATTGGCCGAAATATATGGATTTCCTTGACATTTAGGAAACACGCTGACCCGGGCTGTCACAAAATTCAAAGTACTGTAACTCAAAAACAAATCACCGTATCGACGTAAATTTTTCGAAGAATACTGAGAATACCGATATCTAAATCATATTAAAAGAACAGCTTTACATATCTCATAGTTTAAATTTTAGAATTTTGATGACGTCACATGCAAAGGATCTATTAAGATCAGTATTTATAGAATGTTGTAAAAGACTAGACTCAATATTAATTGCAAATAACTGTGTGTCATCAGCATAAGAACTGATGTTGGAGTTAAAGCTATTGTACAGCAAGTAATTAATAAATATATTGAAAAGTAACGGTCCCAGAACTGACCACTGGGGAATACCTAGTAATGATGGACTAATTTGATGTAGTATCACCTATCTTGACTCTCTGAAAACGATTACTAAGATAACTATTAAGTAGAGCTAGACTATTATGAAGTATTAAGAGATAGGTTGTAAGCCTTAAGTTTAGCCAAAAGAAGGCCATGTGGCAGGGAATCAAAGTTGTAGTTTGGAAGAAACGTTAAGTATATGAAACGTGTCACGGTGTCACGGTGCGCATTAATAATACAGCAATGTAAAATATACCGGATCTGTTTGTGATGTAAATTGGTTTAAGAGAGAATTTCCCGCGACTTCGGTCAGCATTATCGAATAGATTGGTGAACCGTGTCGTGAACCGTTGTCACGTTATACCAACTATATGTCATGCTAACGCTGGAAGAAAACAAGTTCGGCAAAGCACCGATAGCACAATGGTACAGCAAGCTGCTCGCCCTCATATCAGTTTGAGAGTGAAATGAAAAACTCTCCAACGAACCCGCTCTCTGTTTCGGTCTCCTCCAACACACCTCCGCGTAACTAAGGTCAGTTCTTCTTTTCTGGTACAATTGTTAAGATAAAGGATCTTACGATTTTAGACAAAATCCTACTCTAGGAGAAACATATAATAAATTAACAAGTTCTAGTTTAGACCGTGCTCGACGTATCCAAAGTTGAGTTACTTTAATTAAAACGTTCTTTTGTTAATCTCGGTTTGGATCACGAGCCTGTAATTACTAAGGTAGCTTTCGATTCATTTGACAACATTGAATAGAACTCATTTACCAACAACCTGTGTTGTTACAGGAAACTAATTAAGTATTGATTATATCTTAAGCTATCGGTACCAAGCGATCCCGACAACAAGCCAATAAGAATTGAGTATTCCTGATTACAGTTCCGTACCTTGACAGGTACCAAATCCATTGAACTTTCCGTCAATGCAGATTAGTTACCAACTTCTAGTTGGATTTCTATGGAACATATCTAAAGACTCGTATAATGTTTTACGCTCAAGCTATGATATTTGATTTCTAGTTTCACCTTTGACATATAAAATGGTTTGGATACCCACCTAAGGATGCTACATGGGAACCCCTAGAAAACATACTAGATAATAGGCTTATTGAAGAATATGATAAATGCCTTGCGCCTGATCAGTAACATCCATATTAGTATTAGTTCGTAATCCTTGACCGCAAGTAATAATTTTTGAAGATACCAAACTCATCAATATAGTGTTAAATAACCACTTATGTTAATAAGCTTACTGATAACACGAGAATTTTAAGTACCACATTATAAATAAATAATCGTTTTTCCAAAAGATGAACAATGTCATTACAATTCAACTTTAGGAATGTTTGCTAAAATCTCTTTTGAAACAAACAAAACGTTTTCGTCAATCTTACGTCTTTTTGAAATTCAAAATACCGTTAATCAAGTTTCTCGTTTTCAAGATAAGGAATTAATTGGCTACAATGATTTACCTAGATTTTTTACTCTCCGTATTATCCGCCAAATAAAAACAATACAAACGTGTACCCGTTACTTATAAATCCAGTGACAGAGTATGAACATCGAATTGGTAAACAAATAAATTTGAATATTTTAGTTACGCTACCTAAACGTTTGAATAGGAATTCAATTTACACAATAGAGTACTTAAACTATTGTTAAAGCTGACGCTCTAACTAGATGTTATTATGGCACACTTGTCTGTCCAACTAATGTACTCAAACTAGTCAAAAATATTGAGTGGCTTGGTTTACCTTGGTCCCCTGGATCCAAGATTGATTTCTCACGCAACCACAAGCCAACTACATGTGCACAACTAGAACCACTACTTCATCATGGTAACCGCTATTATTTGTCAACCAAACGCCAAACGCTCAAACTGCCCAATGGAACATTGACTCTGACACCACTAAGTGTATTCTGTGTAAAATACATGTACCATGCAATACGATTACGGCAACGATGGAAATCGGACTTGGGCAATGTCCCAATTACCTTACCGTCAACATGCAAATATTTACACGCCACTCAAGTCAAGTATGTACCATTGCTATCAACCTCAGATGACGTGATTTTGAAACCAAACCACAGTAATAACTACATGATGATCAACACAATTATATTGATTTCGTCCGCATGCTATTCTACTGACACAAAGCTGCCTGACGATTGGTGTTAGAAGGACAAACTTCCTACAATTGAACCAGAAAATATCCAACCATTGCACGAACTCTGTATTGATTGCAACACGACTTTGGACGATGATGCACCTACAAACGTTTGAGTGAACACTGAACATTCAGTTATTAATAACGAAGATTACGATTTACAAGGACTGAGGTTTTCAATCCTCCATGAACTGATATTTCAAACAAACATTATCTATAAGTATTATTCAGTATTACTATTTCAATATTTAACAGTATTTACTATTAACCATTTATTCAACTATATATTATTATTCAACCATTATTTTCTACGAAATTTAGGATCACGCAAGAACGTAAACAGGTAATTATTTTTACTTGTACTTCTCTAACCTTACACTTGTGTTACCCAAAAATTCTATTTTAGCTATTATATTATTCACATTTATGATAAGTATTTAATCTCTAATCAACAACAAAAAAAACAAAAAAAAGAAGCAATTGTACAACATTTTACTATTTCGCAAAAGCTAAATAGATTATCCTTTTATAGGTTACATATAATATATATATAAATATAGTTACTACTTTCTTTCTCTCAGGAGCTCGAATTTGAGAAGGGACGTATGTTAAGATAAAGGATCTTACGATTTTAGACAAAATCCTACTCTAGGAGAAACATATAATAAATTAACAAGTTCTAGTTTAGACCGTGCTCGACGTATCCAAAGTTGAGTTACTTTAATTAAAACGTTCTTTTGTTAATCTCGGTTTGGATCACGAGCCTGTAATTACTAAGGTAGCTTTCGATTCATTTGACAACATTGAATAGAACTCATTTACCAACAACCTGTGTTGTTACAGGAAACTAATTAAGTATTGATTATATCTTAAGCTATCGGTACCAAGCGATCCCGACAACAAGCCAATAAGAATTGAGTATTCCTGATTACAGTTCCGTACCTTGACAGGTACCAAATCCATTGAACTTTCCGTCAATGCAGATTAGTTACCAACTTCTAGTTGGATTTCTATGGAACATATCTAAAGACTCGTATAATGTTTTACGCTCAAGCTATGATATTTGATTTCTAGTTTCACCTTTGACATATCTTATTTATGTTGTCGATCGGTTGAAGTACTTTTCTTTCAAGGTCAGCTTTCCTTTGTTTGGACAAAGACCCTACTTACAATAAGGGTCCATGTAAACACCTGTTTGGTTCCCAATAACTATTGTTTGTAAATTACATAAATACAGAACGAATATCTTGTAACATAGAGAGAATATAGAGAAGAAACAGAAGTCATGTTGCGTTCATGATTCTTCATGATCAGCCTCAATGGCTTAGTCATGGCCAGTCATTGAGACCAGTAATAAAGTACGTAAGATCCAACCTTGGTTGTTGTCGTCCACAAGCTCTGCGAAGAACCCCACAGATTAGGAAAACACTCCCTAACACAATTGCAAAGTATCGGTGTGTCCTTCGTTAAGGCAATGTCCAAACCTTCAATAGTGAAGGTTTGTTGGGTCTCAAATGAAATGCCAACCCGTGTAGCGACATATGTTGCAAGTCAGTTTAAAATCTCCAGTTTAAAATCTTAAAATTTTTAAATGTCAATTCCCCACAGCCTAGTATCGCAAGGGATAACTTGATTTATTTTCATTTTTGAATAATGCCAGAAGTCCATAATATGAACTTCTGATAATGCTATACCTATTAATTACAGCTTCATAAAAAAGGATTATATCTATTTGACTGAATTATTTATTGTAATTGCATGTAAAAGATTTCGATACGCCATCGGATATTTTTTTCTCCCGGGGTATCGGGCTATTTCATAACATTTGCATTGACAAGCTCACCCGTATTCCCACCAAGTGCTTACTATCGTCTCTCATTTTGAGTAGTTTTCGTTAAATTCCCTCGACGTTATCAACATTTATACCATGTCAGCTACCTAGAATTTCGCCTCAGAGAACCTTCGCCAATTAAGTACGGACAGCCCGAGAAAATAAGGCTATTAAGAACACTGAACGAACTCCTCTAACACATCGCGGGTATTTTTTATGACTTTGCTTGTACCCCCTCCCCCTTCACAATGTTGAGATAGAAAAGCAACATTTCGGTCTTCTCGAAAACCAACATTGAAATTGGGGGGGGGGGGGGGGGGGGGTGTGAGAAAAAATAGCCACAAATTGGCTGAAGAGGTCCGACTTAAATCACAGGGGTTCTAATTCCAGTCACGGCAATATTTCGATCTTGTGGAGAGTCTTGACTGGTTTTGTGTGGTGGCCCTGCAGCATGGTTCCTTGTTATGTTGGCGCTTGCTTGTTAGTACTGGGTGGAACGTGGTCGGCATGTGTAAAAATGTTTGAGATCTTTCTTTGATTTGATCGTAGTTATCCCATGTTGCCGCTCGTTCCATGACTAGTAGTCGGAGGTAACGATGCAGGGTTACAAGTGTGTAAGGAATCTGATCGAGTTTCTGTAAAGTTCCATAAAATCCCAGACAAATTCTGCTATGTCTAATTTATCATACTGGAGGAGAATAGGAAGTTGTTCGGTAGCATTAATCCAGACCTTTTCTTAGCTCGAAGTTAATCCAAATGTGGGAATTGTGCCTCGTCTAGCGGCTGATAATTGCATGGCGTGGATGATATTATCAGCCGCTTGTTCCAGTCTTGGGAGTTGTTGACGAGTTGTAATTGTGCCCTTGTGACTTCGAGCTGGACTTGGAGGTTGTCTTGTTTCAATATTTCTCTAGTTGCAGTTCCTTGTCTATTTGTGTCGAAGTGTTGAGCGGTACTGGTTGTTTTTTGGCGGTTTTTCGTTTCGATTTTGGTTTTGCCGCGCGTTCCTATTTTTCGTTTGTGGGCTCATCTCCTAACATTACAGTCACATTTTGAAGATCGTACATGAATTCTGGAGGGGGATAAGGGAGATCCTCCTGTGGCCATTTTGAGAGGATACGTACATTTATGATGCTGGGAGTGCTATAGGAATATGGGAATGTTAACACGATCAGAGCTTCTGTAGAACTGCTCAGAACTTGATTGACACAAGCCGTCTTATCCTGATTATGTGTCCTGTCGACTTACATAATATCAATTAATTACTTCAACCACAGTTGAACTTCTCGGTTGGTATAACATATACAGTCTAATACCGTCTCACTAATGGTGGAGGAGTCTACAAGCCGGATTTCGGCTTAATATCTCGCTGTAAAAATCATTCCCTGGAGACCATGCCCTCGCGCGTGAAAAAAAAAACGATTACCACCCCGCGAATTCACTCGTGGTCTAGCGGTTAGGGTTTGGTTAGGGTTAGGGTTCGATTCCTACTCTGAGCGCAGGGAATTTTTTTTTTCAAGTAGAGGCTCCCAAATTCCTTGTAAAATATTATAAGTCGCAAATTATTCATAGTTAACAAAGGGAGTTTTATGATGCAGTTTGTGAGGTTGTTACACCGAGGTAATACCCGGATTTCATTATAAAGGAGTTTCCATATCTGTACGTCTTAAATTTACTATTGAAATAGTGCCTATTGTTCCTCATTGAGTATTCATACTCGCTAGCTCTGGTAACAAATTGAACATATTTGATTTAGTGTCCTTACAAACGCTATTAACATGGTGCGACAAAGAGTGGCTCGTCGGTCATGCAAAGTTCGAAGATCAACTTACAGTCCCTGACAAAAGTTTTTCACACCGTACGAACCACATACGTTAGCATGTGCCACATGTGTTTACCGCATACAGTAAAATGTATTCCACCACTTACGGTAAAAGCCACCCGGTGAATCACCATACGGTAAAGTACATGCGGTGCCTAAACTACATACGGCAAAAGCCATGTGGTGACTCAACTACATTCGGTAAAAACCATGTGGTGGCTTGACTACATACGGTAAAATCCATGTGGTGGATCGACAACATACATTAACTCTTTAGTGTCTTTGACCAAAATTGGAAAAAATGAGTTGTTTTGGATTTAATTTTGTTATGTAGCACATATTAACAAAAATATGGACAGCTATATGTCTTTATGAAGCCTGATAAATAGACTTTCAAAATTAGGCTTCACTTTTCGCATCTGGCACAATGTAATTAACATAAATTAGTATAAATTAGCATAAATTGGTGACCAATAGCTACGACATCTAGAGAAAAACTGAACTGGAGTCCACATAATGTGTAGTTTGGTAAATAGTTGAAAGCAAAAAGTTACCTTGATGTAGTGGTAAGCATGCCCATCAAATATGGCTGAAATAGAATGAAAGGAATGGACATAAGAATATTTACAGTCACACTACCCCAAAACGTCATAATAGAGGAAAATCATATAAAACATAATAAAAAATTAACAATATTCATAACAGTATGGAAAGATGCATGTCTTTATGAAGCCTGATAAATATACTTTCAAAATTGGGCTTCACTTTTCGCATCTGGCACAATGTAATTAACATAAATTAGTATAAATTAGCATAAATTGGTGACCAATAGCTACGACATCTAGAGAAAAACTGAACTGGAGTCCACATAATGTGTAGTTTGGTAAATAGTTGAAAGCAAAAAGTTACCTTGATGTAGTGGTAAGCATGCCCATCAAATATGGCTGAAATAGAATGAAAGGAATGGACATAAGAATATTTACAGTCACACTACCCCAAAACGTCATAATAGAGGAAAATTGGCCCGCTTTTTGATTTCGTTTTTCCTGCCCTGAAAAAACATTATATCCTCCAGATATGTTCTCAAGGATATATCCAGACATCTTCTTGAGACAATAAGAGAGGTTTCAAACAAATCTAACATGATTTCAATGCCTTTCGAGTCACCAAATCGAACATGTGATTTCCCAACATACGTGCTCAAAAATTTGATCACATTCTCACCTCGAATCTTCGCCTGAATTGCAAAGCTGGTGGTCTATTTCCGATTCCTCGCCACTTGACATTCCTTCACCGCTTTCTTTCTCATCTCCGCTACTTTCCTCGTCAAGACAAGCTAATACTTCATCGAGATTGTAGGTTTTTGAAGTCCTGGGAGCCTTCGCGTTCGACGCCATTTTCTTGAACTAACTCCACGAGGCCCGGAGAAATACAATGAAACAAAAAGTAACCAATCATGAGTTTCGTTAGATCGATTTCGATAAAACTCGCTGTCTGATTGGCTTAGGATACAGTCACGCCGTACAGCGAGTTTCAGGGCAATCGGAAGTAACACTACGACGCTAGAATTTTTTTTTTTACCCGACCTGGAAGTCGGATATTTAACTAGCCGGACACGAAAGAGTTAAAAGCCATACAGTGCCTCAATTATACTGTACGGCAAAATGCATTCGGCACATATTTAACTACATGTCGGCTAGTGAAAATTAAATGCCTCAAATACTTTATATAACACATTATTTTGGTCTCACCTACATAGAGTATAGTGAATTCCATTTGGTCTCTCGATCACCTATTAGTAGCCTGAAATTTCAGCCGTCTCCTCTGGTTCGTTCCTCCCGAGAGAGACGTCTGAATCCAATAGCCGATAATGCCGTCCAGTGACGTCAAGGGGGATTAACAATTTAATTTATGCAAATAAAACTGTCACGGCGGTAGTAAGAGTTCGTGAGAAATATTTATTTTAGATTATGCCGACCAAAATAAAAGCCTTACCTATATTATATATCTCCATCCCATTTGCTTCTCAAGTGCCTCTTATGTTGTGAATGCCTTTCCGAAGCAACAAATCGTTATATTATATTTGGAGGCAAAGTACAGTTAATCTTTGTCTATCCGTTGATCTTTGTACATGTCTCGCGATCTGCCGTTCGAATCGACAGCTACGAGATATTACCTATGTAAATGATGCAACAGAAAAGTAGAAAAATATGAAAGGATAATGGAGAATTTTCGAAGAAATACGAAGACTCTTTTACGGGAAAGAACAGTTCCTTGAAGAGAGTAGCGACATTCTTTACCACTGCGAGTGTGAACAAATAATCGATTGTCAACAACCCCGCGGACGCGACGCAATAAAATGTACATGTTTACAGGTTAGTCGGCCGGTTATTGTGCAGGAAACTTTCAATCCATTTCCAGATGTTTTCCTTACGAATTCAAGGTCTTTGCCAAAGACAATCACTCCACTGCAACTCAACGATCAACAATCGCAAGTCCTAAGTGAATCCTGCCGTCTTCTCGGCTGATAATTATGATAATTATTCGAAATCTGAACATTTGCCGCTATTTGTTCGAGTTAGCGGTTAATAAAACCAAGTTTAATTCACGCAAATTAAGTGTCGTTCGAACACTCAGTGTCAACTTCAAATTAACTTTTGTAGTATTATTTGTCAATAAAACTAACACTTTTAATTAGAATGTTTTATTTTCGCTTCATTCAAAATTCAAACAGCGGGTCGAAACGCACTCTTCAATAAAATTAACACTTTAGAATGTTTCATTTTCGTTTCATTCAGAACTGCATGAAACACTTTAGAATGTTTTATTTTCGCTCCATACAGAATTCAAACAGCGGGTCGAAACGCAGTCTTCAATATAACTAACACTGAGTTTAGAATGTTTTGTTTTCGCTTCATTCAGAACTGAAACGGCGGATCGAAATGCACTCCTCGATAAAACTAACACTTTAGAACGTTATATTTTCGCTTCATTCATACCTCGAACGGCAGGTCGAAATGTACTCGTCGATAAAACTAACAGTTTAGAATGTTTTATTTTCGTTTCAGTCAGAACTCGAACGGCGGGTCGAAACGCACTCGTTAATAAAACTAACACTTTAGAATGTTTTATTTTCGTTTCATTAGAACTCGAAGGGCGGGTAGAAATGCACTTGTCAATAAAACTAACACTTGAGAATGTTTCATTTTCGCTTCATTCAGAACTCGAACAGCAGGTCGAAATGCACTCGTCAATAAAACTAACACTTCAGAATGTTTTATTTTCGCTTCATTCAGAACTAAAACGGCGGGTCGAAACGCACTCGTCAATAAAACTAACCCTTTAGAGTTAGAATATTTTATTTTCGCTTCATTCAGAACTCAAACGTCGTGTCGAAACGCATTGCGTAAATACCATGGGAAATGCTCTAGCTTTATTACAGCTTAATTCTTTCTTCAAAGAGACCCTGAAAACTTTGAATATGAAGTGCAGACACCGCTTTGTGCATGGTTTTCTTTTCTTGGGCTGATTAAAAGAGTGGTAGCGCTGCCTACAGAATAAATCCCTGGGCTTTATAAACATGGATTGGAAGAAACTGACATCGTACTTAATACATGTAAATCGAATATAAGATGAATTATATTACGAAGGCCGCAGAGATCCGAAGTGCCATCGCCGCTTTGTGGCTCGCGTTTCTCAAGTTGAAATAAAAGAGCAAGGCACTGGAGAGTGGATGATAAGATCGTAGATTACACTGTATATACTGTTTTCCAATTAAGTCACGAAGAGAAAATATTTAGTGCCTTAACTTTGTGTACCGTCAAAAGCCATACGGTGCGACTCAACTACATGCACATACGACAAAAGCCATACGTTGCCTCAACTACATACGGTAACAGCCATACGGTGGCTCAACAACATACGGTAAAAGCCATACGGTGGCATTTGTAGTCCCTTAAGGTTATTTCTGGAAGCCAGTACCCTAATTATATTTATTTTAAACCTTTAAACACAAAACTATTGTATTTTTCAAAGGGTACAGTAAATTGTTGTTGTTGCATACGGTGGCTCAACAACATACGGTAAAAGGTATAAGGTGGTAAAAGGTATGGAGTTTACCGAACGGAAATTAGCACATGTGGTAACCGAATCAGATTCGTTTTACCGAATCACGTACGGTGCCGCATACGGTTGAAAAACTTTTGTCAGGGACTGTAAACGTAAGAGCTTCCTAATAACTGCTCGCCCTATTCTCAACACGTTCAAATCATCGAACACTTTGATATTGCGAAAGACTGTGATGAAAAGAAGAGGCTGCACACTCAATGCCCGACCTAATGTAGGTTGTATAAAAAGAGGTTATTGCACGGAAAGTTGTGTAATACGGTTGGGTAATTTTACGAGTCCGATTAAAAATTCCCAGCCGTATTACACAACCCTTCGTGTAATAAATTGTTTATTATACGACGGCTAACACGAACAAAAAAGGTTTGTTTTCTCTTACCTTACTGCTCTGTTTGAAGAAAATCTCGAGAGAAGAAAATATCGCGAGAAGAAACCTCTCAGCCTCAGTTGAGGGCGAGCGCGCACTGCAAAAAGTTTTTTCGCGCGCTAAAAGCTGATTGGATGTTACTCAAACAGCCCCATTTCGATTGGCTCGCGCGCTTACAAAACCTTTTAAGTGTTGAATAAACCTGTGCAAAACTGTTCGCGGCCCGTGTAATACGGTCTCATATTTGCACTCGTTTTAGCCCGTATTTGCCCTCGAAAAAGCCAAGTCGTATAATAAAACCAAATTATACAAGTTTTAATTGCACAAAGAAGTAACGTTTACGCGTGGCTTTCTTGATAGTAGCAGAGACACGATAGTTCAAAGTTCGGCTAATTACCGACTCTTTTCTACAGCAGACTTAACTCTACTTTCAATTCCTACGACATATGTACATGGCATATAATCGACCGTTTCTGCCGTCGCGCCAGCACCATTTCTGGTTGCCATTGCTAGTACGCATTAAAATTACCGGCTGTAGCTATTTAACAATCTTTCTCTGCTTCAATAATTAATCTTAACTATTTGCATTAACTCTTTCGGATCCGAGCCTGTAAATATCAGTTCCATAAGACTGATATGAGAAAAAAATTTGCATCACATCTAGACATGCTGGAAAGACGATGTTGCGATATTATGGGAAGGAATGAATGGCTTCCCAAAGTCAGAGCTATAAACAGGGATCGCTTGACTGTTTCACTATGGAGAAAAGCTCATTTGTTTTGGCGATCGTTTTTGTTTCTTCGATTTTCACGAATTTTAAGCAGCTGAAAATCGGCTCAAAACACCCTTCCCATTCGCACTTGAAATCAAGAGCAAACACAAAATCAGCACTTAGTCGTTACAGTACCTTCTTTAATCTTATAATATAATAATAGTAATAATAATAACGGATTAATCATGCCAAATGCCCCAGGTATGCCGGGAAAGGGGGGGGGGGGGGGGGGGGGGGTTCAGGTTTGGAAATGATAGAGCCATAATACATACACAACACACATACATACATGCTGTACATTTTCGCCACAATTTCTTTCAATTATGATGTTTAATATTATTTATTTTCAATAATAGTTCCTTGAGGATCTTTAGAATTATAGAAACTTGGTATGGGTGTTGTTGATTGAAGTGCAATGGTTAAAATTTGAGTAGTAATTCCACATACATGTACTTTTGCTATTCCTTGTGAATATTTAGGGAATGTGTCATTCTACATGTGAAATAAAGTCATCTATCTAGATTTGTTTGATTTTTGAGTAATCAATAATGAACAAGAGGAGATGGATGAAATTCAGGTTAAATTCTCAATACAATAATTATTTTCGATTGGGGTCGTAAACTACAGCTACAATGTAGACCACCATTTTCAAATATTAGTGAGCACTGTACTAGTGTTCATTTTCTACATCTTGAAGGAGACTGAAACTTACATGTATAATGGCAGGTCACAAAGACACGTGATTTCCACTCGTTTTTTTCTATCATTGGGGTCGCAGCAAGATTAATTTTTGTTCCCGAAGAATTCTTAAAAGTTCTTGTACTCCTGACCGAGTGAAAGTGCCGGATGCTGACCTGGAACGGTCAGATCCAAGAACTGAGGAATCGGGCCATTTACTACTATATTTGATGCCATTACTAACAACAACAACAATACCATTTATTTTCTCATAAGTTGATGGAAATGTATAGTAACAAGGCATAATAAGAAATACAATTATGAGAAGGTGGGTCCTTAATATGCTAATGAGTGATATATGTCACCACTGACACACTTATTATACAAAAGCATGCTGGTAGAGACAAATTACCTATTTTAAAATTCTAACTTGTCAGTGATTTTACAACAACAACAAAATCTAAATTAGAAAATAGCTTAATTCACAAGCACAAAGAAATTCAGAAAATGTCAGTGATGACACCACATCATAGACCCATTCGAAAAATGGCGTCCAATTTAAAAAGCTATTGTGAGTCCTGGTAACGTGAACACGAGGCTAATCAGTCCACACGAAAGCTTTTGACCGTGTAAGCGAGACTTGTCAGTCCTAAACAATAGTTAATTAAATTGGACGCCATTTTTCAAATGGGTCTATTACCATACTGGAAATATAAATCTTTATATCTCGTATATGCAACACCCAAATCAAGAAATATTCTACTATTTTGGACTATCCACTTCATGTACAATCAATATCAAATAACTAATTTGGGCCTAATTTATGCACTTTAAGCCTGGAGCCCTTTGGACCCTATGCATAAATTAGACATATAATGCCAGGACCACCTCAGATAGAAAACATTGCAAATAAAATAAAAACTCTGAATTTCTACTGAGTAACGAAACCTGAAACAACCATAGGGGCTGATCAAAGTCGGGGCCTTGCTAAACTACAGATCAAATTGGAGAGAATGTTGGATTTTGTGGAGCCTGGGAGGAAAACCAGAGAAAAACCCTCGGAGCAAAGGTGAGATACCAACAAACTCAACTCACATATGGTGCTGCAATCGGCAATCGAACCCAGGCCACAGAGGTGAAAGGCGAGGCGCTTAACCATTGCGTACATGGTGTTTAGAGACTTGAAAACTCGTAGGGTGCTTTTTTAGAATTTTACTTTCATTTCACCCGCAACATCACTACATATCGAAAGCTCCTACATAGGTACCTCCATAAAATGTTTCCGAGCTTTCTCTTTACGGAAAATTAAATATTTATGTACTTGTACTCACGGATCTTGTCTTTCTTTATCTTAGGCTGGCTAGCTTTCGACCCCCGCGTATTACAATCATCGAAACTGCTCTCACAAATTTTAGGGTGTTATAATCACTTGCTGTCACAATCTGTAGGAGAATCAATTGCACAGAATTCCGAATGAAGAAAAACGATGAAAGATTGAACGATTTATCCACAACAACAACTCATCCAGTGGTTAATTTGCTCATGGCGGCCTTGGGAGAAAAAAAAATCACGTCCTGCATACTGCAATTGACGTAACGATGGCAATGTAAAAAAAAAGCGAGCTGATTGGTTGACGGCCCCGGAAGTCGATAAAATGTCACATGGCCGCCACGTGAACAGTGTAATCGGATTGGTTGACGCATGGCGATCACGTGCCGTATTCACGTGAACAGTGCAATCGGATTGGTTTGGCGGTTGGCGGCGACTTCCGGGTCGACACAAAAAATAATAAAAAATAAAGACTAGCGATTTCTGACTCGAGCCGGCCAAAGGCCTGGCCCGAGTAAGAATGACAATAAGGGTGTATTTTATACTAAATTGATAATAATTCCAAGTTATGTATACCTATTTTCTTTGTTTTACAGTTATTTGAATGGTATTAATGTTGTCTGGGAGATAGGGATTAGGGAGCAGGTAAAAACAAATGCCCCAGATAGGGACCCATTTTTTCCACCAGACACAGCTGTCAGTGCAGCGTACCACCCCATCCCCCATCTATTTCCATTCTGGGGGGCCTAGGGTCAATTTTAATACAGCAAATGAAATAATAGCATAAGACAAAGCATTATAATAATAATGATACATCTTTATTTTTTGACAAATTCCCCGGGCCCGGGCTGACGCAAAACAAATGCCCCACCCCATGGACAGATAGGATGTCAAATGCTCCATCTTTTCGGGGGGGGGGGGGGGGGGGGTGGTGGGGATGCGCATTTATCAGTAGTGTCCTTGTAAATTAGTAGCCTTATTCCATTCGTTTTACACCATCTATCGCTGACCACGCACGGAGTTAGGCCACGTACGTAGGGATCTTGAGTCCTATTGCTTTTCCTCCAGTGGCGTCTAGCCCGAATGTTGTAAATAGAACTTTGGCGCGAGGAACGACCTATGAAGCTTTCCTCGAGATCCGCAGAAGCTCAACTCCGTTTTCCTTTTTTTGGGAAGGAGATGTGTAGCTTCTTTACATTTAGGCCCTTGAGGGACGCCACCGTTGTACCTTCTTCCATTCAGAAAACCAGTGGGAAGCTAATTTGCAATTGACACTTTGCTGTCGATCGGTTAAAAAATCTTCAATCCAATCAACGATATTAGACTTTATACCATAGATCAGCAGTTTATTAATTACTAAACAATGGTCAAACCCTTTTCTGTACAGGATCACACAGGACCATTGTAAGACCTTCTAACAGTTGAGCCAGAGCCATCGGTTTCTTTCGTACTGAAGTTAATCATATAGCATGAATGGAGTACTTAGGAGTAGCACCGAACTGCTCACTTCTCCTCCACACTTTAGCAATTTCTTATTGTCGGAAGGGTGATTTGAGAATCCAAGTGCTGAACTTAGGCAGTCAGGACGGCGACGGCATTGACAACGGATGTAGAAAAGTTTCGTATTTACTCTTTCCTTTGTTCGCCTTTCGTTGTTTCTCACAACCAGATTATTTAATTTCTGACGTCTGAGCGTCGCAGGAGCGATATAGTCAGAAAGGGATATTCTGCCGGCACGGTAAAGAGGTTTGGCGAGGAGACAATGGCATTATGAGTAATGCTTCTAGCATATATAATGCTTCTAGCGGGAAAAGTAGTCATTCTAGGCCAGTCAGCTCCACGTTTGTTTCGCATTTATTTTATATATCTTATTGATTATAGCACAGTTACTTTGTATTAACTTAGCCGGTAAGTCGATAGTTAGTTCTCTAGCCCTCGGAGAATTTGGGTTGCTGCATTAGGTCGAGGAGTACGTTTCCCCACATTTCCACGTTTTTTGGCTACAACCCCAGGGTGTCTTTTTTCGCGGTTTTAGCACAGGAAGCCCAAGCTCTGTTTATGTAAATTTAATTTATAAGGGTTTGTATGGGAATTTTTTAATCTGGTTTTTCGATAAATATACTGTAATAAAGTGAATAAAACTTACCTGGTATCTATGATCTGTGTCTTGGCTGTATCTGTAGGTAGTTTCAGCGAATTTGGGCGAATTTTGAATCCCTTACTCTTCTTAATAAAGAAGAAATGAAAGGTAGGAAACGAACTTCAAATATCGGGTTCAAAGCCACTCACGTTTAGGTCGATTTTACATTCTATCCCCATCAGCATACGCAGTGATAAATTTCCAGTCTATCTGTGCCAACCAAACGAAGATATCTGTATTTGCCGAGCTACAATCCACTATTGAGTCCGCCAAAATCTCGCCAGAAGCAGCCATCTATGCCCGTGACTCGCCAATGTGGTGCCAACACAGGAAACCCAAGCTCTGATAAGGTCCGTTGGGAATTTTAAAATCTAGCTTTTCGATAAATATATTGTAATAAAATGAATAAAACTTACTTGGTGTTTATTGCCTGTGTCTTGACTATGTTTGTATGCAGTTGCAGCGAATTTAGGCGAATTTTAAATCCTTTACTCTGCAACTAACGAAAGCTAGATTTAAAAATTCCACAACTTGGGCTTCCTGTGTTAACGGTTTTGGCACCACATTGGCGAGTCACGGGCATAGATGGCTGCTTCTGGCGAGATTTTGGCGGACTCAATAGTGGATTGTAGCTCGGCAAATACAGATATCTTCGTTTGGTTGGCACAGATAGACTGGAAATTTGTCACTGCGTATGCTGATGGGGATAGAATGTAAAATCGGTGCGATTTTCATGAAAAAATCGGCCCAAACGTGAGTAGCTTTGAACCCGAGATTTGAAGTTCGTTTCCTACCTTTCATTTCTTCTTTATTATGAAGAGTAAGGGATTCAAAATTCGCCCAAATTCGCTGAAACTACCTACAGATACAGCCAAGACACAGATCATAGACACCAGGTAAGTTTTATTCACTTTATTACAGTATATTTATCGAAAAACCAGATAAAAAAATTCCCATACAAACCCTTATAAATTAAATTTATATAAACAGAGCTTGGGCTTCCTGTGGTTTTAGCGGTTTTTTGTATCTGGCAGTTCCATTCATTAAGAATACAATTTATACTAATTACTTAATTGTGTTAGAGTACGGAGTTGTCTGGCGACTATCCCACAATAAACTATACTTATGAAGTCTCTTGTCAGTGTAGTCAGAATTTCAAAAATAATATGATGAGTATAGAATTCCGTTCATGCCGAACGAAAAACGGATTGATTATCTTTCTTACGTTGGCGTTCTCTTTAAAATGTAAAATGTGGGGGTTTCACGTTGTTTTCGCTGTGACAATGGTTGAAATGTAGGCGACTGCGTGCATTTTCACGTGTAGTTATAATTTGTAATTAAGGCTATTGTTTTATGGCGTCGTCCCAGACGTTGCCGTCGTGGTTGTTTTAAGTTCCCATTATGAGTCGATTGTGGTAAAAGATCCTATGGGCGTAATAAAAGCCTTGTTAATATGGTTGGCGAGAATGCAGTTTTGTCTTGTGGGGAATCAACATTTCGACCTCCGGGGAGAGTGATATTAAAAGCAGACGGTGTTCAATTCGTGCCACATAAACTTTCTTCCACTATAGGTGAGGGTGAGTCGGCCTGTACCGCTCAAAACGAGCCACAGCATTGAATATGGTCACACCCACTCAGCCAATCAGCGCCGAGTAATTTAGTGTTCTATATTCCATAGTGTCTCAATGAGGCAAGTAGCGTGGGCTCTGAAGCACAGCGAAACTGTGGGGTAAAAATATTTTAATTATGCATAGTGAAGTACTATATAGTATTCCACTGGTGAGGCCTTTTGTTTTTCATTGTTTTACAACCTCACCAGTGAAATATTATATAGTACTTCACTATGCATAATAAGTACTATTTAGAAAGCCACTATGGAAAATGATTAACATAACGTAGTTGTAGTTCTCTGAGTTTGCTCTTTACTTTCGGGGTCCTCCTCCGCGGCCTGAGTCGGGTATTCTAAACGGTTTGTATTTCAGTCTAAAATTTAACTAAATATTGCGTTGCCACTAGTTCGAGTTCTGAATACTGAGCCATATTGTACCAGAATAACGGCACACAAACAATACATTCTACTTGACCGAACAAGACCCAAAATCATCATGAGGTAACAAAAACATTGTTGTAAAGTAACTTGAATAGACCTGATTGCAGGGATACACACACATAATGCCAAACATTTGTTGACAAAATTATTCGTGGGTGTGACCATATTCTAAGGCGGTTATAAGCAAATAAGTCTCGTGGTTTATGGAATTTAGAGTGTCTCGCATTAGATATATATATAGGCTTCTCTCGTGGCTTTCCGATCTAATGCTCGACACTCTAAATTCCATAAATCACTCGCGTTCAAGTTTCATTTTATTTTACACTGAATGAAGAATACAGGGATAAGAGACAATACAAGACCAGTTATAGAAGACTTAGAAGATATATATATATATAGGTATAGTAAGTTTATAGACAAGAAAGGAAAGGCTGATTGAACGGTAGAGAGTTTTTCTTCCAATATTTCGATCGGCACGGCCGATCTTCTTCGGGGAAAGAGGCTTACAATGTATCTAATAAACTAGAACCTTTACGAAATAATACATGAATTATGAATTGCACAATCTTATGATAAAACACATATAGACCAATGAAAAGAAGGTGGAGAGTGACATAATATATATATATATATATATATATATTTAAATAGTAAGTTTAACCCATACATACAAAACACCCTAACTCTAGGTGGGATTATTTCTTTTAATCATATGTTCAGCATGACGAGTTCTCTGCCGTTTTGACTAGCCCTATATTCCTGATTTAAGATGGGTGTTAATCTAAGGATGATAATGTGGATGTAGACGCACAGTTTTGGATGGTAGAAACCCATCCGTCCATTCAGACCGGTAAGTATAATTGATTTAAAAGTTTGCTAACTGGGTTTTCGGTATATATCCACAATAAAAAGAGGAAGCCAGTCAATTGCTCTCAAATCTAGGTTTCAAAGTTATGAAACCCAGTGGTAGACATTTTGGTCACTGACATATGCACTTTATATTAGTAATAACGAACATATCATGGTTCTACGAGGATAATTAAAAGTAGTGCTCTGACAGCCGGCCAAAAGGCGGAGCTCCCACAGGATCTAAGTAGTACATGTGTAACTTAGTAAGCACTAATAGGAGATATTGTAGTTGAGTCTACGAATAGCAGTTTCATTCTTACACGACACCAACACCCTCCTAAACAAGCACGACTAATTTAGATACACAGTTTCAATGGCGCTTCATTACATTGAAGTGAGGCGTTTGGGTCAATACCGCTGAAACTGCTATTCGTAGACTCAACTACAATATCTCTTATTTCAGGATGCAGTCACCACGCGTAGAGAAATTGACCACTTGTGTCATAGTAGCCTGCCTATGGTGATTACCTCCGTTGCCTCCGCGTTGGCCTCTTTTTGCAATACCTACTTAGCGTAAGATTTCTAGGTTTACTTGAGAAAATCAGTGTGAAACATTTAGAGTGAACCGGAAACAAGTTGCTAAAGTTTCGAAAGTTAACCAGGTTATACACAAGGTATTTCTCCTCTATCCCATAGGTTTATATTATTTGTTCAATTCGTATCAGTAAACTCGATTTTTCAATTCGATCAATGACAGTGCACCAATATCAAGTTTCAAGCTCATTAACTCCGAAATTTTACAGTAAACACGCGTGCAGCGTACTTTCATAAACGTATATGGCAAGATAACAGCACGTATCGAAGAAAAGTTAACATCGGAAAATAAAACTCATTACGACAATAACACAACTTAATTTAATCCTTACTTCTGTACTGTAGGTCTATCTAGCGATTTTCTTGCCATGAATACGGCCCCGCAATGGCCGCGTCTTGTATGGAAATGAGTCCGTCGCGAAGAAAACTAGCTTGTTGTGCTTTACGAAGGTCCACAATAAAATAGTCTGAAATCTGATGTACTTCTAAAGCCATTCAAGAGACTTGTATTTGTTTGCCAATAAATTAAACGTATCATGCGATTTCTCAAGGTTTTTTGGGGTCGCTGTAGGGGCCGTTTGTATGAGACAGAACTGTATAAGGTCGTATAAGTACCCCAAATTGCCCAAGTTCGCGAACATTTTTCTCTTGCCAGAAGGCTTTCTTCGTCAGCCATATTGGAAAATATAGTAGCCAGGCCTCCGTTACTACAGAAGCCGAGCTGCTTCGTACCTAGTTTCAAGTTAAAACACGGCAAAACTCAGCCAAAGAGCGCTTCCGAGGACTGGCGACTTGGACGCGTGGGACCTGAGTCCAATATTTTTTGCCGGAATAAAATTGTTTCTCTCGCTCGTGAAAAATATTCCTTTCCTGTTTCAATAGTAAATATACAAATTTTATTCGAGTTTGTCGACACAACCAGTTTACTAAAACGGAGAAAAGCAATAGAGTTGTTGTGTGCTTGTTCTCAGTCTTCCACACGGTCATGACCTGATTTTAGGGGCTATTCGGTACGCGATGCATGATACGGAAAACATGGTGGTTCGGTACGTTTGACCGCTCGAAACCTGTATTCTGATTGCACCATTTATACTGTAGCTGTATTGTTTTTGCACTGCACGTTCTATAGGTTAGGGTGTTTTCATTCTCCCTAACCAGTTCGTCTGAATGAAAAATATTTTCTTTGTTATTCAGGCTTAGCCTGAACTAATCAAAGAGACATAGAAGCACTAGATTTAATACCATCAAATATGGTAAACATTCTCTGAGGTACCTGGGACCCTATTTTTGGTTTAAACTAAATCAGGATGTCAATGGTAGTGAAAACCTCAAATCATTCAAAAGAAAAATAAGACAAAAGGACTTAGCAAGTTTAATAAATGAAAATTGTAAGGACTGTCATTTCTGTCAATCTTAATATTTTAAATTTATATAATCATCTTAAAGACCCAGGGTCGACCATTATGCTTTGCGCGCCTCTGTTTTTGTTTTGATCGGCACCAAGACGAGGCTTCTGTTGTTTCGAGTGAACTGAACTGCGCTTGTTCTTCGTCGTACGCGATCGTGTGTTTCGTTCAGTCGTTGGCACGAAGCTTTTAAAGAACAAATGGTTCCACAAGGGATTCCAATTCATCTATTGGTTCGGTGTAGCAAGAAGGGAGAAGAAATGCGTATGGCTCGTTAATTGTGGATATTCAAATCAACGAAGAACTAAAGGAAGTTTGTGATCTTCGACTTCGATACGCGTACTTATCTGTGAAACTGCTATTATAAACAGGATAACAACATTACTCGATTTATTAATCTCAGTCAGGTCATCCCGGAAGCCGATTTAAACCGAGTAAAATGCACATGCAAAGGTCAGTACACAAGGAGAAGAGGCAAGGGTTCCTGAAAATGCCACGAAATGCGAAAGCCGACGTGAAGTCTCACGACCTATAGGTGGTTGCGATAAAACAAGGTAAGCTGTAAGTTGACTTGGATTAGCCGACTGTAATTGTTGTTTGAGATTGTCTCAATGATACAATTGATATATGTTATTTATATTTCGGTTTAACAGAACGAAGAAATAGCCGATGACATTCAACCTGCAGCGGTGCAAGATGGGGCCCATACGATTACGAGTTCAAATTTCTCAGGGTGAAATAAATGTATTAAAAATACGTATAATTTTCAGGAATCGTATTTAATACCAGTTTCAACCCAACTTGGATCCCTTCGTAGCACAATCACATGAAAATCTATAAGTTTTGATTGCTCATTTTCAACTGAAAAGCATGCACAATTTTGCCATGAACACCTTCCAAAAACAATGAAAAGTACTTTGTTTCAAGCCTGGACATGGAGAAAAAAGACAAGCTGTCGATCAACCTTTTAGGCACGAGTAGAGGCAGCCTAATTTACTTCACAAAACAGCTAGTTGGAATACCTGGAAAAGGCTGGGGACCACCTGCAGGAAATCGTCTATACTGGTATAAATTTAATGTGTCGGCCCACGCCAGACGAACAGGAGACAAGAGGGTAACCTGTTACTGCATATACAGCTTGTAGAAACGTGTTTAGACAGATATATCCTAGAGGTCTGTATCAAAGCAAGGTGCGACATGTGTAGATGAGTTTAATTTCACAATGGAAAGTTTTAGGAAAGCTGCATATAAATAATTTGCCCTGTGGAGGTATGGAAAGATTGGCAGAGGATAGACACGTCATATCTGCATGTTCAGTTATAGCCTCTTACCCACCATCAGTTGGGAGTTCCCTCCAGACTTTATTGGTGGGTGGGTAAATGGCTACATGTAGGCTACTTCAGTCAGGATGACTGAATCCAATGTCCTGTACCAGACGACGGTGCATGGTTTTTCAGGCTAGTTTGAGTCTTACAACTATACAATATGGCCTGGGATCAATTCAGTAAAGCTTTTACACATGTATTTGTACATAGCTGGCAATGGACAGACTTGTAAAATACTGTGTAAAAGTTTTACCAAATTGGCCACTGGTTCAGTATCACTCACAATAATTTATAAGCATAAGTACAAGCATTTTACTCAGCTGCAATCATAGGTGCCTACTGCTTGTACCTACCTACAGTGTACATGTAATACACACCCAGAAGTCCCCCAAGAATGTCTGCTGAAATGAGCAACACATTCCATTCCCAGACTGACCAATCAAAGTAAGGCTTCCAAAATCATTGGAAGGATGCATGATGAGCCGAAAGAGCATATGCATAGGTTTGTGTAGGTTTATCGACAGATCTTGATCCTCACAATAAAATGTATGTATTTGTTATTTTCCATTAACAGATTCCTTACTGGAAATGGTATATTAAAGTAATATTTAAAATAAACTATTTAGGTAGCCACATCAATTTATTACAATCTCAGTTGGAACAGTGATAACTTATGGCTTTTACATAGCTGGCCATCGAAAAAACTGGAAAACCATTATGTAATATGCCTTTTTGTAGAAGGCATAAAGCTAGAGAACACTCAAATGTTGTTACAGAGTACATGTAGTTTGTGGTAAAATAAAATTACACAAATCAAGGAACATTGTTTGTGCACCTGTTTCTTCTAGAAAATAATGGTTCACCTTGGCCACTTTGAATAAATAGCAAGAATGTGGAATTATTTGTAGTTCTGTTGACAATATGTGTAGTCAAATGCACTTAGACCAGTGACTACCAAACATATTTTTAAAGACCATGGTGTTTCTGTCTTCCCTGCATTCTCACCCCACAAATGCCTGCTCGTCTGACATTCCTTTCTCGATTGTCATTGTGTTATGTAGTTTCCTTCAAAGCTAGTGTTATGGGCCAATCACTTGGTTGTCCTGACAGGGTGGCAAAAAATATTCATATATTTTAAAGGCACTTGTACGAGATTGGTAGTACTGGTTTTATTAGCAAAACCAGTTTGTAAATGCTATTTTCCACCTCCAACCATAATATTGTTGGGTTTTTAAAACAGCATTTTCAAGTTTGTTTGCCATCCAGTAAAGCCTTTTGCATTGAATCATGAGTGCAATTCATTCACTATTGAAGCGATACATCAGCATGTGATGTTTCCAACAAAACTGATACTATTTCCGTTTCAAAAAGTATTAATTGTATTTTGCATAGGAATCAGGGGCATAGCAAGGGGATGCCCTTGGTCCCCCTTTGTTAAATTATTGAATAATAATAATTATTAATAACATGCCCTTAGAGATAAGCACCTCAGTCCAACATTTGTGTTGGGACCCCCCTGGAAAAATCCTGCCTACACCCCTGGGAATAAGAATAATTTATTTTAACTTGTGATCTTGAATGAAGTACATGCTGCCATTCCTAAATGCTTCAAGGGTAGCCATTTTCTTTTTTGTTGTACAATCTTGTGGCCAAGGTGAAGGTCAACTGACTTTGTGGAAAGCTAATTCTGATTGGTCAAACATTGAGAAAGTAATGTCCATCGCAGACAAGCAGGCGTTGTGGGGTGAGAATGTGCGATGCCCCAAAAATGAATGGGGGAGAGGCTAATGTGCTTCATCCTCTGAAGTATTATAGAATTTAGCAAATCATGACATATTGGTCTGCATAATAATTATTATTCATTAGCTCTTATTACTGTTTTCAATGAAGTGATACCTTGGAAGTTAGAAAAATTGTATTTTGCTGCCCATCAATCAAAAGGTAATGAAGCCTGGTTAAAGCTTTGTATGAGACAAGACTCGTTTGATCGACATATGGGTAAATGCAATTTTGCAACTTGAAACACCCAGGGTCTCACTTCAACAAATACAGTAATAATCAAAGAAAACTTAAATCTAGAGCCCAAACTAGGTCATGTCTAGTTGGTATGCAAAGTGGAAATAGTTAGTGGTTGGCTTACAGCCAAGTACTTCTATGCCAAGTATTATTTCTGCCAAAAAAGTATGAAATATTTCTTTGCCATCTTGTTTTTACTTATTTTAAAATTACCCAAGTATTCTATTAGTCCTCTATTAGCCAACATGTATTGAAGGAACCTTGTTACTTGTAATTTCAAGAAAAAAGCTTTATTATTCATCATGTTGGATTTTTACAAAGTGGTTGTTGCAACATTGATTGACCTATTGTTCACTAAAAGAACAGGCATTTCCCTTGTTTATAATCGAGTTTTCCAACAAACATTTTGACTTCTTATCAGTCACTGAGGTAGTCAAAGTTAGGGATACAACTTATAAGAAACTAGGTCCCCCAGGTAAACAACATACATCTTTGATTCAAGGGGCTCCATCAACCCCCTAATAATGAACTTTCTCATGATGAAAGACAACATAACTAGTAGTACGCCAGTTATATTTGGCAAAGTTCGAGTGAATGAAAAATACTACTTTTAAGTTCCTAAAATAAGCTTTTGTAATCCACTTTAATCTTTACCGTCCTCTGTTGAAAAAGTTTGAAAAAAGCATATCAGAACATTCACATGGTACTTCTCTTCTAATAATATAAGGCTGACCATCAGCTGGGTAATCAAAATGTCAGTCACCAGCAACAGTATTTTGCAAGACTACCACCACCCAGACAACTTCCAATCGACCGATTTAGCAAGAACATTTAATTTGTTGTCCCAATTCAGATTACCTGAATATTGTCCCTTCAGTAATGTTTTCTTGTTTTTCTGTATCCAAATTGGAAATGTATAAATTTCTCTGATTGGAAGACAAAGCACTGAATCCCTAGCGAGCTGTCGCATGATTTGAATTGGGACAACAAATGTACAAGCTACATGTAATGTACTGATCAAATTGAAACATCAACATATCTTTCCCTCCCCCCTGGCATTTGAATTGTTGGGTTGTTCAAATGCCTGATACCACTATCATTTTAGGCAATGTTTCGATTTGATCAGTACATAAATCAGTCTATTGTTGGAGCAATGTCCTTTGAGTTGAAGTTATTTTCATCAGACTGCCGAGAGAAATTGCCCTCAAACTGTTTCCATTCTAACAGCATTTGAGCAGTCATGTAGGAGAAGTAGGCATACATGTATGTATAATGTGCTACGTATACAGGCGCCGACATGGCAGCCACGAAAATGGTCGCTGTCTCTTTAGTTTTTCAAATTTTAAGCTTCTACGGGATAAGTCATTCCCTTATATCTCATTCATCGCACCTAGAAGACCATTCTAACCCTGGAGATGATAGTCTTGTCCACCATTCGATTGATAAGGTAAATTATGGCTTGAATATTTTATTTGAACGTCGTGGGAAAACCATACTTCGGTTGATTTCGACTGGTTACTACTACTCCCGTCTACCGGCCAGCAAGCTGTCAAAACGTGGGTATACTTGTCTGACTGTACCTGGCCATGACCCTCCAATTAACATATGGTCTGCCGGCCACTCAGCTTAGTAGGCTCCAACGTGTTCAGAATGCTGCGGCTCGGCTTATATGCAACATTTCTCGGTTTGAACATATTACTCCTATTCTTTATAAGTTGCACTGGCTTCCAATTAAGTTTAGAATAGATTTTAAAATAATGCTTATCACGTATAAGGCACTAAATGGTTTAGCACCATCCTATATTACAGAGCTAATTACTATCAAACCTGCATCTCGCTATAATTTAAGATCTAACTCAGAACTTCTCCTGCATCGACCAAGACTTAAGACTTTGGTAACCCTAGGTGACCGATCTTTCGCAATAGCAGCGCCTGCTCTATGGAATGACCTACCCGTAGAAATACGTAATGCTAAATCAGTTTCAGTTTTTAAGAAATTACTTAAGACGTTTTTATTTAAGAAAGCTTTTTACTAGTGTTTATCTTGATTGATCCAATATGATAGACAACTTATAGCTAGGAATAGCCGATCGTTACCAATAAGTTTATCAGTTAGTAACTATTAGTTAGTAAGGTTCTAGTATGTTCTTGTTATGCGCATGTGAGCATTTATGTATGGAACTTGCGCACTATAAATGTTATTTATTATTATTATTATTATAAATAAATGTTATTTATTATATATTTTCTCCTCCTTCACTTCTGCATGGTACTTCTGGGTTCTTTTTGAAAACTTCCCATGTCCAGACTTGGTCTCCACAGGCTTGCAGAAGAGATGTATGTTGTGATCAACAGCAGTAAGGATAATTTTCATGAAATACAATGTAGGGGTACCTGTAGTCATGAAGTATAAAGTTTAGTTTTAGACAAAGTTCTGCAGAACAAATCATTATTAGAGGGGGCATGGAATGTTGAGGAAACTAGTTTACAAGGGGGAAGAATAAGTATAAGCCTGGAAAGCTTACAGTAGAAGTGGGATGCTTATAAAGATAACTGCAATTGCAGGTTGTGGTAGCAAATTGGTTTCCCTTGAATTCAATATAGCATGTTGTCCAATAAAAATATTCTTGGTAGGTCATCAAATTCATAACACATTTTTACTTGCTCAAATGCCATTCTTTTCGGTGTACATTTCAACATCATACTATTGAAATTAATTGTTACGACCATTCTTTACCTTCAAATTCCTATTCATCTGCGACTTCATAAATTATCATAGTCGAAATGGTGTCTCGATTTATTGTCCTCACCTTGCTCTTCGTCTATGCCTGAAATAAAACGAGCAAATAGGACCTTTTCACTGTAAATAACCCAAGGTAAGCTTATTTCACCCAACTATGGATATGGATTATTTTACGCAAAACAAATTGACTCCAAGTCATTTCTCACCTTGTCCTTGGGCTTGGACCTGGTTTGATTTGAATAATTCTTCTTTGAGGAGCTTGAAGAAATATACTCTGCGAATACGCTAGTTCCCAAGATTGCCCTTCCTTATGTTCCAGAGTTAAAATACAGACGACCGAAGTATTATGTATCGAGCATTGCCTGGTAAACGCGGACTTTCCATTCTTGACTGAAATGCCGGATCTTATCTCGCACCAGAACGCAAGACGGTTCACTCAAAATAATACTGATCTAAAGATTTTTTTGGGTAAAAATAGCTGTCAAAATGTAAAGTTATAAATAAAGAAAGTAAAAATGAACGTTATTCGAAAGTTAGAGGAAGGAAAACAGGCGATGGAAACGGATTTCTCACTTCGCTCTAAATATTGGACTTTTCGACTCTCACAAAATGGCGGCTCGGAAGTGTGAGGCGCGCTATGCGTGATGGTCGACCCTGGGTCTTTAACACAGATTTTATTACATACTGTATATCAATGTGTTTAAGTCACAGATAGACATACAGATACAGATATATGTATTTACAACTTAGTTAAAATTAGGTCACAGAAGAATGTGTAGTCAGTTTTACCTTTTTAATCATAGATATAGTGTTAGTGGAATGCTGTCATCAGAAAGTTTCATTAAAACTGGCGTTCTACATAGATCAATATTGGGTCCATTACTCTTTTTAATATATATCAACGATTTGCCAACCTCGGTTCAACATTGCAGGCCGCGACTTTACGCAGATGACACTAGTCTTTCCTTCGTGTCTGATGACGTGTCAGTCACTGGAATCTGCAAATGAATAACGAATTGAAGTCCATAAAGCACTGGCTGCTTGCCAACAAATTGACACTAAATGTTCTAAAGACTGAATATATGGTTATTGGGGCAAGGCAGAGATTAGCCAATGTAGATATGGATATTGAGCTTTCAGTAAATAGCAATCCCATTAAAAGAGTAATGGAAACCAAGTACCTGGGTGTACACATTGACCAAAACCTTAGTTGGGGCACCCATGTAGAAAAAGTAATTAAGAAAGTGTCCTCTGGTTTGGGAATATTAAGAAGGGTGAGGCCTTATGTGCCCAAAAATGCACTAATCAATGTCTATAGGGCACTTATTTTGCCTCACTTTGACTATTGCAGTGCGGTGTGGTATTAGCAATAAAATTGCAAAAACTACAAAACGGAGTTGCACGAATAATTAGCAAGACTGATTACTCAATTAGATTATCGCAGATTCGTATGAAACTGGGTTGGATAATTTTGAAGGAATCGTTCAGGACTCGAAAGGCGCCTAACTGTACTTGAACCTAGAGAAAGGGGAATAATTAATAATTTGTACCGAGCAAAAAAATAACGGCAAGTGAAAGCCGAACTTGTATTGGACTATCAGATGTAGCCGAGCTCTTCCCGCTGTTGATAGATTGAAAGAGCATCTAGTAAATAGTATCTATAGTTGTCAAAGATATAGAAGCTGAAATGGCTGCTTCCAGCGAGAACATGGCCTCTAAAAACACGAAGAAAAGTTAAGTACAGCCACTCAAGAAGTCGAGTGATTTTCGACCGGCAGGTTTTCAACTCAAATCATCCACAAACATGCACACTTTTGTCTCCAGATAATGCTTCCGGGTTCCTGGTAAAGTTGTGATTGAACCTTGGTGCCACTAATTAAAATACAGGTCAGAAAAGTATTTTTAATGTCGGAAAACAAACTGTTGTGAACGCCACGAGATCATCTTCAAGTGAAAGTTGTCGAATCTCGGTCTAATTTTAGCTTGATTTCTATTGGCTCTTCGGTTTGCCGCGAAATGGGTTCCTGGCTATCCCGCGTCTATATATGTATTTTTTTTTTGTGAACTTATTCTTTGTTGATTTTTTTATCAAACCTGTGGCTGAAAAATATTCAGAAGGATAAAACAAAATAAAATAAGCCCTTTCTGTGCGTTTTAGAGTGGGTATTTTAGATTTTTCCTAAAAAAGTACACGTATATTTATGACACGAAAGCTAAGCTATGAACAACCTGATATTGTAAACAAAATTACTCGGTTAATCAAAAAAAATGAGAAATCGAAACATTAAAAGAACATTATATACCATAATTCAAGAGCTAAAATTTGTGCTCTAATAAATATATTAAATGCCGTTTAGTCATAAACCATTTCAAAAATAAATATTTGAAAGATTATTTCAGTCTAGCGTCTCCACATATTCAATGATTGTCGATTTCAGTTTCCAGACATCTATACCCCGGATTGTGTCTCGTTGCGCGGAAAAAGTGAAAGTAACGTTTTAGCAATATCCTGGATCTCGCAGATTTATCTTGCACAGCCACCTGGAAATAAAATTTAGACGCTCTTAGCAATGCATAGGAGTAGCTAGTAGCAATGGAAAAGCTTCCTTGAGCGACTACGAACTCTAAATTATTCTTAGATTCGCTTTGATAACGCGGAAGAATGCAAGTCAATAATGCACCACTCAATGTGAACAATACTGAAGAAACAATACGTAAGAACGATAGCACCCAACGGCAAGAAATGCATAAAGCTGTTAATTTTGTTCTGCGAAATCTTTCAGGAAAATTAGAAAACAAGAAATTTTCCATGCAGAACCAGCGTACAGCCGTCCTCTGGATGCAATACATGACGATGGTTGATATCCTCCGCAGATTGATAAAGGCTGAACGAATCGAAAATTGGGATCTTCACGTGAAAACCGTACATGAAATGCTTCCATACTTCGCGGCAGCGGGACACAACCTTTAAACCAAGTCCGCACACATCTATACCTAGACAAATGATGGAAGATCTCAAGAAGGAACATTCCGATGTCTACAACAGCTTTCAAGACGGACTTCATGTTGTGCGAAGAACCGACCGTTACTGGGCTGGGCTTTCGACTGACCTAACAATTGAGCAAATATTCATGAGAAGCGTCAAGACTATAAATTACGGGCTGACCCGAGGTCGTGGATTGACAGAGACACAACACCTAGTTTGGCTAATGTCCAATCAGCATGTGCTCAAATTAACAATGCCATGCAAATTCTCACTGGTGTCAATTATCACAGCAGTGAACAGCACAAAGATACAATCAAAGCAAGTCAAGGAAAATTTCAAGCGCGATTTCATGCGCGATTTCAAGAACGTGACGAAACTCACTTCTTACCTAAGTCAGAAGAATCCTTTCAGTGCGGACCCGCCTCTGCGCAGCATAGCCACTGAGGTTGTGGCAGATGAGAATGTTAATGCTGATAAGGCTAAGGAAGTAGGACGTAAACTACTGACATCGATGGTTGGCAAGAATGCTTACAAGTTCTCCTTTCAAAGGAAAGATAAAGCGGTGACCCTTGCATGTAAAACTGCTGTGGCATTAAGCGAAGGCAATGTTCAAGTGGACCCGCAACTGCTGTTTCAACGTTTGAGCATTGTTGCGACGGGAGGCAGATATGAAAATCCACAGAAACGTTTCAAGTATGAGATGCGCAGCTATCCTCCTACGATGTTTGACTCCTCACTTCAACCAAGGAAAGCAAACAATCCGGCATTGGCAGATGTCATTTGGGCACAGTCAAAGAGCAAGCAAACACCTGGGCCCACAGGGAGAGATGTCCATTATGTTCTAGACGGAGGCGCGCTTTTACATTGTGTTCTGTGGCTACGAGGTAGTACCTACGATACTATTATATTTTGAATCTCTACGTGCAGTATGTTGGACGCAGATACAGAAAGGCAACTATCGTCTTTGATGGATATCAGGATGGTCCTTCTACAAAGGACTCCACACACCAAAGACGGGCGGGCGTATATGGACCAACTGTCACCTTCACATCTGATGACTCTGGCATCGGGGAAAGACGAGTTCCTGTCCAACGCGGCAAATAAGCAAAGCTTTATTAATCTTTTTAGCGCCAAACTTAAAGAAGCCGGACATACGACAGTCCATGCCGCTGGTGACGCGGATCTTCTGATCGTCCGCACAGCGTTAGAGTCAGCGAGGGTTACGAGAACTGTCTTCGTAGGTGATGATACAGCCCTGTTAATTCTTCTTTGTTACCATGCAGACATGGATGCCCATGGCGTCTTATTTAAGCCGGAACCAAAGCAAAACTCCAAATCAAGGAGAGTGTGGAAGTAAAGGAGACAAAGTCCGCCTTGGGACTAGAAGTGTGCTCTCACCTCTTGTTTGTACTTGGATGCGATACGACATCGCGCATCTATGGACTGGGCAAAGTAACTGCACCTAAGAAGATCAAAGAAGTTCTCCGAGCTTCAGAGAGCAGGCAGATGCCTTCCGAAACTCATCCGCTTCGAGAGAAGATGTGGTTCTGGCAGGAGAGAAGGCGCTAATCTGTCTGTATGGCAGCTGGTCTGCAACTAGTTTGGATTCTTTACGCTACATTCGATTTTGCCAGAAGGTCGCCACTGGAACATCCAGCCTGAAGCCTGAAAGCCTCCCACCTACATCAGCGGCGGCCAAAAAATGGATATTTCAATGTTACGATTACTAGTGTTGTTATTAGCTTCGGCCTGAGGACTGGGGATGGAAACTGTCGAGTGGTAAGCTCCTTCCGTTTAGAACTGACCAGCCACCAGGCCATCAATCTCTGCTGGAGGTCACCATCCGTTGAAAAACTGCAAGACTGACTGTAGAACCCAGAGCTGAGGTGCACGTGCAAGAAGCACGACTTAGATTGCTCTCCTGCGTGTGCAAGGGACAAAGTTCAGTGTGCTAACTCATCTTCCCTAGATCTCGATGCTGGCCTAAATGAGAACGTGTAACTCTCCGGACTGCATATTGGTTTAGCTTTCTACATGTACATTTTGTTTTTGATTCGAACTTGTACTCTGACCAGCCTGGTTATTCTACGAGGCAACTAAAATGTATAACGCTTAAGCTCGATTGGCATTTAAATACATAGTTTATCCACCAAGAGCTGGTTTTGCGAGGTTATGATTAGATGCGACTAACTGTAATTCAGTCGATATGAAAGTATAACAAGTAAGAAAAGTAAAGAAATACACAATAGTAGTGTAAACAACCTAAAGAACATTCGTGCTCTGTGAGCACCATTTTCAAGTCAGGAGCGAGATCAGAAATTACCGTCAGTAGAAAATATTGTGACTTTTAGTTCTAGGCCTGCTCGTATAACCCCAAAATATAATTATTAACAATTATATATATGTGTATTATTCCCCAACCTATATTCATTGCAGTGAAATGTTTTCTAACGCTCCGCTCAACTACGGGTGGGATTTTTTTTAAAGGCGTATTTGTTCGTTTTAAATATTTATTTAATTTCCAGAATATGTTTAAAAAGTCATAAGTATTTCGTAAAAAAATTTTTTTCGTTGATACGTTATTTTTCTAGACGCGGGATACCTGTGGTAAGAGCTCAAAACCAGTAATACTAAATTTCGACATCTTCCACCGAAGGGATTTTTAGGGATTTTTAGGGATTTTTAGGGATTTTTATGACGGCGAACAAAAAATATTTTGTTTTATTACATGGCAAGCCACTCTCAATGTCAAATCAAGTGTTTTGATTGGCTGGTGCTCGGTCGGGATTTTGCCGTATGGACCGTTACCATGATAACGGTCACAAATTCGCATATTTTGGTCTAAGTTCGGGAAATTGAAAACTCAAATCGAACCGGGTAAAACAGAGATAACTATGCACTTAGCGATGCAGTTTAACAGCACAAACATCGTAATAATACCATTTTTAAAAGAGAGAAAGCCGGTCCATCAAAAAAATTGACCTGTAAATATAATTACAAAGCTTACCTCCAAAACGAACTTGACCATTTGTTGTCAAACATTATCATTGATGTACGCAAAGTCAACCAGAAAAGGACAGGAAAGAACTAGTTGAAATACAATGCCATCCAAAGGTCTAGTCCTACTAATTAGGTTCTACAGAAGCTTCAGAAGTCACCGTCTAGCAGAGTTCAATGTACGTATACGGAAGCAACCATATTCTCTGGCCGTCAACTACAAGCGAATCCCAACATGAAGTATCCACTCGGTATAGAAACGAAATTAGAACATAACTCAGTAATGTATCAGGTAATGCAGGAATCAAACACCCCAGCAGCGAAATAACTGAATAATCCGACTCAATAAAGATAAACCTGCTAACGCTGATCCTGAAAGCTTCGTGGCTCTGTTGAGTGTTGACACGAGAACTCGATCCGTCCAGTGGAAGTAGCGAGTAAAACTACAAGACAACAACTCTGCCAGCGACTATCACCAGAGCCAGAAGTCATAGTCCATATTTCAACAAGTTTACTCCTCTGCAGCCGGCTTTCTTTCGGCTTAAGAAATGTGTCTTGAATGTCAGCATCCGTCCAGTTTACAAATTACAATCCCTCACTATAAACCAGGGAAGTTAACGTTCTGATTCCATAGCCGGCAACCAGTTTTGCCGATCAGTAGCAAATATCAGAGATTTTCAGGTCCAGATTTTCCACTGATGTCCTCCCAGTCAAAGTTGTCCAGGATACAAACAAACAGCATAGAACTGTCATCGCCGAAAGTGATCCGACGAAGATCTTGAACTTTTTCGCCGACCACATGGCACTTGACTTGAGCGAACGGTTTGTTTTTCGAGTTGATTTAGTGGAAATATGTTCTTTTCTGATAGCTTTTTCTACGAATTCCACCTTTCATGCACTTTGAATTAGCAAAGTTTTCTAATTCTGGATTGATTCTGACATCTGACATTGTATTTCCATTCATCTTTTGTATTGATTTACGGAGAGCTGTCAAATAGACCCCGGAATAAATTCTGAACGGCTTCCACTTTGGTATGTAAATTTATGCAAATTAGGTACATCACGTTGTGTTACGGGGCGCGAGTCACGCGAGTCACTTATTTTCTCATTCTTCGTTTTTCACAAAGTGCCATATAATAAACTACTTTTCAAAAACTCATGAATAATTAATGAGCATTTTGTCCAATCAGATGAAGCAAATCAGTCACGTGCATGCTTCTTTATACCTGATAAAATCTCATCATTCTAAAAGGCCCGCGGAGGGATTTGAATTCTGTCCCAGAGGGAAACGGGGTTAATGATTGAGACAATGGAATTTCTATTGATGTTTCAGCTTTCTCACTGAATTGCTAATTAGGATGAACGTTTTATATAAAGAATATTAATGAACATGAAATTTTATATAAAGTTTCATCCTAATTAAGGATTCACTGATAAATACCCAAAGATAGCAAAAAGTACACGGAACATAAGGTACCTAGATAATAAATTTTGCACTAAATTTACTAATATCAGCAGACTACCGAGATACACAGATAATACTTTTAAAATGAAGTTATCCAACTACCATTACTTGTTTACCGAGCCACTGTTTAGTTCCAATTATTAAACCAAACTCAAAGCCGTAAAATTATAAAAACGTGCATTAAACTTACATATTTTGTGCCGGAGTCAAAAATTTAGAATCTGCCGTCATGTCAGTCACATCGCTTTCCAAGTCTTGAACTTTATCGAGGTAAACCACGACACCAAATCCTTCAAGTGCAGATTCTTCTTGCATTGCGAAACGCCGCTTCAAACAACATAGTATGGTAATTTCTTCATGTCATTCCCTTGAGATGTTCGTAATTGCAGGCGGTGATTACTCGAATATTTTGCATGGCGTTGTGAATACAAAGGTTCAATGGTTCATTAAGTAACCATTCCCTTGAGATGCGTCTTTCTTTCATTGCATTCTTAAAGCGTTTTTGAAGCCGTTTAAAACACTCACAGCACGTGTTTTATCAAGTCTAAACATTCTCGGGCTTCGCCCTCGATTTTTTAAACTTGATAAAACACTGCTGTTCGTGTTTTAAACAGTACATTAACCTCGCTCACTCGGTCTTTACGGGAAAATATCAGACCTCGGTCTTTTATGTACGGACCTCGCTATCGCTCGGTCCGTACTGTCAAGACCTCGGCCTGATATTTTCCCGTAAAGACCTCGCTCTCGGTTAATAAGAAGTTATTATCCTTCTGAATATTTTTCAGCCACAGGTTTGATAAAAAAGTCAACAAAGAATAAGTCCACAAAAAATATATACATATATAGATGCGGGATACCTGTGGTGAAAGCTCAAAACTATTTTCCTCAAATTTCGGCATGTTCCACCGAAGGGATTTTTTGGGATTTTTATTATGTTACTAAGTTGACCTTCCTCGATCTTTTGGCAGTGAGAAACTTTCTCTTGCAATTTGTTCCATCACAAACTATAGATTGACTGGACTACATTGCAGACTGGATTATTCAGCCATGCCCCAAAACTGGCCATTGTCGGAGGAAATAGGAGAAAATGCACATCCTGTTCGACCAATTATTGTAGACTTTACTGCAACAATAGTTCTGCGACTATTTCACGACCACAAAACAGGCACTTTTACGCAAGCGCTAATTTCTTAACTTCCAGTTTCTAAAAATCCGAAACATTTTGCGCGCTTTCACCAAACACCAAACTTTTTCCCGTTAAAATGTTGTTGACCATGTTCTCCACTAAATCGAGCATGGATTTTGGAAACCGACAATAAATACCAAAGTTATGGCTTTTCATTCGCCAAAACTGCTTAAAATTGGACTGAAAAATGTTGTTAAATCTTCATTTTTTTGTCGTAATGGCAAACGTATGCTCGGTTTTATGCGCCTTTATTCGTAGGCTCGGAAAATATTCATAAATTACTAATAGATCAAAAATCCTTGGAGAAATTTTCTAATTTTGATGACGTCATCATGACGTCACTTGATGGCGTCATCAGACTACAAAACTTTACCCTAGGAGTCACCTTAACAATAATTATTGCCCACTCTTTAATTTTCCGGGTTTTACGAAGCTTAAAACTTTCCCTAGCAACGGCCGATTTAAATATGTCAATGGCCCTTAAAGTGATATCATTTTAATATTTATGAACCAGAAGTAACTAATTTTTATATTTATTTATATTTTTTATTATGAGATTTGTATATATATACGGCTCTCGTGGAAACCAGGATTGTTTTATATATATATATTATATATATATATATATTATGCCTGATGAGTATCCGTATTCAAATAAAGATTCATCATAGATACATAGATCTATTTGTTTTAATTTACTCTTTAATTTGTGTCCCCAATTAGCATTATTTTGTTAAATACCGTTAGACACGTTAATAAAGTTATTATTATTATTATAGGCTTGGTTAGTATCAGTAGAATCAAGATACTAGCTCAGAGCTAGCAAACTATCGTGGAAAACTACAAAGGAAGGTAGCGGCCGGCTAAACTGAATTACAAGAAACGAATAAAACAAACCTCGAAAAAGCTGCCGGTCGTCACTACGTGCACCAAGACTAAAATCAGCACCAGAAACACGTGGCTTCTTGGCATTTTGAAACTGAATTTGCTTTTTTCTTTCTGGAGGCCTTTTCCTCTGCCTTTTAAATCCTCTTTTCGTCACCCGAGTCGTCAGCCAGTTCACCGCTCTCGTCAGTCTTGCACAGCCAGCCACCCTGCTTCACTCTTATCAGCAAGTTTAATAAGCTTTTGTCTCTTTTGGGTGATGTGTAATGCGGCCTTCGCCTCCTCAAGGGCTGCTTCGGAATCGCCTTTCTTTATGTTCTGGATAATAGAAGCTAGACAATCTCCCACTTCGGCGTTGAAAAGGAATTGTTTCAGTGCTGTTATATTTGTTCTTCAGTTTCTGAGCTTCGGTCTCTCTTTTAAACTTCTTCACATCTGTATTCGACTGAGAAGTGTTGGCCGTGGAAAAAAACTCACCAGTCTATTATCAATATAGTCTTTGAATTTCTCAAACACCTCGTTTATCTTAGGATCTGATTCTTTGCTTCTGGGCAAATGTGAAACCTTCGCGGTCTCTTGATCTAACAGATTGTCGTCTTCCAAATCACTCATAATCAATTTAGCGTAAGTAGTAGTGTACGTATCGAGAATCTGATACGTAACTGATACGTGATACGTAACCACGCTGTCTTACTCTCATATATACTGACTGATTTCGCAATATGAACAATAGTTCCTAAATTAATGAACACAAGCGCATAGCACAGAGTGCTATGCACACCTTCAGAGTCAATAAAAACGCCTTCAACCCCAAAGGAAAATACATTTTGTGTTGTTGGGTAAGCCAATGCTGTGGCTCGTTTCGAGCGGTACAGGCCGACTCATAATTCCTTGGGAACCTAAAAGCACTTGTACCACTGTGCGGTCGCTTGACTGTGGTGTGCCACAGTGTTCCGTCCTTGGACCCTTATTGTATTTGCTGTACACTTCTCCGCTTGGAGATATTATACGCAAGTGTGGTATGTCGTTTCATCTTTATGCGGACGACACACAGCTTTATACTACATTCACTTACAATGATGATCAGGAACTTGCTATTGCACAGCGTAGCATTGAAAGTTGTTTACTTGATATTGACTTATAACAAGCTTAAACTGAATAAGGATAAAACTGAGCTTCTGCTGTTACATTCTAGATTTCGTCCACATATTCCATTACCTTCTCTTACTCTAGGTTCTGATATGATATATCCGTCGGATCGCGCGCGTAATATTGGTGTAGTCAGTTTGATAACACTATGTCCATGTCTTACCAAGTTAATTGTATTGTTAAGTCTGGCTTTTACCACCTTAGCAATATTGCTAAAATTAGGAAATATCTTAGTTTCGATACTACCAAGGTTCTCATTTATGCATTTGTTAGTTCCAAGTTGGATTATTGCAACTCGCTTTTATACTGCCTGCCAAAACATGAGATTATGAAACTTCAATATGTGCAAAATGCAGCTGCGCGTGTTATAGCTTGTTTATGTAAACATGATCACATCACTACCACGCTTAAAGAGCTTCACTGGTTGTCTGTGGAACTGAGAATTGTGTTTAAGATTAATTTACTTACTTTTAAGGCTTTACATAATTTAGCACCTAAGTATTTGCAGGAGTTGCTAGAGTTATATAGACCACGTAGACAACTCCGTTCATCCAATGCTGTATTACGCCTTAATAAGCCTATTTACAATTTGAAGACCTATGGACATAGATCCTTTTCCATAGCTGCTCCTGAACTGTGGAATGCATTGCCACTAAATGTTAAGTTGAGTGAGAATGTAATTATTTTTAAGTCTAGGCTGAAGACACATCTTTTTAAAGCTGCTTACAATTTGTAATTAGTTAAATTAACGGTGCTGTTTTTATATCCCTTTTAGTCATATTTTTATATAAGCATTATTAGTATTTATTATTAATCTGATTTTTAATATGTAATATAGTATTATGTAATTATTCAATATGTTTTAGTATTATTACTTATTAGGTCTATTCCATTGTAAAGCGCCTAGAACAGCAATGTATAGGCGCTATATAAATTGCATTATTATTATTATTATTATTATTATTATTTTTAAGATGTAAAAACTCTTTACCACGATTTAATAACGGATTTAAAGATTTTCGCGCGCGAAGGATTGTAGGTAAAAGTAAAATCCGCCATCGTTTTTTTTGCTTGCTGCCAAATTATTTTCGGTTTTAGTAGAAACGAACTAGTGTTCTATCACCCATCCTGCAATCTGATTGGCTAAGCTACTCACTATCTATTCTGTGATAGATAGTGAGTAGCGAAGTGATAGATAGTGAGTAGCGAAGTAATAGATAGTGAGTAGCGAAGTGATAGATAGTGAGTAGCGAAGTAATAGATAGTGAGTAGCGAAGTAATAGATAGTGAGTAGCGAAGTAATAGATAGTGAGTAGCGAAGTAATAGATAGTGAGTAGCGAAGTAATAGATAGTGAGTAGCGAAGTAATAGATAGTGAGTAGCGAAAAATCCGGTTTTCAAAAGCAAAACAATTGGAGTCGTGTTCGACCACACTCTTTCGATGGAATATCAAGTGGCTGCTGTTTGTAAATCAGCATTTTACCATATTAGGAACATTGCACGTGTAAGAAAGTTTTTATCTTTTGAAACCAGCCAAATACTTATTCACGCTTTTATCACCTCTAAATTAGATTACTGTAATTCTTTATTATATGGTCTGCCTAAATACTTGATACAGAGGCTTCAGTACGTGCAGAATTCAGCAGCTCGCCTTCTCACTTGCTCGCGTAAATCTCATCATATTACTCCTATTTTACGAGAACTACATTGGCTACCCGTAGAGCAAAGAATAATTTTTAAGATATTATTACTTACATTTAAGGCTCTTAACAATACTGCTCCGTTATATATTACTGAACTTCTAAATCCCTATGTACCATCTCGTTCTTTACGTTCATCATGTAAGAATCTACTTAAAGTTCCAAAACACTTCCTACCTTATGGAACTCACTACCACAAGACATTAGGGATGCTTAGTTAATTAATATTTTTAAGAGTCGAGTTAAAACTTATCTTTTTAAACAAGCTTTTAACCATTTATCCTAAATTGTTTTTCTATATCTTTTTAAACTAGCTTTTAACCTTTTATTCTAAAGTGTTTCAATATATATATATATAAATTATCGTAGATAAAGTTATTTTGAATTAGTGATGTAAAGCGCCATTGGTCATATAGTGGAAATGGCGCTATATAAATTGCTTATTATTATTATTATATAAAACAATGGCTGCGAAGTCGTCAAAATGTTTAAAAAATCTTGCTTCAGTTTGAGATTGAACTACCAGTTGGTTCCTACTAAATCAATTAGACTACTCGCTCTCAGTTTCTATGGCTGATAGTTGACTCGGAGCTACACTCCTCATCAACTATCAGCCGATAGAAACTTCGAGCTCATAGTCTAATTGTTAAATATATTCTTACTCCCGAATCGGTTGTTTGAAGGACGGCAGTAATGAAAATGGGATACATGTCAAGGACAAACTCTAGTTATTTCCTGCCTCTCTCCCCCTTTCGATTGCTTTTTGTCTCTCCCTCACTCACAGCTTACAAAACTTAATCCTTCAGTTTATCTGAACGATCCACATTTAGAAATTAACCGCTGAAAAAATCTCCGATAATGATGCCAATAAAAATATTCTTGATATTAGAAATTAGCCTTACTAAAACGGCGTTATCGTTTGTCCAAATCCTCAGATCTCGATCTCTTTCACCAAACTGAACTGAATCTGAACTGAACCGTCGACATATTTTCTTTTCTTTACAGGGAGGCTGCATATGATTACGATAGGCAACTAGTTCCTGTAAAAACTAGTGTTGGTCTGCGTCGGCGGGGAAGATAAACACTGGTATGTAATCAACTAAAGTCGATTGAGGTATGCTAACCGCCGTGGAAAACGAGTAGCAGCTGACGTTTCGAGCGCTAGCCCTTCGTCAGAGCAAAAGAGGGAATTGTGGGTGGGGAAACGGTTAATATAGTGTCGAGTGCATGATTACCGCTGAGGAAACATGTACTCGGATCAATTGGGATCAAAGGAAATTGCGCCAATGCATGATTACCGCTGAGAAAACATGTGCTCGGATCAATTGTGATCAAAGAAAAGTGTGCCAACAATAGAAATGCTAATAGTAATATTTCTAACAGGAAGTGTTGATGAGTAAACTAAGGAAACATGCTGATCTAAGTCTGAGTGAATACGTGAATTCTGAAATTAAATGAACGAAAATCGTTCATTAATACCGTGAGGTGACAAAGTTCCTAATTTGAAAATAAAGTTCTGTTCTTTGCGTTTGCGAGTGTCGGTAGTACCTTGATGCAGAGAAATGCCGCATACGGTGATGTGATTAATGCAATGACCAGGAAGGTTAAAGTGACGAGCTACAGGTTTGGCGAGATCCTTGCTCACCTGTTAGTTTTAACATCTAGCAAGTGTTCGCGGAATCGATCTCCTAATCTTCGCCCTGTTTCTCCGATGTAGAGTTTGTTACAAAGTGTGCAGGTGATACAATAAATGACATTACTGGCAGTACAATCAAAATGGTCAGTGACTTTAAGAGAGCCTTTCGGTCCTGAAATAAATGTCGTAGGTTTAGTATAAGCACAAGTATTGCATCGTATCCTAGAACAGCATATGATTACCACGACTCATTCATCATAACGCCTAGGATCAGTGGTTATAGACAAACGATCGGTACGGTGTCGTCAAATCATTACTACTTTATGACATCACCAATTTCCTACGTAACGTCTGATGATTGGTGACTCAATTTAACATTTGACCGACACAATTTCGACTGAAACAAACGAAGAAGTCGTCCAAGAACCCGGTCCAGGAGCTTACTCGAAACCGTGTTGTGTCTGGAGTAAAGACATCTACTGCATACTCTGCCATACAAAGGAAGACTGGGATCAGTACTTTAAAACCATGGATAACAGGACGAGCACAAACCTAACAGATATTTTTGACCGCGAAAGTAATTCTACGATTTCCCCAGACCTATCCTTAGCATTTAAAGTTACAAAAATTACTTTTTATGCTTTGATATTTGTTATGAGTATTGTTGGAAATGTGCTTGTTATATTCGTGATTTATGTGGACAAACGAATGAGGAGTTCTTCTCACATATTCATTCTTCACCTGGCTATCTGTGATCTATTGACACCGACTATCAGCATTCCTTTCGATTTGGCGTACGAAGAACTGCAGTATGCTTGGTCGTTTGGTGATGCAATGTGCACGATTCTCTGGCCCTGTCAAACATTTTTAACAACTTCATCGGCCTTACTGCTTACTGCTATTTGCATAGACAGGTACCGAGCATTGGTTTATCCATTCAAGCTGCGGTGGGAAGGAAATAGACTGGTGATTATGGTGTCTTCAATCTTTGCCTTTGTTGCAGTGATGGTAGTGCCATATATGCTTGTTCTTAATGTTGACATCATAGCTGGAAGAATTGATTGTACTGAGAAATGGCCCAACCCAACGACAGTGTACAGACAGGCCTATACGATGGTGTTATTTTTATTCCAATACGGACTTCCTTTGGTCATCATGGTCGTTTTGTATTCCATTGAACTTTACAGTTTGTTTCGCAGCACTAATAAGTGCTTGACTGATGAGGCCTCAAGATCTATGAAGATCCATAAAAAGATCAAAGATGACAACAGCCCGCTTAAAGAAAAGACACTACATACTTTATTTGAGACTCACTTAACAGGGCTTTTCAGTCACAATACAATATAAAAATATATATAATCTAATTTACAGTAAAAATATAATATAATTTACAATTATAGGTTAATTTAATAAACCTTATCTTTATTAAATAAACTATTAAAAACACTTCTCTTAAAATTCTGAATGTTTTTGATATTTTGTAGATCTTTTGTAAGACTATTCCATACACTGACACCCCAGAAATAAAAAGCTCTTTGTCCCGTTGACAATCCGCAGCGTGAAATATTCAAATTTCCAGATCCCCTAGTATTTCTACCATGAATGGCAGAACGCTTAACAAAGTATTTAGATAAATATTCTGGAGCTAATCCATTCATGCATTTAAAAGCTAAAACTAAATCATTAAATATAATCTTTTCTGAGACATTTAGCCATTTAAGCGATCTTCGGCCCTCAGAAATATGATCAAACTTTCTTAATCCTAAGACTATTCTGGCTGCAAAATTCTGCACTAACTGCAGCTTATGTAAATTAGATTTAGTAGTATTCCCCCATACTGAGGAGCAGTAAAACAATTTAGTAAATACAAAACTATTTATGAGCAATAAAAGTGTTTTCTTATCTAAAAGGTGCTTGATTCTATTTATCTGTACTAACTGATTCATACACCCAGAAGCTGTTTTAGTAATATGTACATTATACGTAAGGCCTTGGTCTATAAAGATGCCAAGATCCTTAACCACTGGAACAGGTGAAATAGTCTTACCTAGTAGGCAGGTAATGGCAGGTAACTGCTTAGTAAGTTGCGGCAAACCAACAACTAGTAATGTTGTCAGGATTTATGAGTAAAGAGTTTTTTGCACACCAATTACTGATATTCATGAGGTCATTATTTACAGCTGAAATAGCATTTAATGAATTCGATACTGGAAATTTGAAATACAGTTGACAATCGTCAACATACGCAGTAACTTGGCTATGACTAACCTTGTTAATTAGATTATTAACATATATTGTAAAAAGTACTGGACCTAATATCGATCCTTGAGGGACACCATGTTTTAATGGTAGCACTTCCGAAACAGAATCTTCATAACGTACCCTTTCATATCTATCTGATATGTAGCTACGAAACCACGAAATTGCAGATGGCTTAAGGCCAAGATTAAGTAACTTATTTAACAATAAATTATGATTAAGACTATCGAATGCTTTAGACATATCTAATAATACAAGTAATGAGACTGTTTTTTCATCGATTGCCTTCAGGAGTTCATCAGTGAGATATGTGAGGGCAGTTTCTGTTGAGTGTTGTTTCCTGTTGCCACTTTGATGTATTGATAGTTTATTGTTCGTAGTTAAGAAATCCACGAATTGCCTGTGTGCAAGTCTCTCATTTACCTTAGATAGAATAGGTAACAATGAGATGGGCCTATTATTGGCCGGTTCTTCTGGATCTCCTTCCTTAGGGACGGGAACAACTTCTATGCTTCTATGCTCTAGGAAAGATGGACATTTGGAAAGAGTCACTGGTACTGTAGTTGAACAACTGTCTTTCAAAACTTTTGTTAAAATTTTATCGAAACCCGGTGCTTTATTGCTAGATAAGCTTTTAATAACAGACTCAACATCTTTCTCCTTGACATTCTGAAAACCAAATCGTTCTGTTTCAGTAGGTTCACTACTTGAACTAAGGAGAGAACAACATCTTAAAGTAACCAATATGTTTATTATAGTGGTCGTTGTGTTTGCTGTTAGCATGTTCCCAAACCAAGTACTTTGGCTTTGGGACAATTCACTAACAATAACTATTTTCCAATTACGGCAATTATTTGCAGATTATTCACCTACTCAAACAGCGTTCTCAATCCATTTATTTACGGATTTTACAGCAATGAATTTCGTTCTGGGTATCTGAAAGCTGCGAAAAAGGTTTCCGGCGTGTCCCTGGCAAACACAAAGGCGAATGACAGAAAAAGAAGAAAAGTTACTTCAAAAAAATATGGTGAAACACCTTTGATCAACTTTAGTGCTGCCGTTCACCGCAGTGAAAACAAACACAATGATAATAACAAAGCAAACCGTTCTGATCAAAACTCTTCGGGGAAACAAAGGAAACTGGCATGTCATATTCTTCCAGATCTGGATATGATTCTTGAACAAGATAGGTCTCGTTCGTTGCCTTTAAATAAAAAAGAGTTCAAAGATTTTAAAAATTACACCACAGGCGCAGTGTTGAATGCAGAACAAGAAAACAAAGCGAGGTGCGAAAGAAAATGGGTTTATCTCAATGAGGAAGGAACTGCAATGAGCCCAGTCGAAGGGAATCGCTATTTTCAGAGTGGTAGTTCCGTCAAGAGGAATAAAAAGAAAAGGGATGAAGTAGACGGAACTATTGTTATGACGGATATAAATAATCACGTAGTTGACGATTATGGAGTGAACTATCGAGCAAGTGCGGGGTCAGATAACAGAATACAACTAATTCAGTTTCGATGATCTTGAAGAAACTAACTGTTGAGTAAAATTAAGGACACTGATGAAATAAGGAGTTACAATAGCTGTCTTAGTATATAAAGATGATAGATGTTAAATTCGCATACGATGGGTGATTAGACTGAGGTATGTTAATCGGTGTATGCACAAGTTTAAACACTTCAGGAACGCTTGACTTCTATCTGGTTATCATTATTTAAGTTCTGATACTGAAAATATCTAAAACATGTAAGGTAACACAACCTATTATCGGCCAGTTTACTTTGAGCGCTTCCAGTCGTATAACGAAGAGGGCGATTACCAATGTTTTTCTTCCTTCGTGATCTTTAGTAGTTATGATTAAGTGTGCATAACCTGATTCCTTTCGAATTTCACTATTCTCAGCTCCCTGAAAATCGACTGAAGATGTCCGTTGTTGACAATCCTACTATCGGCCAGATCAACATACTATCGGCCAAGCCATACCTACTATCGGCCACTCGACGTTTGAGTTAATGAATGAATGCGAATCTTTATTTAAACACGGAATATCAGTCAAGTCAGTATACTTGGTTTCCAGGAGAACCGTTACAATAAGTTAATAATATTTAAACATATGGACTAATAGTATAAATACAAATCTTATGTTAAATATGTACATTAAAAATATATTATAAACAGTCCATGAGTCCAGGCCACAAATCTCAATATTTTGGAGCTCCGTTCGAAATATGTTTAAACTATTTGTCCCTTTTGTAAAACTGGGCAAAGAGTTCACTGTAAGAAAAACTTTTAGTGCTTCTGTTCGAGGCCTTGGGATATGAAGGTTTGTATTTGAATGACGTAAGTTATAGCTATTCTTTTATAAAAAGATCAGAAAGATAGCTGGGCGCTAGGTTATTTACAGTCTTGTACATCCTAATAGTCCGGCCTTATTTTTAGCCTTCTTTCTTTTAATGATTCCCAACACAATTCATTACGAATGTCTGCTGACCTAATTGTGTAATCAGATTTAGTTATTACTCGGGCTGCCTGTGGCAGGCACGAGTCTAAATCTGCAGGCCGTTATTTTTTTTGTTCCGTGCAGTAAAATTTCTGCGCATGCGTTAAATTATGCAATTATTGTTGGCGCTAATAGATTTCTCTCCAGTCCAGTCGCTAGATTCTGCGGACGCTATTCTGAACTCCTGAACTTTGAGGTACGTTTCGTAGGTTTTATGCCACATTTCATCACATTTTTTACTCTCGGTCATAATACATACCAACATGAGCAGACTGAAGTTTTGAGAATGAGGGTAAAGCTTTTAATTAGAGAGAACCAACAGGCATTTCAGTTAATAATCTTAAAAGTTACTGGATACCTTCAAAAGTGATTTCCGAAAAAAAAGCGTTTACGTGGGTGCTCGGCGAACAAAATATGGGAACCTACATTGTATATATCAATGGAAAGGTAGATAACTGAAGAATACCAGTAAAAGGTTATTTTATACGGAATTACTCTAGATTTAAAACTACAGTCACTTTAACCCGATGTCGAAGACGTTTATAAACGCGAATTACCAGCGCCGGGTTTTTATAATTACGAAGTAATTACACTTGTGTCAAGTTAAGCGGTCATTGATCTCCAAAAGCGTGTGCGATTTTTGATTTCTATTTTCTATGCGAAATTATGGCAGTTTAAAGTCGAGTCATTGATTATTTTTGCCAAGCCATCACGCTTGGACCGATATCTTTAAAACTAAAAGCAAATCGGAAAAAAGCACACACTCTTTTGGAGATTAGTTATCGTAGAATCACTGGACGAAATTTCAAAAATTTCCGGTAACTTATTATATGCAATCAATTCACTTGAAGTCTTCAGAAACGTTGAAAAATTGTAGCCGAGAAATCGTCATTAGAAGTTCAGCAACTGATTCACACCTACTTAGAGCGGCTTTCTACCCTGGTGCCCGCTCCTCGATGACGGCGCTTCGCGCCTTAACCTAACCTAGCGGCTTTCCGGACTCGACACCCATTCTCCAATCAGGTACTAAAGGTAGAGTTTCAATATGTAAATATGATTACAAGCCATAGTTCTCCTTGTAGTCTCTTGTTTCAGTAATATGTGGGTTCCAGAGGATATTGTAAACTAGGAATTAGAGAAATATATATATTTGCCGAGATGAATATTGTATGTTGTTTTCCGTCCGATCAAAGGTACGCGCCGTATCTATAGCCGGCTTGTTTGACTTAAAAAAAAAAAGACAAAAAGGTGAACTGTCAGACTTTACGTTTTCATCTTAGCTTTCTTGGAAACAAATATTCTCTCGGCTGGCTCCTATCAATTCTTCTTTATGTTCAGATGTGGATCACTCGGCACGCAAGTGAAAATACGAACCCTTGTCGGGTTTTGCGAGGAGGCTCGAACTCGTATGCGCTGTTTGCATGGCCTTGTTTTGTTTTGCTTTTCATTTTTCTTTGTTTTCCAAGTTAAGGGTATCCTGCTTGCTTTTTGGAAGACATAAGGCCAACAACCGATGGAATTACGGAATCGTGTGTGGAAAAACTTTTCTCAATAAGCTTAAACATTGGTATATGATATGAATTTATGCGCTAGCTTTCCCCACACTTTCGATACGGGCGAGTGAGCACTTGTCATGTGTTAATTGAGCTGCTGTCAATCAAACAGAACATTTTACTTACGGTTAAAAACTTCCCTTTGGTATTTTTTTTAACGGAGTTTTTAGTATATCAAACACTGCTACTAAAACTACATTTCTGTGCGAAAAGTTTTTTTCACCATCTTTTTTGTTTTGAAGGTATCCAGTAACCCTCGTAATGGCTCATCATGTAGAGCAAGGACAGCAGATAAAGTTACATAGAGGCACACAAATTGACATAGCTAGCTCCATATCAGGATGGACAGGATACAACTTATAATATGGTACAAATATAAACATACATTTGAGACAATCATCTATGAAAGTGTATTTCATCTTCAATCTCATGTGGCCCGAGTGAAAGCCCAGATGGGCTCTTGTTCAGTTATTGCAGCACGATTTTGGAGAGTCTGTAACTTCTTGGCAAGGCACAGGATCAAAGGGTATCCCAAACAATAGAGCAATATTCTAAGGGTGGAAGAATTAGTGTCTTGTAGACATTTATTAAAGCATCTATTGGTACAAAGAACCTTACTCTCCTCAATATCCCAAGATCAGAGGATACCTTTTTAATAATATTTATTTATCAATGCGTGCGTGCCACCGAAGGTTTTCATCTAAATATACACCGAGGTGTTTAGTTTCCTCACTCTTCTTACAGAAATAATATTCAATGAGATTTCACTATCATAATCAATCCGATCTCTGTCTTGTACCTATAATCATAAATTCGGTTTTAACTGAGAAGATTGAGTGAAAGTTTGCTAGCAATAAGCCATTTCTTTACAGATGCCAGTTCCATATTTATTTCGGTCTCCAATGTACTCACGTTTGGAGCCGTAAAAGAGACTTGTATCATCGGCGTAAAGACGTGGCCTACAGATGCTAACACAATTTGGTAGATCATTTATATAGAGTAAGAAGGGTAACGAACCCAGAATAGATTCTTATGGCACGCCACATTCTATCAAACACTCAGAGGATACTGCACCATTTACAAAACACTTCTGACCTCTAATTACTCGGGCTAGTCTTAAAATGCAAGCCGTTTTTTAAAATTAATTTTTATTTGGGTGTCGCAAAATTTCTGCGCATGCGTTAAAGGTCAAGTTCGCCACCAATCAGATCGCACTGTGCTGGTCACGTAACACTCGCCAGGTTAATTTATTTACAGAATTTAATACAGTAAATCAAAATGGTCGACCCGCGAGGGCGAAAGCCTTCCAACAGGCTCAGGATATTTCAACTGGCGCTCTTCTTGACCATAAAAATACATGAACAACCAGGAGCCGTAATACATTCGATCAGCGCTGTTTGGACAGATCCAATGTACATTTAGAAACGTAAGCGAAATACAATATCCAAACACGTTTGGATATCAACAGGTATCGAATTATAATCAAAGGTTAGATCTCGTCAGGCGCGCTCAGATAAGAAAGTTCAAAGCTCTCAGACTAGGCGAGACAAGGAGATATCACTTTCAATGAGTCATTGTCAGAAATCTATTCCATCGTGGGCAATTATGCAATACAACCTAACTGGTACAGCTAAGGCATATTTTACGACACAATAACCAGAGTCTTTCTACTGGATTGAGAGCTCGAGACATTATACATGTCGGCTAATATGGGGAAAACTGAAACAAAAAATGAACTTTGACGGCAGAAACCCTCAATTGAGCCAAGCGGAATATTTACATGATCCGCTAAGATTTTTACAAATCTTAGTTAAGCAGATGTTTTCAGTGTATGTCAACTGAAATGCGGAAACTACACGAACAAGAAACCAGTTTTAGCCGGACATTCCCCCGAGTTTTTGATCTATTTTCAATCAAATTCAAAGTCTGAATATGTTATTGTATTGCATTTATACACTTGAATTGCCAGTATTCTGTTGTTCGAATCCTGCGTTATCATAGTCATGTCATAAAAGCGATTAATAGACCAGTCTGTTTTTATGACGTTCTCACTGGCGAATTAAAGCACAACTTGTTACTAAGAGGATTTCAAATGAAAGTGTATTTCATCTTCAATCTCATGTGGCCCGAGTGAAAGCCCAGATGGGCTCTTGTTGACAAATAGGATGCAAACCATTTTTACCCCATAAAGAGATAACGTCTCAAGGAGAATGAATGACCTGTGTCAAAAGCTTTTCTTAAATCTATAAACATTTGTTAGGTCAAGAAGTGTAGTTGAGTGCATGTTCAACTGTGCTTCATATGCTGACATCAGGAAGGTACTAATTGATGAGATCAGTACACATTATCACAATTTTCTACAGTTAGATAATGATCACAAGATTTTGTTCTTATTCAACAATGTTGATCCATTTGTATGTAAAAAAGTAGGATACTTCATCTTTGAAGCATTTGATCGAAAAAACCGATCGCTTACACGTACCACAGAGATTTAAAATCGTTCGCTTAGTGACAGCTCATTTACTTGTAAAGCAATACCATTTATGTATATGGCAATGCTAATAAGTTGTATTGTATAGGTAAATTCATTGCCTGACGAGGGAATTCCACGTTAAATTTCACGCGAAAAACCGATATCGCGAAGCGATGAGTGCGATATATCGGTTTTTCAAGTGAAATTTAACGTGGAATTCCCGAGTCAGGCAATGAATTTTCTTTGAATCCCATTGCATCTAGTGATTTACGAAAATAAATAAAGAATATACTCAGTCTGAAAGTTGCTGAAATTCCCGCCACGCGCCAGGAACCCATTGCGCGGTAAACTAACGAGCGAATAGGAATCAAGCTAAAATTAGACTCACTGAGACTCACACGATGTTCAACCGGCTAAAAGTGCAGTCGTTGCTCACAAAATTTGGTTTTCCGACATCAAATCCGGATTTTTCTGCACGAAAATACCTGTATTTTATTTAGGTACACTAATTTCGATCTAATCTTTACCAAAAAAGCGAAAGTGCATTAATTGGAGACAAAATTGTGAATGTTTGTGAAATATTTAGAAAACCGGCGGCCTGTTGAAACCAGTTGTCGATAAGTGAAAATCTAAACTGAACCTGACAAACCGAAGAGCTGCTGCACAAGTATACGCATAAACTTGTAAGTATTAAGCCAGTATTCCTTACTTTATCAGCAAATTCAGTACCAAATGTTAATGCTCAATTTCTGTCTCACAATAAATAAGCCTGTTTTTAAACTGTTGAATGTTTAATACTTGTGTTCAGTCCACTCGTTTCCCAAATTTTCCTTGTACCACGATTTTAGTACCGTTCTGTAGCCGTGCTTTTCGTCCTGTTTTTACTGTTTTCAGTCATTTAGCTTCTCTGTGTGAATATTACATGAATTAAATCAGCAAATCCACGAAGCCCCTGTCCAGCTATTCCGTTCAAAACCGTACCTTTTTGCTGCAGTTGTTTTTGTCGATTCCTCGGATTAGCTAGTTTCCTAGAGTCACTCTTGTTCAGTCGAGGGCCAAAACATATCACTTCTCGTGTAAAACGAAATAAAAGATATATAATTTTCACGTTCTTTGACTGCTGTTAACTTTGTGAATATCCAGGTTTGTAATTTTAACATGATTTGTCTCTGTTCGCGATAATAAAAATAAACAAAATATTTACGCGCGGGCTTCCTGTACATAGTTGAATACAGCTTTTCAAATCGTTGAATTCCACAAAATATTAAACACTTCGTTAGCCAATCAGCGCGCGATTTTGAGTCGTGCTATGGGATTCTATTGTATATTGCATGGCTCTAAATCCAGATTGGTGTTTATTTATTTACTTTATTGTAAATATTTGTAAAACTGTCCACAGACTACATTGGTTTTTCAAATATTCTGGCAATGGTTGAGAGAACAGAGATCGGTGGTCAATAATTACCTGCCTTGATCGTTTTTTCCCTTCCTATTTTGAAATTGGTGATAATCGAGCAATCTTCCATTCTCTTGGGAACTGTTTTGTTTCAATTGACAGATTAGATTCGGAGATCTCTTCAGCACAGTCACGGAGTACTTTATTGGATATTCTATCCAGGCCAGCTGCTTTAGAAACGCAAAGTTTCTTAATTAGTTTCAAAACTTTAGCTACTGAAAGCCGTTGTATACTAAAGACAGACTTTGCCTCATTTGCATGCGGTCCCGCGGGAATCATAGATTGCGTCACATCCGAACAAAACGGATGTGACGCAGGCTAGGCAATCAGAGCTAGCTCGTACAATTTTCGGCAGCAAGTACAGGGCCGATCTCTGAGAAATACTCATTCCGTTTCATATGCTCAGCAATTGCTATTGGTTCAGTCGGTTCAGTTAGTACCATTCATTTATAAGTGTACCGTCCGACTTTTTACTTTTGAGTATAACTAGACTTTGATACTTTAATGCTCTGATTCACATTATTACGGACTTTCTTAAATTCATTCCAATCAGAGGACATTGCGGTTTTGTAGCTCTCTTTTTCAAAGTACATGTATCTCTTTTATACCCTGAGGTTTGTGGCGAACAGCGTTTTGCTTTTATTGGTGCGTGCTTTTCTAAAACAGAATTGAACATTTAACCATTTGACCATGCCTCATCAGTAGGCTTTAGCACATTCTGCCGGCAGAATTTCGAGCATAATAGGGCCTCAGGAGCAGAAAACGTAATTGGCATAATCCGGGCAGAATAGGCCATTTTGCATATTTTGGGGCCTGGGAACGAGGAAAAATGGAGACGAGAGGGAGCTGGGTACGAGCAAAACAAAGATGGCGGCGGAACAAACAGAAATCATTGACATGACGAAGAAGGACAAGAAAGACAGTTGGTTACCAATGCTTTAACTTATTACTCGGGCTGCCTGTGGCAGCGCCGAGTCTGAAAATGCAAGTGGTTTTTTTTTTTTTTTTTTAATCAGTGTCAGACGGCTTCTGCGCATGCGTTAAAGGTCAAATTCGAACCAATCAGATTGCACTATGCTGGTCACGCAAACAAAGGTTAGATTTCCTCAGGCGCGCTCAGATAAGAAAATTCAAAGCTCAGACTAGGCGAGACAAGGAGATATCAATTTCAAATAGTCATTGTCAGAAATCTATTCCATCGTGGGCAATGATGCAATACAACCTAAATTTGGGTCAGGTCCATGTTTTACGACAGAATAACCAGAGTCTTTCTACTGGATTCGGAGAGCTCGAGGCATTATACAAGTCTGCTAATATGGGGAAAACTGAAACAAAAAATGAACTTTGACGGCAGAAACCCTCATATTTGAGCCAAGCGGAATATTTACATGATCCGCTAAGATTTTTACAAATCTAATTAGTTAAGCAGATGTACGCAGTGTATGCCAACTGAAATGCTGTGCTCGTTTTGTGGTTACGGCTCAGTGGGGCAACTACCCGAACAAGAAGCATGAACTGCCAGCAAAGAGAGAGGAAAACTGAAAGAGGAAATCCTTGTGAGAAATCGACGTACATATGAAGCTATATACGTTATCATCGACTATATGGGAGTCAAACATCGAGCTGCTATGAAACCGCTTGTGACAGTTTGTTTACGCACTTTCATGACAAACGAACGTTTCTACTTTCGACACAACGGTCGCTAAACTGTACGAAATCTCCAAGGATATATCCCTAATGTCCAAACTAAAGGGAAAAACTGAAAGAGGAAATCATTGTGACCAATCGACATAAATATGAAGCTCCAGAAGTAATTATTGAATACATGAGAACCCATAGAGAAAACCGATAATAATGAACACGGTATTAGTTTCACCGACATTTGTGGCGTAACTGAACTCGCACTACGGCATAGCTTGAAATACTGTACGAAAACTCCCGTTTAAAAATTTCCTGATGCCGAAAGGACCGTAGCATTTAAACAAGATATCCTTCTGACCAATCGACATACATATTAAGCTGTGAAAGTATGTTTCCATTCCATAACAGCCGATAGTGCAAACTAGTAAACTGCCACTAGTAAATTGACCTTGCGAGTACTGAACTTTCTAGCGTCAAATGCATGTGTTACGTTTCCAAACTTTAGGACAAGAAATCTTCCATAGAATGTTCTATTTTATTTACAGCTGAGAACTGTATTATTAAACATAAGAAATAAAACAATGGTGCCATTTGAAGAATTATATCATGTCAAAAGTGCAAACGAAGCAATATATATCTACGGACGCGAGCAGCTCGATCGTTTCACTTTGGTCAAACTCGGACTGTTTACGACTGGAACCTGCAGTTTTATCGGACCTGCAGACTAAATTGTAAACGTGTGGCCGTGTTCAGGCTAGTAAATCTAGCTAGCTAACCACAGGAGGTAGCGAGCTTCTTTAGTCTGAACAGTTTTTCTGCTCTGGTGATTAGCTAGCTAGTGGTCGGTGGAATACTTTGAAGTTCCAGGCTACCTAGCGAGGTAGCTTGAATAGAATCTAGCGCGCTAAAAGCCCATCGATGACAACTACCGGGTGTATTGTACGTCAATTGAGCCATCATGGATAACGAGGATCGCCAAACACCAGTCAGTAGCAGTTTTTCGCACAGTTTTAATATTTTGGTTGAAATTTCAATTGAGCACTTTGGCGGTCAATTATTTGCGATTACGAAACACTTGCGCCAAGGGCAGTTATAGACCAAATTTCTATCTTTTAGAGAGGGTCTGAATGGGGGGGTCTACATGTCAGTTGTCAGTTAAAATGTTGGCCATTTGTCAGTTGTCAGTTAGCCCTAGTTAATCATTACTAGAGACAATTTACAATGTTTGACCCACAAAAACCAAATTTGTCAGTTGTCAGTTATTTTTCGGTTGTCAGTTGTCAGTAAAAAAATCGTCATTTGTCAGTTGTCAGTTATTTTTAAGGCTGTTTGTCAGTAGTCAGTTAACCCCATTCATGCCCTCTTTAGAGATAGAAACAAACCAGAAGAGGGAAAAACAAAAAGTAAAACCTACTAAGTTACTAGGTCTGAACAGTACTAATTTATTAACTAGCTGCGAGTTGCTGACAGATATCTCAAGACTCTAGCTAGCTGCACGATAGTAGTCTGAACATACATACACACATGAATAAGTAGTGTTTTCAATAAAAGATCAACTACTTTAATTTACATACGAGAAAACAAAAATATTAAATTACATACATGTATATATATACTAGGGGAGCAGAGAATGAAAGTCACCGCGCTACCGGCCACTCCTAAAGACTGCTAATAATTCTTCCCTTTGGTTATTACTAAGAGGATTTCAAATGAAAGTGTATTTCATCTTCAATCTCATGTGGCCCGAGTGAAAGCCCAGATGGGCTCTTGTTTTAACTTTATTGCAGGCTCCGACCTAAAGCTCGTAAACGTAAAACTGATTAGTACTAATCCATGAAAAAATGGAATAATCGGATTGTACACGCTAAAACTGCAACTGCCCCAAATTTTCAGAAGCATAAATCCGAGCATAATAGTACTTTTGGAGCATAATTTCGAGCAGAATAGTCTTTTTTTCGGGCAATTCTTTCGAGCAGAATAGCCTTTTTTTCGAGCAGAATGTGCTAAAGCCTACTCATCAGGGTTCTCAAATTGATTAAGCGTCTCCCAAGGGACCATATTTAGGTCAGCTTTTTAAAAATTTGGATGACTGGTACATTTTTGTAATTTTTGTCCTAATCAATTTCGGTCAGTTCACCTCGACTTGTTTGCGCACTGCAATATCAAATAATGGTCACTAATTGTGAGCGGGTACACTCCCGTTGCTGTAATCTTGTTTTGTTCATTAGTAATGTATACATCGATTAATGTTTGCGAAGATTCAGTGACCATTGTAGGTTTCTGAATGAGTTGATTACGTTGTATGCGCCCAGAAGGAATTCAAGGCCCAGAGGATCTTGGATACCAATTAAAATTGGCTGGAATACGTCGAATTGTTAAGATTCCTTTCTAGAAATCCAATTATGACTGTCAACCCAGTTGCTAAAAGAGTCAACAGATTAGTTTGTATCATTTGCTATTTCCGTCATCACTCCAAGAACAAAACGGTACGACATCTGGGGGAAAATATAATTTTGTACAATTGTTTAAGTACCGAGCATTTGTCCATGCATACACGGTAAATGTTCTCCCAAAATATGGTCTTCAAGTCGGTCGGAGATATCCTGAACGAGAAAGCCATTACGAATAACTGTCGCTCGCACAGCTTGTTTGTCTCCGGGAAAACGTAACTCAGGTGCAAGTGCAAAGTCAGAAAGTAAGCAAAATGCAAAGCGGAGTTCACTAGTAACCGAGTATGGAACCACGAGTGATTTTGAACATCATTTGCTATTTTTAACACTTGTATAATCAAATACATGTACATTGTAAGAGTCAATATAAATGTAATGTTAATGCTAACTCTCCTGGGAAGTGAGTAGCACCTGATGTTTCAAGCCTAATAAACAGCAAAAATTAAGAAGCTATATGGATACAAAGTTTTTTGCAAGAACCGTATGTGACCATTGCTTCATTTTTTACTGCATGATCAGCCTAAAATATGTTATCAATTCCTCACCTGACTCTGCCAATTGCACACTATCCTTCCGAACGCCATAATCTCGAATGTAACTTCCATGAGATTGTATGTCAGTCTCAGATACTTCAATACATCAGAGGAGCAACAGATAGCATTGTCCAGTGGAAGAGAGAATTAATAAGTTGAACTGAAAAGAGGGTACATTTGTGGCTAGCAGCGTTCATACGCTGTAGTACACTCTCATTTTAATGGTATTTAATCCTAGACACTTTGCCAGTCAAATTCAGCTATAACAAACAATAGAGAGTTATACCTATTTATATCTCATATATTCTAGAGGAAAATATACAGATTGAGATCTAGAGTTATTCCTCCTGTGCTCTCAGGCATAACGGCCAGGACACAATGCCAGCCAAATTATATCAGCCAGCTAGAGGAAGGGTCAATTAAATATTCTGTTATTATTTACCTCTCAGGACACCGATAATGATAGAATTATATTATGTCACTTGAGCAAACGTCACTTAGGCTTGTCCAAACATCCTCGCTGGCATCAGGTCTGTGACTGTGACATTGGGACACTATAACGCAGGATACATAAAGTACCAACCCGTAATTGGGTAACACCGCTCACCAAAATTTTATCGCAGACTCCGTTTAGGACCTACTTTTCAAAAGGACAAATTAGCTTGAATAACTGCTGGCTGTTTAAACAAACACACTGCAGTCTCTAGAATACAGAACAAGGTGTCCAAAGCTGCCATGTTTGTTGGATTTGGTCAGTTGTGGTCAGAGTTATGGCAGTCTCAAGACGAAAAATGGGTAAATGATAAATGGGTAAATGATGTATGTGAGGCGAAGAGGCTCAAACCCTGACCCTGTTTGACCCAATCTGAGCTCCAAAACCCTGATTGCCCCCTTTTGGGGAAAAAAACTCTGATTGCCCCTTCTTTAAATTGTTTTCAAAACACGGTCGGATATATATCCTGGCCGGTATACCGCGTACCGGAATTTCATGCAAAATACGGAACATTTCACTGAAGTCGGGACGTGGCATTGGGTAAACAAATCAGCAGATGAACTACATAGATAAACTTGTACTGAAGTACGAATTAGCGGCGTCACGATGTATGGGAACTTCAGTGCTTGCATGTGGGCAGGCGATCAAAATGCGGCAACAGAATGTCTTTTTTTGACATAGTAGCTAAAAAAAATTAACTGCCGAAAAAATACTGAACCCCGACCCTGACTGCACCCAAATTATACTCAAATCCTCACCCTGATCTGCCCAAATCAGGTCAAAACCCTGACCCTACCTGCACAAACTGAGCTCAAAACCCTGACCCACCCGGGCGGCACATAAATAATACGTCACGAACAGGAGTACCCCCCGGGGCAATATTACGGGTTTTAGCGTGTAAAATATGGAGTCTGAGGTTTCTTGTCGAATAGCTGAATTTTCAAGAAGGGAAATTAATCATCGAAAATGGACTTTGGGACATCAGAAGGGAAGAATACGGTAGATTTTGTTTATGTTTACAATCTACGATCTGTAAATAAGTCGAATTTTTATGCTTCCTCTAAAATCAAAGAAATGAATCATCAAAGTTTACTACTTGGCTTTGAATTGCTTTGAATTGAATTTATAATATCTGTAGAAATAATGCCACGATCGCACATTTTTACGATTGTACCGTATTTCATAAGCAATAAGGAAAATGTTTAGGATCCCATACATTTCCCTGTAAATTTTTACGACCCATTAGGGGTCAATATGTATTACGCAATAACCATGTCTCGAATTTCTGGCGATGAAGAACCAACGGCATTGAATTTCAGCTACATTGAAGACTGTTTTTCACGTTCTCTAACTCCCTTATCAGGGAGGCAACTTGCTGATTAGCTTCGAGCAATTGTTTTTTCCAGCCCCAGTACAATTTTCTTCGAGTTGTTAATGCCGTAGTACGAGTCGGGTGAATTTGGCGGGCTTTTTTTGGCGCCAAGAATTACATCACGATTCAATAGTTCTCTAAAGCTTTCAAAATCAACACTGGAGTGAAACAAAAACCCAGATTGTTTCGGCGAAAGAGAGAACGGAGCACTCCAAATGTTGAACCGAGAAAAACATCGCTTTGTCTGTAAATTTTCAGGCCAAGTACCCACAAGTACATGTTGAGTATATAAGTATCGCGCCATTTTCATAAATTCGCTTTTGAATTTCTCAGTTAAAGAACCAGCTTATGAGAAATACTTGCGTGCCTCTCTGCCTATCTACGAAGACAACTGTATGTTTGTGTGCGGATATGTACAGAAGTACCGTGTACATGACAGCCGCCAGTTCGATCGCTGACAGATTTGTACTTTTCAAAAACCCCAACTTGGATTCATATTTCGCTCTTGAGGTCACTGACATAGCAAAGAAATTTCTAAAGTACGTCTGGCTCGTTATGTGATGCTTCATTATCAAAAAGTTCGTTTAAGAAATCACAATTCATATCTCCTAAAATATGTATCTCTTTGTCTTTGCAATCAATTCTTTTAAGAAATAATTCAAACTGTCGAAAATGATCAACTGGTGAGTTGGGAGGCCTATAGATGGTTGCACATGACGTCACGGCGGCCATGTTGGTGTACCTTTAACAATCATTCTTCGTTAGATTCTTTTGTTAGGTACACCAACATGGCCGCCATGCCCTGTGTCATTTGAATCTCTGGGGATTGACTGCAGCCCATCTATACCATGTAGTTACAAGAAAAGGTTCTGATCGAAATTTGTTGATTTCGAGTGTCAATAATTCAAGACAGTGTACTGTCAAGATCACGTTGTACCTAGTAGTTTATATTATTTCTAACATAGAAGCATATTCCTCCACCTGATCGATTTATATTTATTTTGATAATATCGCACCCCTCAAGCCTAACTTCTCAGTCCGATATCGTCTCATCTAATGTCGTTTCGTTGATGAGAACTCTTAGCTCATCTCATCTGCATGTTTCAACAGACTTGCTATATTAATAATAGAGGCCATTTTAAAACCTTTATGTTTGCAAAATTCAGAATACAGGGAGAGACAATGACTAGGATTGGCTTCAACACAAATGGAGCTAGCATTATTTATATCGATGGATTCAGCAGATCAACATGCCCTAATATACTTATAAAGTAATGGTTCATGTAAGAAACGGATAGCCGCACCAGCGGCAAAGGAATGCAGTGAGCTGTGTTAATGTTGTATTGTTAAAACTCTTGATTTTATTGGCTTAAACATAAAAATCGTCTAAAAAGTAAGAGAGAAGATCATTTTCTCTGATTTTATTAAAGTTTGATGAAATGATTTACATGGTGGTTCCATATGTCGTTTACAAAGGAAATCGTATGTGAGGAACCTCATCAAATGTGCCAGTTTCGTAGCTTTTGTGTTCGGCAATTCCTATTGGTTGGAAAAGGATATATTCACAAAAATGGAATGAAACACGCACTTTCTACAAACTTTATTTCAGAATATCATCCCTTCGCCCAGTGTATCTATATTCTCACAACAGACGAGAATCGGCCTATGCGAGGGAGGCTCATTGCCGCAGAACAATGAATTCTGCTATAGTTTTTAGCTGAATCATTACTTAAGATTGCTTGCAAGATAGAACAGACACTCCTTTTGCAATTGCATTCAAGTGGAGACCCATGGCATTGGCAATGAGTGATTATTGACCAGCCTCTGGATTTACAGAAAGAACGCAGTTTCTTTTTTAACTTTTGAAACCTTGCGGTTCAAATCAACATTATCATTTCTTATTAATATCAATTCAAAGATTTTTGTGTCAACTGATTCTTTAATTCTTTACAAAAGTGCAAAGATTCACAATTCCTTACACAATTTTTGTTGGCTCTTGTTGGCTCAATAATTTAGGTTTTTAAATTGGGACGATGGGCTTTAATGAGCATTTCTGTCTCCAGCCCATCCAAAAGGGTTAGTGTGGAAATCGGAATGGCTTCAGTTGTATATTGTAATTTAGTATAACCGATCCGTAGTCCAATATAGTATTTCAGAAATAATTCAGGTTTTTATGTCGATTTCAGACAATAAATCAAAGCCGGATTGCCCGCTCATACTAATTATTACAGTCACGAACAGACCATGTATAGCTTAATCAAATTGTTTTTTTTCAAGCTGTGCATGTACATACATGAAATCGTAGCGACCAATATTTTATTAAGCGTTAATACTTTCAAAACCAGCAAACAAACAGCCTGAGTTAAGGCTGCATACAGCCTCTGGTTCAGTCTATCCCAGAATAGATCTGATAGTCACGGAGTTGAAGTTCATAAGTATAAGGACTGATGTCAAGCAACATCTCATTACGGGTCGGTTAATGAGATGTGTATACTGATGTCGGTTAGTTATTTTAACAAATGTGTTTTAGTGATGAAGGCAATCCATGCATTTACAGACGATTCTTTGCGGATGTTCGACTCTAGGTCTGCCAGCTTTCTGTGACATCAAAATAATGTTTTCGCGAGGTTTAAATAGACTCAGAATGGCTACTATTATTAATGGTATAAAGAAAAATATCAATTACTGATACAACATCCAGTACTGGGCATAGGGTAAAACAGGACTGGACCCTTGGACTCTGGACTATTTTTTGGACTATTTTTTGGACTATTTTTAAAATATATTTCTGAGTATTTTGGACTAAATTCTGGGGGAGGGGTGGGTCAGGTCCGCTGTTTGTCAAACATTATTCTGGGAAGTGAGGAATAAAATTATTCATTTCACCGCATAGGCCAGTTGAGCAGCAGGGAATTCTGCTGGTGCTGACCAAAATAATCGCGGGCGTTTCCACATGTGAACGGAAAAGGAGTGTTCGGACAGAGCTGAATGAAAATTTAGCTTTTACAAGACAAGTTTTTGTACCTATTTTTTAGTATGTTTCAGATACTTGGAAAGTCAGCAAGGACTCTCTTTGGAGGAAAATTGACCGAAGTGTCGGGAAAATCAGGATTTTCCCTCGTGTCAGCCGTGGGATCTTGAAAAGAAAACGCCTTTGTTTACAACTAAAAATCAGTCAGAAATCAAACAATTAAGCATGAGAAATTTCCTGATCAACTTGTTACCTCTGTTGGTATTTTCCCTTTCTTAAAAAATGATTTTGGAGTGATTCTTGCTAATTTTAATATGTGAAGAGTTTGTAAAGGTTAACTTTATACACCCGAATGTGAACTTTCCACTAACCCTTCATGTAGCTAAAAATCTAGCCGGACCCACCAAAATATTATTGACATTTTCTTATCATTTCAACTTTATACTTCACATTTCAGAGAAATTCAACTCTCTTAAAATTGTCGCACGTATCAGTAAAGTCGTATTATATTTCATTGGCACACAAAATTTAACTTGCGACCTGGTTTATTTCATCGAGGATAAACACAACTTGAAAACACCACACGGCATATTTTATAATTTCAGTTCCAGAGAATCAGTCTTTCAATTCCAGTATAAACCTTTGAAATCGAATTATTTTCCTGGAGTTTATTTCTAATTGAACGTTTTTCTTTTTTTACGTGCTTGTTCAAGAAACGGGATAGCAAACGGTAGAGCATTTATCTTTAAATCTAGCCGAATCCACCAGAATAAAAACTATCTGAGTGCACCCTATATGCTTCAAAACTTATCGAAACTTATCTGGGCTAATACTAATAGATTCGAACGAAATGAAATAAATTGATAAGCGCTTCGATTGAAGTCGCGTTGGCAAGGAACCCGAAGTTTATATATTTTATTTAGTATTGCCTTTTCTTAGAAGAATAGTACCCCATCTATTTATCGTTAACATGTTAAATTTGTGAATGCATTAATATTCTGCCATAATTTGCAAATGTGTGACTGTTTGTACAGGAAACTTTATAAAGGTCCGGGATAAAGGTGTAGCCGATTTTGCACACACATGTACTGTAACTTTGTTATAACATGACTTACCTCAATTTAAACTACCGAGTATTATAAAGTACCATTCATATTTACGAGTCTTTCAAACTAATTTTGTGTCGTTTCTGGTCACAAAATCTCATGATATCAGAGTACAAATTACTAATTTTGACCCTTCAGAAGTGCAGAGTTTAATGAGTCAAGCTGTGGGTGTACCATTATCCCCCCATTATCTTGTTCATTGTCAATATTTGCATGATTACTTCAATGGATAATCACATTCCTTACTACCTCCCAGCCTAATTCTTTTACTTTATTTGCAGAGTTGACTGTGGTACTGAATAACACAATTTATAAATAATGGACACTGTTCCCTTTCTTGTTCAAGTCAATACGGTCATATATAACTGGAGTGTCATCATATATAGCAATTAGAATGCGGACAAAAATCATGACATGACAACCCATGACAACGATGCAGAGTTACAAAATTCCTTGAACTATATATAGTCAGGGTCGTCATAAAATGGGTAATTCTTTCCCACTTAATGCCCTTAATCCTCACACCTAGCTCAGACAAAATACAAATGTAGAAGTTTTGTTAGTTAAGGATATATTTAATCTTCAAGTATGTGGAGTAGGTTGTAAACAGGTTAGGAAGAAGCCTGTAGAATTATTACTCTATGTACATGTAGAAATTATAAATAAAGATTGCCTGATCTCATATTAAACTGCATGTCATGTTTAACAGTCTGTTCTTTTGTCCATCTGTGTCTACAGAATATATTTCTTTTTATAATATTAAAGAGCCCTCACTTTAGCTATACAATTCATTTTTTTTAGTTTTCAGACAGGGTTTTGATTGGTAGAATTAGGAATAACCTCCCCATTTATTACTCTTCAATGTAGCCAAAAAGTGTTTATTCTGCTTTCTCTTATTGAGGTTTACTCTTTCTGGCTGTGCATGGCTAAAAACGGTAAACCTAAAGCTCCTTTTTAGTCGGTCTTTCAACTTTTTCTGTTCAGTACTTACAAACTGTTATTAAAAGGGACATGAGGAAAAAAATTGATATAACAAAAAGCCGGTATCCTGAGAACTTTCCAGGATGTTTTGTTACATTTTTTTGCAATATATGATACAAATTTAGCAGGGCTCTTCTAGGTACCGAAGCAGCTCGGATATAAATTTAAATTGTTCCTCAATTTCGAGCATATTCAACATCTTTTTCACACCTCCGAAAATTAACTCTACAAGTACTCTCAGGAAAAAATCGTGTTGAACAAATTGAATAAAATGCAGGTAGGGAAAAAAGGAAACAAAATCGTACGAAGCACGCCGCCATATTTGTTTTATTTCCCTGCGGAACCACACAGGAAACCCGCGCGAAAACGTTCTAGCGCATGCGTAGACAGAATTCCCTGCTGCTGGCCTGTTGGTCATTTGCTTAGGACGTTGCCGCCGGTAGAAAGATGTTCGATTGTCCGAATTTTTCTGTTTTCCATCAAAATATGAGGCGAGTTATGTGTAGAGAGAATCCAGTCCGTGCTACTCTTTGATACTCTAAAATCCGAGCATACCTACATAACTTATTATTGAATGAGTGAAAGTGCTGAGTGAAAGTGATATCATTTGAGTTTGAAGGCACGAGTGTACGTGTGTATATTATATGTTATCTCGTCTCTGTCGTAAAAAGGTTGACAAGCGAACTAAAACTTGTTTAGATAAGCGCCAACGTTGGTGCCAACGGGAACTGACTTCAAGTTAGCCCGGAAGCCTTTACTATGGCTTCGCTGGTTTTCCAATGGATTTCAAGGGTATATAATATAGTCAGACGTGGCTAGTTTCGTTCAATTCCCCGTCCGCCACACACACCGAACTGAAAGTCCGACTGAGTAACGACGCTTGACAATAGGTTTATATCGGGTTTATAGATAATTATCACATGGTATATGTGGCTAGCTGTGACACCAGTTTCCCTCTCTTTCTCCCCCCCACCTCCCCACCCTAACTCCCATTTTTACGCATTTATAATTATGAACATGTTAAGTGCCTACCACGCCTCATAAACTACAGGAATTCGGACTCGATTTTGGTGAAACATTCGCTTTGATGAAGGTGTTCAAAATCAACAGACATGTTTCAGTAAAGCAAAGAAAGAGATGCCTTCGATCAATTTCTAATATACGGGGTGTGGCCTGTTTCAAGTGTCAATCAAGTTTTCAAAAAAACAAATCCCACATGGTCCCGAAGATGTTGTGCAATATCCCGATACTGTTAATAATAATATTAATAATATTAATAAGAGATTATATACATATCTTATGTTACATTCATAGATAAGAAAAATATTATACGAGATGAGAATATACAATATAAAAAAAACTATAAAGCTAAGTTATATTTAAAAATTAAGCGATTTATAAAAGAATTCTTAAACTGACGGCTGGTGCCGATTTTAGGCATATAGATGGACTTCTTTCTTAGATTGTATTTGGTATTTACTTGAAACTCTGCATTATTGACAAAAGTGGATGACCGTCCGTACAAATATTTCGATCTTGTTCTAAAAGTTTATACACATTAATAGGCTTAATGTGAATTTCCTTTTGTAACATCGATCTAAAAAACATTGCATGTCATGTTTAACAGTCTGTTCTTTTGTCCATCTGTGTCTACAGAATATATTTCTTTTTATAATATTAAAGAGCCCTCACTTTAGCTATACAATTCATTTTTTTTAGTTTTCAGACAGGGTTTTGATTGGTAGAATTAGGAATAACCTCCCCATTTATTACTCTTCAATGTAGCCAAAAAGTGTTTATTCTGCTTTCTCTTATTGAGGTTTACTCTTTCTGGCTGTGCATGGCTAAAAACGGTAAACCTAAAGCTCCTTTTTAGTCGGTCTTTCAACTTTTTCTGTTCAGTACTTACAAACTGTTATTAAAAGGGACATGAGGAAAAAAATTGATATAACAAAAAGCCGGTATCCTGAGAACTTTCCAGGATGTTTTGTTACATTTTTTTGCAATATATGATACAAATTTAGCAGGGCTCTTCTCGGTACCGAAGCAGCTCGGATATAAATTTAAATTGTTCCTCAATTTCGAGCATATTCAACATCTTTTTCACACCTCCGAAAATTAACTCTACAAGTACTCTCAGGAAAAAAATCGTGTTGAACAAATTGAATAAAATGCAGGTAGGGAAAAAAGGAAACAAAATCGTACGAAGCACGCCGCCATATTTGTTTTATTTCCCTGCGGAACCACACAGGAAACCCGCGCGAAAACGTTCTAGCGCATGCGTAGACAGAATTCCCTGCTGCTGGCCTGTTGGTCATTTGCTTAGGACGTTGCCGCCGGTAGAAAGATGTTCGATTGTCCGAATTTTTCTGTTTTCCATCAAAATATGAGGCGAGTTATGTGTAGAGAGAATCCAGTCCGTGCTACTCTTTGATACTCTAAAATCCGAGCATACCTACATAACTTATTATTGAATGAGTGAAAGTGCTGAGTGAAAGTGATATCATTTGAGTTTGAAGGCACGAGTGTACGTGTGTATATTATATGTTATCTCGTCTCTGTCGTAAAAAGGTTGACAAGCGAACTAAAACTTGTTTAGATAAGCGCCAACGTTGGTGCCAACGGGAACTGACTTCAAGTTAGCCCGGAAGCCTTTACTATGGCTTCGCTGGTTTTCCAATGGATTTCAAGGGTATATAATATAGTCAGACGTGGCTAGTTTCGTTCAATTCCCCGTCCGCCACACACACCGAACTGAAAGTCCGACTGAGTAACGACGCTTGACAATAGGTTTATATCGGGTTTATAGATAATTATCACATGGTATATGTGGCTAGCTGTGACACCAGTTTCCCTCTCTTTCTCCCCCCCACCTCCCCACCCTAACTCCCATTTTTACGCATTTATAATTATGAACATGTTAAGTGCCTACCACGCCTCATAAACTACAGGAATTCGGACTCGATTTTGGTGAAACATTCGCTTTGATGAAGGTGTTCAAAATCAACAGACATGTTTCAGTAAAGCAAAGAAAGAGATGCCTTCGATCAATTTCTAATATACGGGGTGTGGCCTGTTTCAAGTGTCAATCAAGTTTTCAAAAAAACAAATCCCACATGGTCCCGAAGATGTTGTGCAATATCCCGATACTGTTAATAATAATATTAATAATATTAATAAGAGATTATATACATATCTTATGTTACATTCATAGATAAGAAAAATATTATACGAGATGAGAATATACAATATAAAAAAAACTATAAAGCTAAGTTATATTTAAAAATTAAGCGATTTATAAAAGAATTCTTAAACTGACGGCTGGTGCCGATTTTAGGCATATAGATGGACTTCTTTCTTAGATTGTATTTGGTATTTACTTGAAACTCTGCATTATTGACAAAAGTGGATGACCGTCCGTACAAATATTTCGATCTTGTTCTAAAAGTTTATACACATTAATAGGCTTAATGTGAATTTCCTTTTGTAACATCGATCTAGAAAACATTGCACCGGAGTAAGGTCAGATTCGGAAGTACCATATACAGATAGAGCATATTAGTTATGTTATAGGTAGACAAAGTACAATACTATTAAAAAGCACTGAGTCTATTTCAGATTGATCATATCCCACTTTTCCTGTTGGAAGGTGACTCCTAATATAACATATTGTTCTTTACATGTAGGGATAGTTGAGATAGGTGGATAATGATCGTTATTGCCTTTCCTATAAAACGTAAGTTCTTTGCACTTGGTAGGATTACATGACATACTATTTTCTTCTGTCCATCGTAAGAAATGAGCTACCAATTGCAAGTCACTGGAACAATCTATATCCTGCCAGACTGGTGCGATGATAGTAGAATCATCGGCATATTTAAATAGCACCGCCACGGCCTGATTTTCTAAATTAATGTTAAGAACATTCCAAAAAATATTAAAAAGATACGGACCGCTAACGCTGCCTTGCGTGGTGCCCTTGTTAACATGTTTCCATTCCAATTCACAATTATTATTGTATACTCTCTGTTTCCTATCCTTTAAGAAATTTAAATACCAGTTAGTAATGTATGGACTAAGAGGGAATTATTTAAGTTTCTTTGCTAGTAAGTCATGCTTAACCGAGTCAAAGGCGCAGCTTTTTCGTAATGGATTTTAGTAAAGGGGAAAACCCGAACGGCCAAAAATTTACTTAGGTTACTGACCAGCAATACCTTGATGTTTCGCAAACAGCTAGGCTGTAGAGTTGTCAACTCGGATTTTAGAGTATCAACTAGTAGCACGGCTGGATTCTCTCTACACAAAACTCGCCTCACATTTTGATGGAAAACAGAAGAATCCGGACAATCGTAGCCTGCAATGCAGGCGTTTCTAGTGGTTTTCCCGGCTTTCGTGGATCTTTTCCGTCGCGAATGAATTTCAGACGAGTAGGAATGGAGCGAGGACGAAAAAGCGAGAGAAGGGGCATTCTTCCCTCGTCTAAATATATTGCGGTTTCCCAAATAAAACGCCTGCATTGCAGGCTAGGACAATCGAACATCTTTCTACCGGCGGCAACGTTCTAAGCAAATGACCAACTGGCTTATGCGGTGAAATGAATAATTTTATTCCTCACTTCCCAGAATAATGTTTGACAAACAGCCGACCTGACCCACCCATCCCCCAGAATTTAGTCCAAAATACTCAGAAATATATTTTAAAATTAGTCCAAAAAATGGTCCAAGGGTCCAGTCAATGTTTTACCCTATGCCTGAGCGGTTTGCCGGCGGCATGAGCGTACGTGGTACCGTCAATGTCGTCAATCGAATTGAAACCTCATGCAAGTTTCTATAAAACAAAACTACAAAGTAACACTCTGAAATAGAGAAGATAAATGCCATGTAAATGTCCTGATATGGTTTTGAAACATGTTCGATAGAGAATGGCAAAGATTAAAGTGGATTACCAAACATTATTCTAGAAATTTGATATAGGGTCATTATTACTCGGGCTGCCTGTGGGGAAGTTAAAATGAACATTGGGGGTGTGGGAAGGGGGAACAGGTAGGGGTGATCCTTCGGAAAAGCTCGAAAAATACCCTAAAAATACCAAACCGTGAAACATTTCCCACCCTAAATTGTACCTCATGGTCTAATAATCACCCTGAAAAATGGATTTCGCTTGGACAACCCCTACTGAAAATACTAAATCGCCGATTTCAAAGCCTTAAAATACGACGATCACCCCTACCAGCCGAATATAGGTTTCGGGCCTATCCTCATTCATACAAAACCTTATGATCATTGTTCAGTAACACAAACAGAGCTTGGGTTTCCTGTATGTGTAGCGGTACCACAATACACGAATGCTCAGTATATTGCAGACTCTGCGGGAATTAATTGAGTGCCAATGTAATCCGGGACAGGTAGACCGGTTTGAGATCAGATATACATTTGAAGTAGAATGTTAAAAAATCATAGCCCTATCGTGTCGAGACTGAGTAGGTTGATTAAAAAACACATTTAAATATTTATCCTGTATTTATCCTGTAGGTCTTACGTGGGCGGTAGGATAAGGCAGTATGAGCCGAGTCTTCAAAGGAAATAGCATTCGCACCTAAAAGATGTGTCATTAGCCAAGCAGTGTTGTAGCTATCCTGAAAACGCTAGAGGGCGAACAGTATGCACATAATAAATGTTCATAATTAATGAATATATACTATATAATGACTCAGTACTCCTTATTCACGAGGTCGACATGTTCCGAGACAAGATATGTCGCTAAATAAATAAGGTATATATGCTGTGCGTTAAACGTAAACACGTTTGAAGTTTCACCATATAATCAGCCACATCCAAAGCTAGCGTAAACTTATGTCAAAATCTCAAGAAAAACTTTGAGATTGAGATGCTTTGTAATACTGCTGAACGGTCCGATCTCTACGAAATTCAACGCAGACTGATCTAGTCACGTGACAGTTAAAAACGATAATATTGTTCCTGCGCTAAGGATTGACCTTCCAATCCTCCTTGATAAGCTTGATTCAGTTGTCCATAGGCATTGCCAGAAAATACTGTGCCCGAAAGTATAGGCCGTTAGTTAAGGTGCCCTTCTAATCGGAGGCCACTTTTTTTCGGTGTATATCATCTATGGCAAACTCTTCTCAATAACAGTTTGCAGAATGTCTGCTTCGCCGACATAATGCGCTGACTCTTCAACACGCCTACCATTCAACAAGTTGGTGACGGCATTCAATGCACATGTAGGAAGTTGTGGGATACAGCCCTTTTCATGTGTGTCTCCCTTGCAATTGCGGTCACTTCCGGCGGAAGGATTGTTATTTAATTCAAACAAGTTAGTATTAGTTTGTCCATGCCAGTTTGGCGTGGTCGGAAAACAGCTACTCGAAGCATTACATGTTTGCCCCAGTCTATGGATGCTTAATATACTAGCTATTGTTATATAGCCATAAGTTTTCCAGATATAACGTGGACCCTCATTGGTTGATTTATGGTCACCTGGCAAGTAACACAACAAACTGTTTCCAGCGCGCGTAACAATTGTGAAAACTATGACGTCAGAGAGTAACAGTTCAATTGTTGCCCGCTGGTGTCGCATGCGCCACTGGCTAGCTAAAGGCGGGAAATATTTGTTTACCAAAACATCTAGATCTTCATCAAAAGCCGTTACCTTTTTCGTCGAAAGAAAGCGTTTAAAATAGAACCAGCTCCAAAGAAACAATTTACATCTAGATGTAAGAAAGACACAAAACGCTACTAAAAGTGCCATAGCGACGCTGGTAGCGTTTTCTGTCAAAAAGCAGTTTTCCGACAAGAAGACGACAAACCTCGCTCGTATCAGGTAGTAAACCTTTTATGTCTATATATAAGACAACACTTAATGACTGGTCCCTCGGGAAATCAAGTGAGTTTTGTTTCCCTCGACTGGCGTCTCGGCCGGAAACATCGAGATTCTTGGGAAACAAAAGTCACTGTTTCCTTCGGGGCCAGTCATTAAGTGTATATTATTACAGCAGACACAACGCACGCTCTTATTGGCTGATTCAGGGTCATGTGGCAGTCATCAAAATCCTGGATGCCAGAGGTTGTACAGCGGCGCTTTGGCTTAGAGAGGGAAGTAGAACCTCTGGTAACGACAGGGAAGAATATAGGTTGATAGCAAGTTTGTTCATTTATTTGCATGATGCTGTTCCGTTCCGACAGATAGCTTTCACTTAGTCTATATGTTTTGATATGACTGAGTGGAAAACATAAACGAGCACACAAAATCAAAATTGTTAAGCTTGTGGTCTGACTACAAGCAGGAGGCCTGCTACAAGTTACTCTCAGAAAATCAGGAAGAACAAGGTGGAGCAGAAACTGCTTCCATCACAATTACTGAATTAATCGTATTCACGCGGATATATTAGGGAGTAAATGAAAATGTAATGAAATTGTTGTTGTAATCCTAAGCCAATGTTTAGTCTCCAGAACACAGGTAACCAGTGTTTTAGAGAGCAGTCAAATCTCAGAAATTTCCGTCGGCTTGGGCCTTCGCCCCCCCAACATTGAACTGCATATGCAGGATGGTATTCTCTAAGCTCATGATCAAAGGCACACGTCATCCCCATAGGACCGATAATGCATTAGTGTCCAGGAGATTAGTTTTGCCAATGCTGAGCTCTTTTTCATTTATTTATTTATTTATTTGAGACTACGGAACAATGCAATATGTTGCACTAGAATGCAATATGATGCATGAATTAACAGTACAATGAAGTATCCATCCGGAAAGGAGGGTGAGGTAGAGCTTTCCAGAAGAATACATGTCTATGTATCATTTCTACTAACCAAAGGTAATGTATCATGGGAAATACCATAAATCTAGAAACATTAATAGTAAATTTAATAGATTAAATATATATGCAGTTTGCATTCTTACTTGCACATCCATCTTTTTTTGTTGGGGGGGGGGGGGGGGGGGGGGGGAGGTGTGGGAGTTAATAAATGTTTGAGCAATTTTATAGGAGGGGTCATCTAAGTTTAATTTCACTCCTAAGGGGTCATAAAAGTTTTAACCGACCCCCTCCCCCCAGCCAAAAATAATGAACACTCCCTTATACACCTTGTGAGTGATCGAGTGCCATGCCAGTTTTGCGGTAGGTCGTGGGTCAGTCAAATCTCGGCAGCGTCCTTGAGCAGGGACGTAAAAGCCATTAGCCTAGCTTGTCTATACTTCTAATCTACTATACGAGGTAGGGGATGTAAAAGAAAGTTATGATATTTCCGGAAAGAGTAAGCTATGGATTGCATTAATTGTCTTCCGCCTGTATTTTGGAGGTACTGACGACCACTCTTGAGTTATAGTGTTAGATTCCTAACGAGCGACCAACTCAAGGATTGTGACAAGTTGATTCGTTCAGTCTTATAGCATACCAATTTCTCAGTTTAGTACGTGCTCTCTAAACCATATTTTAATATATGTAACTGTTCACTTTTTATATTTAGTAGTTTTGGTTAGATTTTGGTATGGCATCAACAAGACCTTCGAGCTTCAACAGTAGCTCAACTGGCCATGGTGGACCGCCGATTAGGACCTATGAAAGAAATGTGGCCGCAGAAAGGTTTATATATAATTTTAATAACACGAATAGTTGAATACAAAGAAACAGAGTATGAATGGGAAAACCGCAACATTTCCTTTGTAAAGACAATTAAACCCGACAAGCCGGAAGACAAGCATAATATCTGCTGATGTGAAAAGAAAGCTCGCAGTTTGAACTCCGGCACCGGAGGTATTGAAGGCGGAAGGCTCCACAAGCTCTATTGTTATGAAAATTTCGCCAGTGGCAAAGATTAGTGTATTGATCAGCTTTCACTTTATGTCCTAGGGTAGTCTGTTTTCTTGCCGACACTTATGTGTATGAGAGCTAGCACTTGCATATGTGCATGTGCTTGAGTACTGACTATATACTTTGGAACATCGTAGGGAATCAGAAAAACAAGCTCTTAAAACAAAGTAACGTCTGGCTTTTAAAAAGTAATAGGCTCTTCCACTCTTGACCTGCAAGCCCAGTCTATAAGTACAGAATAGCCTGTCTGAGGAATATTCCGTCGATTGAAGTAGCGTTTTTTTTTGCGACTTGTTCCGGCATTACCTACAATGCTAACTGCCTCGTAACCAGGCTCTTGGAGGGCAAACGATCCCCGCCTCAACAAAAGCGCCTACAGGGTGCTAGATAGAAACATTACTGTTTTTTTCCATTTCAGCTTCTGCCTTGTAAATTTTATTTTCATCGTCAGACTCTTCTGCTACGTATCGTGCTTTTTTATATTCTTTCCGATTTTGCAGATATTTAAAAACTCGACAAATGCAAAAACGTTATATATATTGGCTTGATAGAGCAGCATCAAAATGATGAGGAAGATTTTGTCAAATTCCAGGGGGCTATCTTTTTTCCTTACAAAGTTACGATCGAGCTTGCCTACCAACATACAAACGTTACTTTTCGAACTTTGTTAGCTCGTTACTTTGTCGGCATCTAAAATATCTGCTCAAAACGCTGCACAGTTGGTCATTTTAAATAATACGCTCTCTCCAGCATGTTATTAGTTGGTCATTTTAATACGCTCTCTCCACCATGTTATTAGTTGGTCATTTTAATACGCTCTCTCCAGCATGTTATTAGTTGGTTATTTTAATACGCTCTCTCCAGCATGTTATTAGTTGGTTATTTTAATACGCTCTCTCCACCATGTTATTAGTTGGTCATTTTAATACGCGCTCCATGCATCATGTTATTAGTTGGTCATTTTAATACGCTCTCTCCAGCATGTTATTAGTTGGTTATTTTAATACGCTCTCTCCAGCATGTTATTAGTTGGTTATTTTAATACGCTCTCTCCACCATGTTATTAGTTGGTCATTTTAATACGCGCTCCATGCATCATGTTATTAGTTGGTCATTTTAAATAATACACTCTCTCCACCATGTTATTAGTTGGTCATTTTAATACGCTCTCTCCAGCCTGTTATTAGTTGGTCATTTTAATACGCTCTCTCCACCATGTTATTAGTTGGTCATTTTAATACGCTCTCTCCAGCATGTTATTAGTTGGTCATTTTAATACGCTCTCTCCACCATGTTATTAGTTGGTCATTTTAATACGCTCTCTCCAGCATGTTATTAGTTGGTCTATTTTATACGCTCTCTCCACCATGTTATTAGTTGGTTATTTTAATACGCTTTCTCCACCATGTCAGTATTAGTTGGTTATTTTAATAGGTTCTCTCCAGCATGTTATTTGTTTCAGTCTCTGATGAATTTGATGATTTTGTTCAAATTACCTGCAAATCCCTCTTGTATGGTTCATAATTAAATATTTATTAATTTATATGACGGATGGACCTTTGTGTGTATTTCCTGGTATGCCGCCTAAACTTCTTATGCCTAGACTGAAAGTATGTATATAAACCCCGATGGTGTCGCGATACTGAAGTTGAAGTCGACCGGGGAAATCATCAAAATTTAAACTTTAGTTCTTTAGGTTTGTTCAGCACGAAAAAAACCTCAAATAAACCGGTATCCTGAAAGTGGGCACGTTCTGCATAAATGTCTGTTTTAAGTATTAAAGAAGATGTCGATTTTGCTTTAACAGCTGTTGACCTCGATTGAGCCAGTAACTTTACGACCTCAGTCAACAGCTCAAATTATTTCTGTTTAAAGGCTAACGATGTACTCGAGTAGCACGAATTTAGATTTTTAAGCATGACAGAGTATACCTTTAATACACGGGTGAATCCAGCTCTCTCCCTGCAGTGCTTCTTATCTGATACGTTAACTCGTGACCCTAAAACCAGACATCTCTGTTGATTGTTTCGTCCCTTAATTAACTTGGTACAATTTCGGTTATCAGTGCATGTAATTACTAAGTAGCTATATTCATCGGAAGACGAAAGACGTTCAATTAGAAAACAAATTTGTATATGTTATTCAATTGTTTTTTAAATGTCACTTTGAAAATCTACAGTTAGTTAGCCAATAATATATTGCCCTGGCTTGTAGTTCAGTTCATCGTGCCAAGTTTAAAACAGTAAATGTCATATGAACTTTGATGTCTCTAATAGCTTGCTCGTCTCCGCGTCCGCTTATCCGTATAAATTTCCCCCGTGCCAAAGACCATTGATAACAAATAAACGAATAACAGAATGCTTTGTTTGTCGGTAATAGAAACCACAACAAATCTATCGTGATATGAAAGAGACCCAGCCCAAGTCTTCCTAATGCCATGCCCGCCACACATATCCGCATGTGGCGAGGCGTACGCGCTTAACATTGCGCATTTATCTGAAACCTGACGGGGGAACGCCGTTACCACGTATTTGCTTGAGTGTTTATAGGTCTGTGTTAATGCATCGTGTGTTTTAGTGCATCCCTCATTCGGAAAAAAGGCTACAAACGCTGAAGAAGGAAAAATGTGGATATTATTGTTGATACCTTGCACAGTTGGTAACGGGTCGCTATTGATTTGGCAGCCGGTGCAAAACACAAACAAGAAGCACCCCGCCGTGTTGGAATTGATCTTTAATTGATATACTATAAAACTCATAACGCGCTGGAACAATTTGATTCATTTGCTATTCAGAACATATACAAAATGATAGCAGCCCTTGTTAACGAAAGTGGATCGCGGAGAAACTACTTCAATACCTCAAGTGGGGGAGCGGGAACCATTTCAAGCGAATCCATTGAATAAGAGCACAAAGATGTTCTTCTATTTTCTTATTTTGCTGTGTACTACAATTGGAAACGCCATGGTAGTGTATGTGATCTGCACATGCAAGACAATGAGAACTTCGTCGAATGTTCTCATCCTGAATTTGGCCATCTGCGACATGCTTACCCCATTGATTAGTATCCCTTTCGACTTTGCGTTGGAGGAGAATGGCTACACTTGGATGTACGGAAGATTCATGTGTAAAATCCTCGGTCCTAGTGCAACAGTAAGTACAACTGCATCATCTCTTACGCTAGCTGCTATCTCACTCGATAGATACCGCAATATAATGCATCCGTTTAAGACCAGACTGAGCTCAAGACAAATAAAGGTTATCATTTGCGGTATATACGCTTTCTCCGTGATGGCGGTATCTCCGTATGTTTATGTTCTACAGGTGAAAGACGATTTATGCCAAGAGGATTGGCCACAGGTTTTGCACAGGCAATTATACACAATGGCTTTGTTTCTGATTCAGTACACTCTACCGTTGATCTTTATGATCGTAATGTACACCTTCGCAGTCAAGAACCTTTATTCAGCTTCAAGTAAAGTTAGAGGGAACTCTATCACTACTTGCTCTGTAGGAAACACGACTGAAAATGTTCAAACAATGGATGGACCTGTTACGCCAAAACGTAAGTCGTTCAGTGGTGGTCAATTAGGAAATGTTTGGAAGAAACAGAAAGAAAATCTCCGAGCCGAAGAAAACCCGAACACACGCGCGACAAAGATGTTTATGACTGTTGTAGCTGTCTTCGCTGTTTTTATGTTCCCGAACCAGGTTCTGTGGTTATGGGCTGATTATGGGAATGGTGCAGATCAACCACACTTTTTACAAACTGCCATAATTTGCTGGTTGTTTACCTATACAAACGGAGTGGTCAACCCGATTATTTTTGGTGTTTTCAGCAAAGACTTCCGTACCGGGTTTAAGGAGTTATTGAAGATTGTATTCTGTTGTAAACGCGATGGGCTTTCTAGTTACATGGGACTATTTGAGTTATTTTCTAGAACTAGAAATGATGGAGAGAAACAAGAAGAACAAGACCATATTGTAAGCGCCGGCTATTGTGTGTCTGAGTATCAGCGCCACTTAAAGTGCCCAACCTCTAAGAAAACAGAATCGCAATTGTTTCCTTCGCGTTCTTTTGAAGATGTACAAGAATCGACACATTCCTACGAAACCAATGATTTCCTTGATGCGAACATGGAGGGCGAAGAGGATGAGACAACATGTTTTATAGTATCCTACGCAGCGCATTTTGACAGAAGTAATAACGTTACAACTGAGTGTAATAAACAGCAAAGTATTTCACTTACTGAAAGGTCAATCAAGGGATCAAACACACTTACCTCTAATGGCGATTTAATTGATTACCTTGCTATGATAAAAACAAATGTAGGAGACCCATTTGGATTGCTGGACGAAAATGTCATGACCATGTTTGCAGAACTCCCAGAAACCGACTGTTAAGATACGATAAAGCATTTGTAGATAAAAACGTTGATTGTTTTCTTGAGGAGACGGTATACCACATATACATATATATGTACATATAGCGCGCTGTTAGCGAGTTCTAAATTACCGTGAGAAACCCTGAGGGTGATGTTTACGCTAGGGGTGATGATTATATAACTGAACTAACGCTACGAAATATATGCTTCTGCCACTGTTCTCTACTACAATTTAAATCCTGCAAATTATTATTCATTGTCAGGGAATTGTACATAGTGATTTTATAATTTAAACACAAAAAAATATCGATTCTGATTGGCTAAGACCAGTGCTGTTGAGGCGTAATGCATCAGCCAATTCCAAATCCGTGCATGGCTACCCCGGCAACACCCTGCTATTCGAACTGCTATATCAAATGCCCCAGTACCCAGGCAGAAAAGCTCGTCAAATAATGCCCTACCATCGGGTCAACAACGTCAGCAATAATTATTGACAACCAGTGCTTTACTGATAATCTACAGGCATACAGGGTTTTCGTCCCTCCTCAAAAACCAACCTAAATTTGTGAATACAACTGCAAAAGGGACGCTAATAATCACAAGGCAAGCGAGTTATTATGGTTGGTAAACAAAACTCATTGTGGAGTATTAAGGGCATTCCGCTTCACTCGAACTTCTTAATGAAGCTGTCCTATACTTGTAAAATGTTATGTCGCCGGGTTATCACTGGCAACTCGTCATTTCCAAAGAAAGGGGCAATTAGGGTTTTGGAGCTCGGATTTTGGGTCAAACAGGGTCAAGGTTTGAGCTATAGTCTTGGCCTCACATACCGCATACCCATTTTTCATATAAGTAACCCCCCCCCCCCCCCCCCCCCAGCAGTGGACCTACGATTTTACGTCCTTATCCGAGAAGACGTGAAGATCTAACCATTTGCAGTTGTTTCACAAAGGCAGCACCTTCTACTCATTTAATGTAAGACCCTGAGTGTTGGTCCGGCCGGGGTTTGAACCCGCGATCTCGAGCTCCCGCTCGACAGATTGGCGCTTAACCACAGCTAACTGGGAGGCTTTCTACATTTCGGGAGATGCTGAATTTCGAGGTATCCAGGGCCCAGTCTTAACCCATGGTTTTGGTTCTCTTGCTAGAAGGTATTTATTTCCAAATATAGCAAGACAAGTAGAAACGTACTTGTTATTTTTTCCCTAGGATTAACCTCAAATCTGTAAACTTTCCCAAGTTAGCGAATCGAACTAAAGATTGCTCTTAATCCTAGATTAGCTTAATCGGACTTTAAACAACCGCGCCATAATGTCGAAATAGCCGGAATAAGTCCCAAACGGAACGCGCCCTTAGCTCGAGCGCACTACTGACGCCAACATAACACCAAACATAACACCGAAAAAATAGGCACCCAATGGCTGCATGTGCCTACTGCATGCTTTTATTAGGAATGTGATGCTGAGTATCTGAAGATAGATGGAATAATGCAAAAATTATTATACATTTACAAAAATTGTTATGTCATAAAGGTTGGACCTTTATTGACTGTGATTACGCAATATTGAGCACATTGTTTTGACAAAAAATAAATAGAGCAAACAACCTAAGCCCTAGAACATGGATGTTTTTGCCTCAGTATGTACAAGTGCTGTTATCCACTACTTCTCAGTTGAGAGCTTGCAGCCTAAGAACGGTATAGAATATTATTTCAGTGGCAGAATAATATTTCAGCTTGCCTGTTTGATGCCCATTTCAGACCAGGTGACAGTTCTCTTGAGAATTTTTAATTTTTTTATTATAGAAATTGATACAATTTTCGTTTTGGGATACATAAAAAAACAAATATTTTCTCAAGGGAAAAGTCAAGTTGTGTGGGTCTATTATAATTTTAGAAGCATATTAAAGTTATAAGAAAAAGCTTAAAATGGCTTTCAAGGACACGAGTTAAAAACGTATGTAAGCTTAATTATTGGTACTGATCATGAGTAAAACGATTTTGTTTTAAGATTTTGGATAAGTCCAGAAAAAAATTTGTGCAGGGTCATGACTCATGGTATTTTAAAAAAGATCATGCTGCAGCATGCAGCCTTTGCAGGGCCAGAAGATTGAGCAAGTGAAATCATTCTAACCTGTGACAAGTCTTTGAAGCCGGCCCTTTGGTTGGTGCCGAGAATAGACCTAAACCTTGAAAGCAGCTTTCATAACCTTTCATTCCAGCGGTTTGATACATATTTTGAAAGCTGTATTTGTAAATCGTAAGAATCAAACTTAACGTGAGATGGCCGATGGCAAAGACCAGGCAAGTTCGAACGACCTCGTTTCTAGGACTGCCTGGAAACGAGGTTGTCGCAAAGCACGATGAGATAGTGTTAACTAACACGACACGACAGCATAGTGTCTACTGGCTTCATAGAAACAGTAGACACAAAACGAGAGCGCGCTAAAGACTGACAAATGTGTCACTTTTGTACGAGTGCACGACTGACTGCGCTAATCGGCAAAAGAAAAGCTTATTTTTGAATACGGTTGTGCGAGTTCAAATTGGAATTAATTCACATCCGTATTTTTCAAAAGCTCAACTTGCGTTCTTTTTGATGCTCTTTGAAAAACACACTCGTGCGAATTAATCCCAAATTGAAATCGAAAACCGTATGATTACCTATACATATATAACTAATGTAAAGTAAAAAGAACGGAAATGAGAGTTAGATATGATACGATTAAAATTTCTTTGATATCATAACGCTGTAAATGAAAAAAATTGATATATAGTTTGCTTGCTCAATACGCTTGAACTACCCTGAGTAGGGCCGGGGTACCAGAGGTTCTACTACATCTGGTGAGAAACTTTTGTGAAGGAAGTAGAATTTCTCGTATCCAGGGCCGCTTGGCCTGGCATATTGAAAGAGTGTTAGCATATATTTCAGGTATTTGTGGGATTTTAGATCCTCGTCACAAATCATGGTTGTTAACGCCATAATGATTTCGATGACAGATAGCTGAGATTTAAAGGTATATCAAAGTCAACGAAGCTGACCATTGCTTTGTTTTTATCATGCCGACTTTGAGATAAACCTGAAATCGAGGCAAAGGTTGTGAGGTTGTGCAATAATGGTTTCCAAGAGCGGCTTTCATACTTTTGTGAGAAGAAATAATAGCGTTAGATTCCCGAAAACTCAATTCTACGCCGATGTGGAACGGATAAACATTGAGAAAGTATAATCATATTGTGTTGAGCGGAACTGGGAGTGGGACAAGTGCAATTGTTGTACCGTAGTCAGTGGCGCTGTAACAGGGTTTTGGTTCCTACCTGATTTGGTTCCTGGTGGAACCAAATCCCTAGGGTTTTCGTTCCGGGCGGAACCGTATTCCTAGGATTTTGCATTAATGCGGCCTATTTCAGCTAGGGATGTGGTTCCTCTCTGGGGTTTTGGTTCCTACCTTTTCTTTTAAGCAAAACAACAACCAAACAGGTGACATAGTCACCGACACAAAACAAACATCACCCGTCCCTTTGAGTGGTGTGACGTCATCAGTCACGTGACTTTTAGCAAAATCGTTTATATCTTGCCTAGGTTTAGCAAAACAACAACCAAACTGCTGTCACATAGTCACAGACACAAAACAAACATCACCCGACCCTTTGGATAGTGTGACGTCATCAGTCACGTGACTTTAACAAATCGCTCTATATCTTGCCTAGGTTTAGCAAAACAACAACCAAACTGCTGTCACATAGTCACAGACACAAAACAAACATCACCCGTTCCTTTGAGTGGTGTGACGTCATCAGTCACGTGACTTTTAGCAAAATCGTTCAGTATCTTGCCTTGGTTTAGCAAAACAACAACCAAACTACTGTGACATAGTCACAGACACAAAACAAACATCACCCGTCCCTTTGAGTGGTGTGACGTCATCAGTCACGTGACTTTTAGCAAATCGCTTTATATCTTGCCTAGGTTTAGTAAAACAACAACCAAACTGCTGTCACATAGTCACAGACACAAAACAAACATCACCCGACCCTTTGGATAGTGTGACGTCATCAGTCACGTGACTTTAACAAATCGCTCTATATCTTGCCTAGGTTTAGCAAAACAACAACCAAACTGCTGTCACATAGTCACAGACACAAAACAAACATCACCCGTTCCTTTGAGTGGTGTGACGTCATCAGTCACGTGACTTTTAGCAAAATCGTTCAGTATCTTGCCTCGGTTTAGCAAAACAACAACCAAACTGCTGTCACATAGTCACAGACACAAAACAAACATCACCCGACCCTTTGGATAGTGTGACGTCATCAGTCACGTGACTTTTAGCAAAATCGTTTATATCTTGCCTCGGTTTAGCAAAACAACAGCCAAACAAGTGTAACACGTCACAGACAAAAAACAAACATCACCCGTCCCTTTAGCAGGAAGGAGGGCATTCTGGATACGTTTTTAGACCGATATTCAGGATTTTATTCGATATATTAATTTGATTTGAGGAAGAATATTTTGCGAAGACGGAAATATTTTGTTATTTCCAATATGATTGTGAGACTTCACTTCTAAGGCTATGAAAACATTCAATTTAAAATCAACGTTAAGCGCTTGTGATTAGTACAAAGATGTAAACGGGAAATGTGCCGCGGCAGCTGACTGCTCTCAATGCTTTCTAACAGTAACATTCATATTATCTGCCGTGATTAGTATGTTTGTCAGTGTTGATTTCACGCCATGCCACTCAGAAACACAGTACCGTCTGGCGTCGCGACTAGGAGTGTACAAGGGCTTCTGCAAACGATTTTTGACAAAATAAATTTGTATAACTCGCGCGGTATCAGCGATGTGTTGAAGTTTTATTTCTCCCACGCGTTTCGTTTGATTACTACAAACTTTTTCAGGGTGCACTGAACTAACGTTAATCCAACCTCAAAAATATTGTTTTAGCATATTTATTTATCTACGCGACTCTCCTGCCTCAGGCTTACGCATGTATAACCACAGATTTCCGTAGCACGTTTGCTATAGGCCCTGTTCAGCCCGTTTATTAGTTCAGTACTCCCTGAATAAGTTTGTATATAGTTATCAAACGAAACGCTTGGGAGAAATACAACTACGACATAACGCTAATAGGCGTGTGCTGCCTCACTGGATTATCAGATAAAAAGTAAAAAATATATATTATTATAAAAAAAATTGCGTTGGCTTTGTGTCGTACTACTGTATCAACCCATCTGAACCACGGGGTATTAGAAAATTCTTAACTCAGAAGTGGGAAATTTTAATTCAAAAGTCGGAAGTCCCTTCTCGGCTCAGTTTCGTAAAGATCTAGAGGAGAGCGTAAGCAGTCGGACACATTTTTATTAGGTATAGCAAAACCCTATCTGTTCGAATGTTAGCCGAAACGTTTAGCAATCTAAGACCGCCGGGAACAAATTTGCCTTTCACGAATTTCGCAGAGAACTTTTGCCGCCGTGCTGCTAAGATTTCAGATGTAGTTTCTGAGCAAAGGAGGAGGCTAGATGAAGTTACCCGGCTTGGTATATAACCTGATATAAAGTGTTACTGAGATACAGTGATACGAAGATCTCAATTTTTTTTAAGCGGATACTAAATGGCCCCCACCACTGAAATACAGGTGTCCCTGCATTTAATGAGGACTGTTGGCTGGGTTCGTGACTTCTGTTTTCTCAACCATGCTGAAAGATAATACCGTTAATGCACGAATTAGCGTCGATCACGCCACGGTATTTAGCGTGGGCCATTTATATTTAGCGTCCGCTTAATTTTAGATCTTCGTATCACTGTATCACCGTATCTTGGTAACTTTATATACCAAGCCCTGTCTACCCGGCTTTATTGATGTATGGAGCAATTTACGGGTCTGGGAAGGAGCGGCAAAGCCTGTGCTCTTCCTGTTTTCACCATGCAGGCTAGGAGAGGGCTTTTTTACATGCTGGAAAAGGGTGCGATGCTATTATTATAAGACGTTTTATAAGACATATAAGACGTTTTATCTACAGGACACGACTATAGCAGAAGATAGTGTTAATCGTTAAGATGGTAAATATCGAGATTGCATGGTGTAACGTGAGAATAGCTATTCAAAGTATGTTCAACGATAAGACTTACGCCGGCCGCAGTAAAGCGGTTCCTTCTGATCTAGCTAAGTTCGGCGCGACTAAAGTTCGACGTTCAAAACGGGCGTACATGTAAGTTCCGCTCAAGACTGCTTATTTGATTGCCGAAATATTTTTGCTTACGTACTTTTTACCTGAAATAAAAATAAATTAGTAGTTAATGTTGCTAGTGTTTACTTGTGTTCTCCTTTTTTGCTGGAAAGTTAGCGTGAAGCAAAAGTTGAGGTGATATGTGATAAACATCTAAAGTAAACTTCCTTTTTTTTACTTCACGGAAACAGAGGTAATTTAAAACTTTTGCAATATAAAGAATGCGTACTGAAGTCCGTGAGACAGTCAGTCATACACGCGAACACGCGAACTAGAGTTAAGCTATTCCCAACCAGAAAAGAAAAAAGTTTAGCGTAGGTAACACCCGAGATACTGAACCCTCGAGAATGAATGCCGAGTAGTAACTACCTGAGAAATGGTAGTTATCCAAGTGGTGTAGACTTCGGGAACGGAAAGAAGAGAGCGCTCCGAAAGAATGCTTGCAATTTCGCCATTGAGGGACGCCTACTTTATTATACTAAAGAAGTGGACGAGTTATGTGAGTCTGCATAATTTGGTGTAGTTGGTAATTAAGGTAGATACTTAAAGTGCCACTACGACGAAAATTTACCATTTCGATTTGCCACTTTTTCAGTGTCTATAGGTCAATCAGTATTAGAAATATCCGAAATAGTAAAAAATATTCCCAAATGGTCATCTTAAACCACAAATTTTAGGAGAGTTTACCGGTAAAATCCTGTCCGCCATTGCTGGAAGCCGTGTCCTTTGTTCAGCTTTAAACAAAGGTTTATTCACCGGAAGTGATGTCATACACTTAACACGACAACCTCGTGGCGCGAAATAGCGTGCATAAAAAAGTAGCCAACCTCGCAAAGATAAATATAACTTTCTTCTTATGTACGTGAAGACGTTTTTAGTAGAAATATGCCTCCAGGCGTTGTGTTCTGCAGGCGAGCGTTAAGTGTATGACATCATTTCCGGTGAATAAACCTTTGTTTAAAGCTGAACAAAGGGCACGGCTTCCAGTAATGGCGGACGTGTCGATTCAATATTCGGAGCTAAAAAAATAAGACTTCCTGTCGTTGTATCGAAAAACAATTTGAACTGGTATTAATATATGAACTCTACTTTATGAATATGCAAAAACATTGATATGTCAAAATTTGATCGTAGGGGCACTTTAAAGTGAAAATTATCGTTTTAGCCTCACTTTCATGTCTTAACCAGGCCTTAACGTACTTGAGTTTGTTGTTTCAGCCCTTTGCGGTATTTTTAAGAGCAAATGGAATGTTACTCAATAAATTTGTCTTCATCATTGTAACACTGCTTTCGTTTCAATTCTTTTCCTTGCCTTCGTTTATTCTAGCTAATTCCCAATACGTACAGGGGCGTAGCCAGGAGTTCCGCAGAAGGGGGTTTCCCAGGGGGGGAGGGGGGGGGGGGGGGTGGATTCCGAGTCTGGCGATCCATCATGTTACAGAGTGCTTTACCCTTTGGAAATCACGAAGGGGGGAAACCTTGAAACCTCCCCCTGGCTACGCCCCTGACGTACTAACCCAATGGGTCGGGTGATGTTTGCTTTGTGTCTGTGACTATGTGACAGCAGTTTGGTTGTTGTTTTGCTAAACCTAGGCAAGATATAAAGCGATTTGCTAAAAGTCACGTGACTGATGACGTCACACCACTCAAAGGGTCGGGTGATGTTTGTTTTGTGTCTGTGACTATGTGACAGCAGTTTGGTTGTTGTTTTGCTAAACCTAGGCAAGATATAAAGCGATTTGCTAAAAGTCACGTGACTGATGACGTCACACCACTCAAAGGGTCGGGTGATGTTTGTTTTGTGTCTGTGACTATGTGACAGCAGTTTGGTTGTTGTTTTGCTAAACCTAGGCAAGATATAAAGCGATTTGCTAAAAGTCACGTGACTGATGACGTCACACCACTCAAAGGGACGGGTGATGTTTGCTTTGTGTCTGTGGCTATGTGACAGCAGTTTGGTTGTTGTTTTACTAAACCTAGGCAAGATATAAAGCGATTTGCTAAAAGTCACGTGACTGATGACGTCACACCATCCAAAGGGTCGGGTGATGTTTGCTTTGTGTCTGTGACTAAGTGACAGCAGTTTGGTTGTTGTTTTGCTAAACCTAGGCAAGATATAAAGCGATTTGCTAAAAGTCACGTGACTGATGACGTCACACCACTCAAAGGGACTGTCACAGCAGTTTGGTTGTTGTTTTGCTAAACCGAGGCAAGATATAAACGATTTTGCTGAACATCACGTGACTGAAGACTTCACACAGCTAATAAGGAAGGGTGATCTTAAATTTTGTTTTATGTGGATAATGGTTCTCCATGTGCAGTTTGCACAATGGTGATGAACTGCACTGCAACCCTAGGGATTTAGTTCCGACCGGAACGAAAAAGCTGGCCTTTTGATATGTCGGAACCAAAACCCTGAAATATGATGACCCCGGAACCATATCCCCAAAGGGGAACCAAAACACTAGGGGAATAGTTCCGGCCGGAACCATTTCCCTGGCCGGAACCAATCCGCTGTTACAGCGCCGATAGATGAAACATCCGATAGATTGCATTCTAATTAATCAATCAAGTAGTGCTCTTAGTAATATATATGACATTTTGGCGCCAAAAAAGGTGCCGGTTTATCGGAATCTAAACTATGATAGGATTGAAGGAGTTCGAGTATCGTTGTTTGTTATACATTCATGTTTTTTTCTGTTGTTATGCTCGAAATTAATTTTGAAAAATTTCACGCCTCATACTCATACACTAGTTTTTACAGCCTAGACTTAATTAAATTTTGATAGACGGTCGGCTAAATACAATTTTCCAAATGAGAAAAACAAGACTTGTTGCTTGTTTCCTGTGGCGTTACGCCCAAATGTTGTAAATAAATAAAAGACAGAACCTGCCACCTTGCGTACAGACGGTATACTCCCCGGTCGTATAAGAACCCATATTTTAATAAACGTCACTGAATACCTTTCTCGTAATTTCGTAGTTTCTCGTAATTTATTTCCCACACCAAACGTAAATTTGACAGAAACAGATCTCGTTAGAGTTGTTTTCGCGATTTCGGGAGAGCAATAATCGAGGTTAATCTCTGCAGTGTTCTCCTTATCGTATCGGCAGTCTCGTTTCTTATTAGAAAAAAAAGCCATGATAAGCGCCCTGTATCCAATATAATAAAGGCCCTAGCCTTCTCCAGGTCTTGTGGATGTGGCGATAATTCGAGTTTACGGTATTTGGTAATTAACTTGGGGTTTCGCCAAGACAAGCATATGAACCAGATGCATGACAAGATGTCAGACTCCTCAGTCCCGGCTGACAATAAAAAAAATCAGTTCAGTTTGGAGGTTGCCCATGACTTTTCCACATCGCTGATAACCGATAAATAGTACTATAAGCAAGGAATAAGCAAGGAATCGATTTCAAAGTCACGTCGCATGCCGTACGGTAACCGTGCTGTAACTCATTGTCGTAACTTGCCACTCAAATGAACTCCACTCTTGTTGATACAACTAGTGATTATCAGTTCCACGCCAGCACAGACATATACGGTGGCCCACAAGTGCAAAACACAAAACTCAGTACACAAACCTCGAACTCACTACACAAAACTCTATTCCAGTACAAAAATCTCGAACTCACTACACAAAACTCTATTCCAGAACACAAATCTCGAACTCACTACACAAAACTCCATGCCAGTACACAAATCTCGAACTCACTACACAAAACTCTATGCCAGTACACAAAACTCGAACTCACTACACAAAACTCCATGCCAGTACACAAATCTCGAACTCACTACACAAAACTCCATGCCAGTACACAAAACTCCATGCCAGTACACAAAACTCCATGCCAGTACACAAAACTCCATGCCAGTACACAAAACTCCATGCCAGTACACAAAACTCGAACTCACTACACAAAACTCCATGCCAGTACACAAAACTCGAACTCACTACACAAGACCCCAAAGCAGTACACAGAAACTCGAATTCACACTAAAATCCAAGCCAGTACAAATAATGCGAACCGCGCGCCGGTAACGCTGTGAATTTCCAAGGGTTCATTGCGAGCCTAATCCAAAATGGCGTCCAAACATAGGCGCGCAAAGACCCCTGGGAATGACGTAAAATATCTCACTATAATAAGTGAGACTTTATTTATACAAGATCACGTTGGTCGGTTAACCACTTCTAGAGTTTATACATAGTTTATATACTAGCAGTGGAAAGTTGTGGACATGTTTTGCAGATGTTGTGGATCTTGGATTCAGAAAAGTTTTAAGTTTTGTCCAAGATGTGCTGCTAGTGTGGAACCTGGTGTGGAACTGGAAGGAGTCGGCGAGTGTGAGTCCAGTGCCAGTGGCAGTGGGAGGACTGCTCAAAATATCGTGACAGTACCAAGCGCAAGTACGTATGCTTCGCCTTCCTCAAGTGGCCTTACTCTATCTAACAAGGGAAAAAGACCATGTTCCTTTAATCATTTTATGTCTAAAAAGTCTGAGGAAAGACAGGGTATGTCGTTTCGACCTAAAGCCAAAAAGTCGAGAAAAATCGAAGAGGAAGAAGTTACCATCAACACAGGTTTGATGGTCGAGAAAGAAAATGGCCAGGTCGAGGTCGTCAGAGGGAAAAGCCTTCCATTAAAAGTAAGGAAGGGTGCAAACAGTTGTGAAGTTCTGGAAGCTGCCATTAAAAAGAGAAAGGCTTATGATCGAAGCTTTCGTTCTGACTGGTCGTAGACGCTGGCCTACCCTGATGGAACGGAAGTGATCAACATACCAGGGACAGATAAGGAGCCATTTACTCTAATTAAATATAAAGAAGAACTGGGTAAAGGCTATGCAAGAATTTGCCTGTTTCTGTGCTTTAAGAAAGACCCCTCTGAGTCTGAGAATTCATCTAGTGATTCAGGCGATGATGAGAAGAGTGAGATTCCAGATCTTGAATTACTGGAGTTTGATGCACAGAAAAGCACAGCCTCAGTAAGCCAACCAGCAAGTTCCAGGACTGGCAAGTATTTGTAAGTACATGTAAGCTTACAATATTTTGTATAAAAATAAAGCAAATAAGCTTACAAATTCGTATGAACTCGAGGACAAATACCAAACCAGTGAATAGTACATGTATATACAGGGTTTGGCTTAATTAGTTGCACAATACCCCCTCCACTCAAACGATGGCTTGAAAACTGTGCTAAATTCTCCACTTTAGTTCAGTAGCCTGCGTCACATCCATACTGAACCCCTGTTAAACCAGGGTTCAGTTCGGATGCGATGCAGGCTATAGTTCAGGTATATTTAGACTCGTTCTATGAATGATTTTGGGTCTAAATGGTTAGGTTTTTTATTTTATTTCAGGGTTAGGTTTGTATGAAAAAGTTGAGAAATGAATTATAATGAACCACTGGAGGGGGTATTCTGCAATTACTCCGATTAGTTGAGTTTAGAGCTAGTTATACCAAATGGATGGGATGGGCGGGCTTGGAATTGATAGAGACTACCAAGTATATTTATATTATATATTTATTTTCATAAGGTCAAAGACTACACCTTCCTTAAAAGAAGATAAAAGCCAAGCCCCTCCTCTAGATGAAGTATATGCAGCTCTTCTGTTTGAAGAAATAAATTCTGATGTATTTGATGGAGATGAGGAACTTACATTTGAAGATGAATATTTCAATGTTCAAGATGTGACAAAGGAGAATATCACCCTGAAGCAAGTTCTCCTGAACCTTTCAGAAAAATTATCAATGAATGATGAAACCTCAAAGTTCAACATCAGCCGTAATTATATCTGGGAAGGAGTTTTGTGTACTGGCATGGAGTTTTGTGTACTGGCATGAAGTTTTGTGTAGTGAGTTCGAGATTTGTGTACTGGCATGGAGTTTTGTGTAGTGAGTTCGAGATTTGTGTACTGGCATGGAGTTTTGTGTAGTGAGTTCGAGTTTTGTGTACTGGCATGGAGTTTTGTGTAGTGAGTTCGAGATTTGTGTACTGGCATGGAGTTTTGTGTAGTGAGTTCGAGATTTGTGTACTGGCATGGAGTTTTGTGTAGTGAGTTCGAGATTTGTGTACTGGCATGGGGTTTTGTGTAGTGAGTTCGAGATTTGTGTACTGGCATGGAGTTTTGTGTAGTGAGTTCGAGATTTGTGTACTGGCATGGAGTTTTGTGTAGTGAGTTCGAGATTTGTGTACTGGCATGGAGTTTTGTGTAGTGAGTTCGAGATTTGTGTACTGGCATGGAGTTTTGTGTAGTGAGTTCGAGATTTGTGTACTGGCATGGAGTTTTGTGTAGTGAGTTCGAGATTTGTGTACTGGCATGGAGTTTTGTGTAGTGAGTTCGAGATTTGTGTACTGCTTTGGGGTCTTGTGTAGTGAGTTCGAGTTTTGTGTAGTGGAATGGAGTTCTGTGTAATGAGTTCGAGTTTTGTGTACTGAGTTCGAGATTTGTGTACTGAGTTTTGTGTTTTGCACTTGTGGGCCACCGTACGACATACACTAAACACGTACTGATAAGTTGCTGTGCATCAAAAACGAGCACGAGAGCGCATGATTGTGAGAGTTGAGGCATCATACGGTTACTTTGGTTTTCGCTCGAAAATTTCACGGGAAGTGAAATGTTCGCAGGCTGACCAACTGCTGACCAAATCTATCGTTTTTACAGCTATCCCACAATTAACTGCATGCTTGAATAGCAGAGTTTTCGGTGTTAAATTTGATACCAAATATGTGAACCTTCGAGCGATTTTCCTGGGTAAAATCACCCTGAGATTCTCATAGACTCACAAACGGGAAACAACTACGACGGATGGAGCATCGTGTTGGATTTTAGTTCGATTTGTAGAGACTTTAAGGGAGAACGGAAAAGGAAATCTTAATGGTCTGAGTGCAAGGGCACCCAACGAGTACTTTTTGAAATTTGTTTGAAACCAGTTGTCTGCGGCTCATCTAGCCATTTTAAAGTGTTTATGAAACCAAATTTTGCATCTTTATTTTATTGCACAATAATAAAGTTCATTCTTTTCTGATTATCAAGAGTATATTTATTTTTCAGTCCGTCTTCGGAAAGGTCTCTTTTTCGCCATTCAAATTGACTACTTTATGCTTAAAACTGTCCGGGGCCTCAAACCGAATCGCCATTACAATGACGTCACTTGTAGGGCGACACGCATTTCTACAAAAAATACAATATAATAGAGCACAATATAATTTAATACAAAAAATGAAATACAGTAGAACGCAACACAATACTTAACAAATAAAAGATGGTTCTCCTTGTTCTATAAAAAAATTGGCACGCTTGAGGTCTTGAAAAACTGCGGATGCACGAGCAGAACTCGGGTACATTTAGCATGTGATAGTGCTGAAAATGCCTGATGGAAAAACATTCATAGAGAAAGCGTTTATAATATAGCGGCATCTGAGACTGAGTTGAGGTTCCCGACTATATTTTCTACTGCATCGTTGTCAGACACTGGCTATTTATTCTGTGGTTTGAAGAAGGATATTTTCATTATCCGAAGGAACAGTGTTTAACTGCTGCTCTGATAGCAGTGAGTTGCATAGCTTTTGAGGCTCGATCAGTTCGAATATACGGCTTTCCAAATTCTGGTTCTTTGCAAGTTTTATCGTTCGTTTTTCATTCACGAACATTCAGGATCCTCTTAAACGAATTTCTACAGGAAACCAGAGAAACCCTATATTGTATTCTTTGCCATTCACTGTTCTGGCTTCAACATAAAAGTACATGAGTATTAAAGTTATCGTCGAGTTCTTGGTGAGTCATTTCTTATAGTTGTGTTGTATCAAACTGTGAATGAGTAACACTGTATATTAGAACTTCAATGTCCATACATTGTATTTTGGCGTGGGATAAAGTTAAATACGGGAAGAAAACCAAGGCCACCAGCCACACAATATCTTCCACCCCCTCGCTTATTTTTAGCTTTCTCTGAAACTTTCTCGCTGGAGTCCGCCATGTCCTCACAGTGACCGGCGTCACGCAGCTCATTTGGCCACGCGGCAAACCGGACAGTTTTTAGCATAAAGTAGTCAATTTGAATGGCGAAAAAGAGACATTTCCGAAGCCGGAACTGAAAAATAAACATAAACATAAACAAGAATTTAGGGGTTCTTTTGGATCGTTCTGACTTTATTGATCAGACGAATTAGGACGTAGGAATATTTTAGGGGAAACCTTTTAGTCTCCCTTTTCTTCTATAATTTTCTAGGGATTGAAAAACAATTTCTAGCCAGTATTTCAGAAAACAATTTTCTAAGGACAATGTTTTCAAATCCGAAAGTTTTACGCTAACTTACTCTCCCGAACAGCTTTTTAACCGAAAACTTCATTGGGTGCCCTTGTGAGTGGCTAATTTTGGATTACGAACAAGAACCAGGTCTAGTATGTCAATCCAGTCCGGTAAATTAAGCAATCGTAAGTAATCGATATTGGTGTAGATATATGAACTTGTCGACTTTGTGTTTAGAGTGTTTTTGCTCGTTCATGAGAAGGTAGAGTGGCGACTTTCTTCGCAGTAGAGCATAGTAGAAAGGAAAAGCATAACACAAGCATTTGATCAAAATATTTGCAACAATCAGATAATTTTCGCTTGTATATTGGACTGCTGGTCTGGCAAGGCGAGAATATTGATTATGTTCGCTTGTATTTGTAAAATTGTGAAGTCGTTCCAAACATTTATGGTAGAAACCGCTTATGGAGCGCGGGCACAATGTCCGTGATTGTTGGTGATGTAAATCGTCAACACCGCCGTTGGAGCGACTCTACTAACTGCGGGTTGGTAAGTTATTGTAATACACTATATGTTTATAAATAAAGTTGAAAGTTGAAATGAGAGTTGAATGAGAGTTTTCTTCAACTGTCATCGTCTATCATGCAGCCCGGTCAAACGAGCATGAGAGCGCATGAGAGTTGTAGGAAACTCTCCTCAACTGTCATGAAAATTTGAACATTTTCAAATTCGACGAGAGTACACGAGAGTCGATGAGAATTTGCGGTCAACTTTCATGTGCTCTCGTCGGTGCTCATTTGACTGGGGCTGTATTCTTTAGACGTGATGAAATGTAATTTCACCATTTGACCTCTATTGTCGGCTGTTATTCGTATCTGCACAATCTTTTCCAACTTAACCTATTTCGTAATTTCCGTTTAGATGTTACTACTATATAAAACATATGTCATCGATTTTGTAATTTCCGCTCATTAAGTAATTACACCATTTATACAAGTCTTGTATCCATTTGTGACCTCCACTGTAAAATAAGTACGTATTCTAAGTTCTTGAATTCTTATTGGCTGATAAAGAAATGTCGCGAAATTTCCTACATTTCGATTGACTTAATGTAGCCATGAAATACCGCTGTGTATTTCATAGAAAAACATGAAATACCGCTCTTTCAATCAATCAATCTTTATAACATATTCAACAAAATATCTGGATTCTGATTGGTTAATAACGAGTGCATAAAAAGGTTATAGAGTGCACAATCGCATGCTCTTAGCAAGTTATTGCTCAGTATATTATAAACAAAAAGATCGCATGAACTGCTCGTGCTATACGTGATTTATGGGCACAGAGTGATATTTTGGAAGTTCTCAATTGACAAATTATCAAACTTTCCAAATATCACTCAGTGTTCACATATCTCGTTTAGCACGAGCAGTTCATGCGAATTTCTCTATGTATTTCATTGTAAAACTGAGCTCTGATTGGCTGAAATATGACATTAATTACAGGATAATTCTGTTTATCCCGTACCCTAGACGATACAGCCAATCAGAAGGCTGGAACATTTTGGGCCGTTGCATATTCAGCGTTATAACTCATTAAATATTTTCTCGCGCGTGATTGGTTGAAAGCGTCACGTGACTCGATATTTTCTCTCCGCGAGCGGGAAATATCAGTGAATACACCTCCCGTGAGCGTTTAAGCGCGCGTCAAAGAAAATAGTTGAAAGATGATAACAACAATAACCTACATTGTGGCGTCGAAATATGCCCTGATATGTGTCCTTCGACAGTTATCTGATCCTCGAAGTTCTCTTCTCGGATCAGATAATGTCCGCGGACGAAATATTAGGGCATATTTCGACGCCACAAGTAGGTTATTGTATTTGTATCCCACTGGTTGTATGCACCATTAGTAGTATATGAGGGATGGAATTAGCCCCCCTTTTTAAGGCGCTATGCTAATTTTTAAGGCGCGCTCATTAATTCAATGACGTCACGGTTCTATTGTCTAAGACTCATGAATAAAGTGAGGTGGTTTCTCATTATCTATTGTCTTTCCGCATGAACAAAGTGCGGCGCTCTCATGAATTAAATGGGGGTGAATAAATTATCTATTGTCTGGAAATTGAAGTGGAATCTCATTAAATGAAGTGGAATCTCATTAAATGAAGTGGAATCTCATTATCTATTGTTCCTTTGGATGAGAACATCGATCTATTCGGGTATGTTTGGGCAAAGCCTATTGTTTGGAGCAGCTATAAAGCTAGAACCGATCGGCCCTGAATCCATTCGAAATTGAGCAACAACAAGATCGATCAACCCTGAAACCATTCGAAGTTGAATGAAAAAAGTAATAAATATCTCGCAAAATCTAAACCCCTTTGTAGCGTAAATAGTAAGAACAAACTACTCGTGATAGGCTCTAAACTGTCTTTATTATTTTCCGTTACAGTTAATAACTCATAAGATAATTGTATACAAAATCCACTGTGACTCATAAGAGCAACTTTGCTATTGTTCTTAGGGATTAGCGATAACTGAAGAGCCTATTGTTTTGAGGAAAACTCTTGTGATGCAAATTCTTCTCTAAAACTCAACTATAATTACCATACGAATAAAAACAACCCACCAGATAAATTAAACAAAGTTTATTCAATCTCAAAAACACCAATTTACAGTTCGTTTTCCTTATAGTCGCGGAGTTGATAACTTTCTTATTTCTCAGTTCTTGGGTTGATATAATGTACCGTGTTACAAGATTACACTGATTTATGTTTCATTGATTTTTTTCTTTTTGACAAATGCTGCTTAACTTGGATAAGCTAACAATTAGAAGGGGAAAACAAATAGTTTGTCATTCCCAGGCTACACTCTATTCGTAAAGAATAAAACACGCGTTATCGTTGTTTTAGGTTATTTTCCAAACTAGACCGAAGAGATATTTACCATATCTGAAAGAATACCAAGACAGCCACCTGTCTATCGTTTAAAGGACTATCATGGATAACTTTTAGAAGGAACATTTTACAAAGCCGAGTTACAGAGAGTCGAAAAGCAAGATTTATTGTTGACAAATGCTGCTTACTGATTGCTTATATTAAAACGATGACATTTATTAATAGAAATCGACTTATTTCTAAAAGGTACAAATGTATTGTTCATCACGGGAACACTCTGTTCCGGAATAGGTTGTTTTTGGAATTGTTTATTCAACAAGAATTTTCGGTGGTGAATTGCAGCCTCGGTCGCTTCTTGCTATCCATAATCTTCCATGTTCATCAAGTTTTGCTTTGTTTCCATGATTTTTCGGAAATCAGGATCTTTTCTTAAGCTGTGAGTCCATGTCATATCTTCGAACAACACTTCTCTTAGGTCTTTTCTATAGGTGGGAACCAAAGCGTTACTGGTTTTGATTTCAGCAACTCAGGTATATTAAGGCCTGGGTCAAGAATGACCACACCCCTTAGAAGTAAAGGGGTGGTCTACTTTCGTTTGGTTGTACCCGATAACACTATTTAAATCACTATATCTCATGTAGAGTCCACATTTTAACGTTCTGGCAAAGATGGTTGCCATAGCGACGGACCCTGTGACCTTTGATCCCATTTTGAAGAAAATATGATAGAAGGCTACGGGAGGAAAGTAGAGCGCACAAAGGTCAGAATTAAAACGGGTGGAACTAATGCAGTTTACCATGTAGTTTTTCAGTCCAACTAGACATCGTGGAAAAGTTTGTTAAATTCGTTGAAACTTGAGGGTATCAAATTTCACATTTACCTTAATTGGCCTTCCTCTTAAAATTTCCAACCATTCTAGTTGGACCAAGAAAGTATGCCCTAACCCTGATTCGATTACAGTAAAATACCCGTCATATTAAAACTCTCTACCTTCCTCCCCGAGCCTTTTTTCAAATTTCCTTAAATTAAAGTTCAAAGGTCACATTACATGATTCCATGGAAACTGTCACTAGAAATTGTTAGCCTCGTGCCTTTATCGAGTCTGTCAAAGTGCCATGAAAACAACTTACAAGCACGAAGAGATAGACCACCCCCTCTTGATTTGTGGCGGCCATTTTGGAAAAGATTGAGACCCAGGCCTTAATGTACCTGAGAACTTCATGACTATCCCCATCGTGTTCATACTTTTGAACCAACGCTTCCCAATCTTCCTGGTGCCGTTCTTTAGCTTCGTTTCGAATTCTTTCCCAAACATCCTCTTCTCCGTCATAATTATCATCAGTGGAGTCCGTGATCTACTGAGAATCAGAGCTTTGATAAGAATCTTCAGTCATTTCATCATCTGACCAGGAACGATTAGCAGTCATCGTTTATATCTTTACTCTTCAAGGATCGGGAGTATAATGTCAGACCCTTAAATGTTTCCAACTTTATAGAAAACAAATTGGTGTGGTCACTAAGTTTAACAAATGTCGATCAGCTGATTTAGCTAAGGTCTCTCAGTTAGACCAATATTATAAGCAGGATTCCTAACCAACATATTTTCCATTATCAACAACTGGATTTACATTCCTCGACAAAAACCTTCTTTTTTGAAGTTTCGCTTCTTGTAAATATGGTTTACGTTCTTGAGTTGATAATCTATGGACTTGTGCCAAGTGGTTGGATAATTTAACAAGATACTTTGATCCACAATTAGGTACAGGGCAGTTTTTCAAAGTCCATGTTCACTCGTTGAAAGTTAATATCAAATAGCACAAATCTACCTGATCGTCCGTTTTATCTCCTTTCATCCCTTTTGTCGCCTTTCGTCCCTCTTTTTTTCGTTTTGAAATAAAAAAAGAGGGATAAAAAAAGAAAAAAACCGGGACGAGAGGCGACAAAAGAGACGAAAAGGATGAACGGAGATAGCTATATCCGAATGTGAACACGTCTCTTGTCAGTAGGCCCTTTCATCCCTTTTGTCGCCTCTTGTCCCTCTTATTTTCGTTTTGAAATAAAAAAAAGAAGGACAAAAAAAGAAAAAGGCGGGACAAGAGGCGACAAAAGGGATGAAAAGGATGAACGGAGATAGCTATATCCGAATGTGAACACGTCTCTTGTCGACGAGAGGCGACGAAAGGGACGAAAAGGATGAACGGAGATAGCCATATCCGAATGTGAATACGTCTCTTGTCAGTAGGCCCTTTCATCCCTTTTGTCGCCTTTCGTCCCTCTTTTTTTCGTTTTGAAATAAAAAAAAGAGGGATAAAACGAAAAAAGGCGGGACAAGAGGCGACAAAAGGGATGAAAGGGCCTACTGACAAGAGACGTGTTCACATTCGGATATGGCTATCTCCGTTCATTCTTTTCGTCCCATTCGTCGCCTCTCGTCCCCAAGAGACGCCTCTCGTCGACAAGAGACGTGTTCACATTCGGATATAGCTATCTCCGTTCATCCTCTTCATCCCTTTTGTCGCCTCTTGTCCGGCCTTTTTCTTTTTTTATCCCTCTTTTTTTATTTCGAAACGAAAAAAAAAGGGACAAGAGGCGACAAAAGGGATGAAAGGGCCTACTGACAAGAGACGTATTCACATTCGGATACAGCTATCTCCGTTCATCCTTTTCGTCGCTTTTGTCGCCTCTCGTCCCGCTTTTTTTCTTTTTGTATCCCTCTTTTTTTATTTCAAAACGAATAAAAGAGGGACGAAAGGCGACAAAAGGGATGAAAGGAGATAAAACGGACGATCAGGTAGATTTGTGCTATTAGATATTAACTTTCAACGAGTGAACATGGAAAATCGGACTTTGAAAAACTGCCCTGTGCCTAATTGTGGATCAAAGTATCTTTTTTTTTGTCTTTAACAACCTCTTTTTATTTTCTTTAATAAATTTTACAAAATTACACATCTACTAACACTAAACTATACACAAAATAACTAAAATTATAAAACATACTCAAATTTACGCTACGTTTTTCTAATTACTTATTTATTGCCATTAGAATTGTGTTCCATTTCTTATAATGTGAAAGGAGTTTATTTCTTTTTTTGGCGATTTTTAATTCAATTTTTTCTGAGTATCTTAATAAGTTCTTAAAAAGAGTGATAGACGGAATTTGTTTTCCTCTAGCTTTATAAAGACACATTTTATATTCTAAAATTATATAATTTATAACTTGATCATCTACACCTAAAATGATATTTACTATATTGGACTCTGGCAACTTAATATTGACAGTTTCAAGCCAAGTTCTAATTTCAAAATATAAGTTTTTTGACTCAACACACTCAACAAAAAAATGATCAATAGTTTCATAATACGTTTGGCAGAACGAACAATTTGGATGACTACTAATTTTAAAGCGAAACAAATCGTAATTAAGAAATAAACAATTATTTAGAATACGGTATTGAAAAAACCTAGAATATGCATCAATTGAAGTGGTGTAAATTTTGTTATACACAGACTTCCAATTAATTACAAATCCTGGTTCAATCCGTTTAGATATATTAACTTGTGAAGTAGGTGACTTAAACTTTTTATCAATTAAACATTGATATATAATCTTCGTGTGTCTTATGTTATCTATGGCAATATCCTTTTCACCAACCCTTAAAACTTTCTCCGGCACAATTATATCTTGATGTGTTATAATCGATGCTTTTAAAAGAACTTTCCAATCATATGGCAAAGAGTGCACAATGCTCGCCCAGCTCATAAAATCCTTATCTTGTAACCCTTTTTGTTTAACAGTCTCCCATTTAAATTCCCCATTTTCATTAACCATATCAACTATCCTATTTATACGGCATCGTGTCATTCTCTCATAATATACTGATCTCTTATTAATTGTTATGTAAACATTGTTCCACAAACTTTCTTGAAGAACCTCCTGCAAATCCATAGTTTTTAAATCTTTCTTACAAAATTCGGCCCAGCACTTTAAAATAGATTTATAAAAATCTGGAATGTCAAATGGGATTTTCTCCTTATCGAAGTTAACACTTATAGCCTTCGTACCACCTATTCTTTCTAAATAGGAGCACGGAATATCTTTCCATGCGGATTTCTCGCTACCTAACAAAGAGCAGGCCCATTTTACTCTGTTTGCTCGAACTAACAATGAGAAATCTGGAACTTTCAAACCCCCTACTTCGTAACTTCCAATTAATGTTTGATACTTGATTTTTGTTTTTTTTCCATTCCAGATAAAATCCTTTAGCTCACATTCTACAAGTTTGATAAAATCTTCAGATACGTGTATTTTGGAGCAAACATACAACAATTTAGACAGTGCTAATGTACGAACAATCTGTATTCTTCCATATAACGTAAGCGTCCGTGATCTCCAAATAGATAGTATTGTTTTAAAGTTACACAACACTCGATGTAGATTATTACTATAGATTAACTTCTTATTATATGAATAAAAAATTCCCAAAATCTTTAGGCCGCTGTCCTCAAAATCAACTAATTTAAAATCTTTATAACTATCGTTGCCTGACCCTAACCCTGACCCCAGCCACCCTATCTCTGATTTTTTTAAATTAATCTTCAAAGAAGAATATACTCTAAATTTATCTAGTACTTCTAATGTTTTTTCAAGTGAACGAGTATTTTTAAGAAAAAACGTAGTATCATCTGCAAATAAAACAAGTTTTCGGCTCAATCCATTTGGAAGCTCAATGCCTTCTATCTCCTCACAATTTCTTATCTTTAAGGCCATAATCTCGATTACCAAAATAAAAATGTACGGTGAAATGGGATCGCCTTGCTTTGTTCCCCTGAACATGGGGAACAAATTTGTAGCTGTACCATTGTTGTTAACACACCCCTGATTACCTTCTAACAACACTTTAACCCACTTAATAAAACTCTCACCAAATCCAAATTTTTTAAGCACTGCAGTTATAAATGAATGTTCAATTGAATCGAATGCTTTTTCGAAATCAGCCGCAAATAAAATTGTAGGTATATTTTTAGATTTCGCGTAAAACAATATATCCTCAATAATTCTAATTGGCTCCTCTATATTTCTACCCTTCACAAACGCTGTCTGATCTAAATGTACAAGAAATGGGAGAACAGGCGTCATCCTATTGCTCAAAGCTTTACTACAAATTTTAACGTCTACATTGATTAAACTAATTAGGCGCCAAGAATCAATATACCTATGATCTTTTCCAGGTTTTTCAAGCAAAATAAAAATAATCTGTCTTTGGGAAGTAGAGAGCAAACCATTTCTATACCCGTCGTTCAGATAGTTGACCAAATCATGGCTTATTTCAAACCATAAAGAAACATACAATTCTTTCGTCAATCCGTCCATTCCTGGAGTTTTAGAAGGTCCCATTTGGTTAACACTATCATAACACTCTTTAATAGTAATTTCGCCTTCACATGCTTCCCTATCTTCCTCTATTAATCGAGGAGTATTCAACTCAGCTAGAAATTCCATGCACTGCGCCTCAGATTTTCCTGATTTTTGTTGGAAATATAAACCAAAATGCTTTTTTATCTCTTTAAGTACCTCATCAGGTTTCGAAATCTCGCTTTTATCACTTCTAATTAATTTCTTAACGTGCGTTTTTGACTTATTCCTCTTCTCTAATGTTAAAAAATACTTTGTATTTTTCTCACCCATCTCGTACCACTCTGCTTTTGATCTGATAATAATACCTTCCGTTATATAATTACTCAATCCTTCTAATTCTTTAACCAAATTATCATGCTCTGCTACTTTATTGTCTTCCGACTCCCATCCTTTAACCTTCTCTATATCGGAAATCTGTTTCTCAATATCTTGGTATAAGCTTTTACGATTTTTTGCCAACAATTTTGAAAACTTAATAGAATATTTCCGTATTTCATATTTAATCAGCTCCCATCTTAACTGTGGGTTAAATATCCCTTCTTGATTTAGAGTAGTTTTAAATATTTGCAGTTCTTCTTTCAACCCTGCTACAAATTCCTTATTTTCAATTAACGAGTTATTAAACTTCCAAAAAGAACGGCCTTTCATTTCTTCCTCTAGACTTTTAATTTTCAAAATAATCGCAGAGTGGTCAGTTGCCGGGGCTATAATAATATCACTATCCTCGATCGTAGACTGGAGTTCATTTGAAACGAGAAAGAAGTCCAGTCTACGATGAAGCACCTGTTTAGTACTGCGCAAACCCTGTGCTTTACCACGCCATGTATAACGTTTTACCGATGGATTTCTAATCCTCCATATATCGCATAAATCAAATTCAAGCATAATTGTATCTATCGTTTCCACCGAGCTTGTTTTAAGTGTTGGATTACCACCATGAGAATCAAGATCTATATCAAAAATAAAGTTAAAGTCACCTCCCCATATAAAAGACGTATCGACTGGATAGTCCAATAAAGTAATTATATTGGAAATTTCCTTGAAAAATTCCACCTGACTATTCTCGGTGTTCGGGGCATAAGAATTTATTAATAGAAAGTTTTGACCCTGTATTTCGCATAAAACTATAACAAACCTACCTTCTGCATCTCTTTCTTGAGAGATTATTTTATAATTTAAGTTATCACCAAAAATGATAGCTGTTCCTTTACTTTGCGAGTTTCCGTGTGACATTATTATTTCTCCCTTTATTCTATTGGACCACTCAATTTCCACCTCGCGAGAGGAATGCGTCTCTTGCAAAAATGTAACACCATAGTTCCCTTTATGTTTACTTATCCAGTTGTATAATTTTCTAAATTTTGTATAATCGCGCAAACCCCGAACATTTAGAGAAATTAAACTAAAATTCATGGAACTCGCCATAACATATATAATAATAACAAACTCAATATTGTATTAGCGAAAATATGAGTAATATATAGCAATAAATAAAACAGGTACATACGAAAAACAAAACAAATTAATATATAGAAACTAAAAATAATAGAACTTCGACTCATAGCGGTTAACCTTATTACAAAAAAAGGGCATAAAGAGAGACATATAGTATATTTATACTCTAGCCACATTACTTAAACTCATCTGGAATGGAAGTATAGGTGTAAGTAACTCCATTAATCGTTATTTTCTCGCCTTTGATACGACATTGCTTCGACTCATATTTGTACTTCTCCATTGCGGCCTTTCTAGCTTTTCGAAGAGTTTTCCTTATCAGGGCCGAGGTTTGCGACAAGTCTTCGTCCAGAAACACTGTTTTAAGCTTATCATTTCCCTTCATCTTGAAACGGTTTTTCCACATAAAATCTCTATCTTGTCGGTTGACAAATCTCGTAATGAGTACACGAGGACGAGCTCCGGGGCCGGTCTCCGGTTTTCCTAAGCGATGAGCTGCGTGCAATTCTACGTTTTCCCCTCCACCAACAACCTCGAATATCTCTGATACAATTTCGAAGCAATTTTCATCTTCTCCCTCCTCTACGTTGTAAATTCTCAGATTTTCGCGCCGGGAATAATCTTCAAGCTTGGTTATTCTCTTTGCCAGCTGTGGAGCCAAATTCGTCTTCAGGTTTCCAATTTCCTTCTCTGCTACGTTTACTTTCTCCTCCAGGTTCTTCTTCTCATTCTTTAACTCTTCTATTTCTATCCAAGATAGGTTTAGTGAGTTTTCTAAGTCTTTGACCTCTTGCAATTGTTTGAGCTCATTTAGAATACTATTGGTATCTTCTCTATATCCTACAATCTCGGCTCTTAACTCACCGAACTGAGTTTGAAACAGCTCTTCGAGGTGTTGGAATCTGTCGTCGTTTAAGCTTTCTTCTACTTCTGAGCTAGACATTCTCGATCTTTTCGTTTCAGGTTTCTTATCAGGCTTTTGTTGTTTGGCATATTGGCTATAACTAACTCTACGAGTTGAAATCTCTCGTTCAAGCGGCGGAGCTCGATTTTACACGTCCACCATCTTCACGCTCTCATGCACATTCCCAGATCAAAGTATCTTGTTAAATTATCCAACCACTTGGCACAAGTCCATAGATTATCAACTCAAGAACGTAAACCATATTTACAAGAAGCGAAACTTCAAAAAAGAAGGTTTTTGTCGAGGAATGTAAATCCAGTTGTTGATAATGGAAAATATGTTGGTTAGGAATCCTGCTTATAATATTGGTCTAACTGAGAGACCTTAGCTAAATCAGCTGATCGACATTTGTTAAACTTAGTGACCACACCAATTTGTTTTCTATAAAGTTGGAAACATTTAAGGGTCTGACATTATACTCCGATCCTTGAAGAGTAAAGACATAAACGATGGCTGCTAATCGTTCCAGCTCAGATGATGAAATGACTGAAGATTCTTATCAAAGCTCTGATTCTCAGGAGAGCACGGACTCCACTGATGATAGTTATGACGGAGAAGAGGATGTTTGGGAAAGAATTCGAAACGAAGCTAAAGAACGGTACCAGGAAGATTGGGAAGCGTTGCTTCAAAAGTATGAACACGATGGGAATAGTCATGAAATTGCTGAAATCAAAGCCAGTAACGCTTTGGTTCCCACCTATAGAAAAGACCTAAGAGAAGTGTTGTTCGAAGATATGACATGGATTAACAGCTTAAGAAAAGATCCTGATTTCCGAAAAATCTTGGAAACAAAGCAAAACTTGATGAACATGGAAGATTATGGATGGCAAGAAGCGACCGAGGCTGCAATTCACCACCGAAAATTCTTGTTGAATAAACAATTCCAAAAACAACCTATTCCGGAACAGAGTGTTCCCGTGATGAACAATACATTTGTACCTTTTAGAAATAAGTTTAATTAAGTCGATTTCTATTAATAAATGTCTTTAAAAATATTCTTCCTCTTGTCATCGTTTTAATATAAGGAATCAACAATAAATGTTGCTTTTCGACTCTCTGTAACTCGGCTTCGTAAAATGTTCCTTCTAAAAGTTATCCATGATAGTCCTTTAAACGATAGACAGGTGGCTGTCTTGGTATTCTTTCAGATATGGTAAATATCTCTTCGGTCTAGTTTGGAAAATAACCTAAAACAACGATAGCGAGTGTTTTATTCTTTACGAATAGAGTGTAGCCTGGGAATGACAAACTATTTGTTTTCCCCTTCTAATTGTTAGCTTATCCAAGTTAAGCAGCATTTGTCAAAAAGAAAAAAAATCAATGAAACATAAATCAGTGTAATCTTGTAACACGGTACATTATATCAACCCAAGAACTGAGAAATAAGAAAGTTATCAACTCCGCGACTATAAGGAAAACGAACTGTAAATTGGTGTTTTTGAGATTGAATAAACTTTGTTTAATTTATCTGGTGGTTTGTTTTTATTCGTATGGTAATTATAGTTGAGTTTTAGAGAAGAATTTGCATCACAAGAATTTTCCTCAAAACAATAGGCTCTTCAGTTATCGCTAATCCCTAAGAACAATAGCAACGTTGCTCTTATGAGTCACAGTGGATTTTGTATACAATTATCTTATGAGTTATTAACTGTAAAGGAAAATAATAAAGACAGTTTAGAGCCTATCACTAGTAGTTTGTTCTTACTATTTACGCTACAAAGGGGTTTAGATATTGCGAGATATTTATTACTTTTTTCATTCAACTTCGAATGGTTTCAGGGTTGATCGATCTTGTTGTTGCTCAATTTCGAATGGATTCAGGGAGTAGTAGAGTCGGGAGTAAAATGATACCACTTTTTTCTTGCACAACAAAAGAATGTAGTGGAGGTCTTCAAACGACGAAGACCTCCACTCCATTCTTTCCTTGCACAACAAAAAGTGGTATCAGTTTTACTCCCGACTCTACTACTAGGGGGGTCATAAGGGTCATACAAATCGTCACTAGACATCCTTGCACCTAAAAATCCAAACTTGATAACCTATTTAGAGATATGCATAGCATATAGTTATATCGACATCGACATCCTTGCACCTAAGAATCCAAACTTGAGCAAATGTTAAAGATAACGTTAACATATAGTATATCGACGTCGGCACGCAAGGTAGAAGATGGTCACCCTCGAAGAACTGCGCGCGCAAGCAAAGCAATTTGGTACTTCGAGGTACTTCGAGGTTCGACAAAGCCAAGCTCGCCCAGGCAATAGCTGAGGCTCGCGCTCTCGAATGGGAGAATAGAATCGAACGAGCCGATCGAACAGGTAGGTTCCCAGCTCTTCGTGGCGATCCTGAAAATCTACACAAACGAGCTCAACGTGCCCGAGAAACCAAACAGTTGGATGAGGAGGTTGCGGCAAGCCTGAGGGCAAAAGCTGTCGAAGAACGGGCTATAGCAAACCCTCGAAGCCGTGTGCCTCATAGGTAACGAGTTATCCGACGGTTCCTGCAAGAGCCTCGTAGTGAGCCACTTCCACAGAGTCTAGCTCGAGAGGCAGGTGCTATTCTCGATGAGAGAGATGGAACGCTCGAGGGAGTGCAGATAGGTCGCCGTACTATCCAGTGGCGCTTCTTCCAAGGTGTGGCAGGAGATTTAACCCCTAGGATCATGGAAAAGTTAGTTGCAAAGGTAACCACCAGCTTCTACCTGCGCTACAGCTACACCTATCGCATTCGCAATGTCAACGATGGACGTGTGATGCTATTCTCCAAGACTGTCCCCGGCTCTCCATGGTTGAATGTCCTAGGCAATGCAGAGGAGTGGATCAATAGCAAAGAGACAGCTCGTTTGAATCCCGACAACATCAATCGTCCAAATACCCAATGGGCCTTCGTGCGTTGGATCTACGTGGATGTCAAAGTCGTGATCGATCGTCAGCCTCTGTTGGGAACAGGCCCACTACCCCAATGGCTTCGCCAGAAAAAAGGAATGCTTGCCCTTGATCGATATGGTGACAACCTATGTCTGTGGCGCTGCCTTGCTATGCATGAAGGAGCACGAGCAGATAGGTGTTGCGTCACAGCTCGAAGACTTGCCCAGGACTTCTATCGCCTGACAGCGCCCACGCAAGATGTTCCCAGAACTTCCTTAGACCAGCTGGAGGAAGTCGAGTTACACTTTGGAATCGGTATTCGGGTGTACGAACCCACGGAGGATGGCGTTTGGCATCTGATGCGACATGCAGCTCACTACAAGCATACGATGACGATTGGGATATACGAAGGACATGCCTTCTATATCAAGGACGTCAAAAAGCTAGGGCACATCTATGTATGTAATGACTGTAAGCAACGGTTCACACAGGCTGGTCACCTCCAACGCCACGCAGATCGTTGTAGTCGTGGCGAAACGAAGATTGTTTGCCCCGGAAAAGTAATTGCAGTACCCCAGTCGGCATATGAAAAAGCATTCTGGCCAGAGAGTGATTCCAACAAAGCCAGCAAAGCCGCTCTACGCTGGTTGAAACGCGAAGCCGAAAGGATTGGGCAACACATTCATCACGCAGCTTGTGGACATGGTGGAGAGCATTGGCTCGAAGGAGCAGCGGTTGATGGCTACGAACCTCTTTCGAAAACCATCTTCCAATTTCATGGATGCTATTTCCATGGCTGCCCGAAATGCTTCCCTAGAGAAAGGAGGCTCTATCGCAAGACCTGCGAAAGAACGGAGAGTCTACGTGAGGCAGGTTATGTAGTAGTGGAGGCTTGGGGTTGCTCCACGAAGAAGACAAACGAACCGGTCCCCACGCCAACGCAAACTGCCTACCCACATGCCATAGTTTACGATTTCGAAGCCTATCTTGATAGAACAAAAGGAAGACAACCAACGGACCGATTGACCATCGAAAACGTCCACGTTCCAGTATCCGTTTCCATAGCGGACACGTACAACCGAATACCAACCCATATCTGTCGACGAGATCCGAAGGAACTCATAGCTGCCTTCGTCGAAGAACTCCAGCAAAGAGCACAGGCAATCCAAGTAGCCGTGGCAAGATGGTACCGACTCGATAAGCCCAAATTCTCCTTCGACACCTTACCGAAGAGACAACAAGCGAAGATCGACGAATGGATCGGTCAAGTTCCAGTTTTGGGATTCAACTCTGGCCGGTACGATCTCAACCTGATCAGGGAGCACTTCGTAGGAACCATTGCCGACACATGCGAGAAAGTCCGGGTAGCAAAGAAAGCCAACACCACTATGTTTCTCTTGACTCCCGATTTCCGTTTCCTCGATGTGATGAACTACCTTGGACCTGGAACTTCCTACGAACGTTGGATCACTGCCTATGGATGCGAGTTGCAAAAGAGTTTCTTCCCATATGAGTGGTTCGACTCTCCCGACAAGTTGGCTCACGTTGGATTACCAGATTATCAAGAGTGGGGTTCGAAGTTGAAAGGTCAACACCTACTATCTAGGTCAGAGTTCGAAGACTGCAAGTGCACCTTTCTCGACAAGGGAATGGAGACCTTTGCAGACTGGCTACGATACTACAACAACCTAGACGTAGTCCCATTCCTAGAGGCACTCGAAAAGATGCGAGATTACTATCACGAGAAGGGAGTAGACATGCTGAAAGACGCAGTGTCCATCCCAGGAGTCTCGCTACAGTTCCTGCTTCGAGGTAGTTTAGAAAGGGGAGCTGAGATGTACGCTCCAAGTGAGGAAGCCTACAACATGCTGAAAGGCGCTGTCGTGGGAGGTCCAAGCATAGTGTTCACCAGACGCCACGAAGCAGGAGTGACTAAGATTCGTAGTCATCAGGGTGGAACCAAGGTGTGTCGCAAAGTTCTTGGATACGATGCCAATGCCCTATATCTTTCCACGATGGAATTCGAAATGCCTTGTGGAAAAGAAGAGGTCGTGCACTATGACGAGCCAGGTCCAGAAGCCGAAGGATTTGTCGAATGTCTACGTGGTGGAACGTGGTTTGGATATGCAGAAGTAGACATCGAGATACCAAAAGAATTGTGGCAGAAATTTGAGGAGATGCCCCCCTTCTTCTACAACAAGAGAATCCCCAAGGAAGCAATTCCTCCACAAATGTTGGCCTACCTTGAGAAGACGGGTAGAAAGCGCAGCGAGGAAACGAAGCTAGTTGGGAGTCTCTCTGGAAAGAGGTTGCTACTATATGCTCCTCTTCTACTTTGGTATCTAGACCATGGCGCAGTGATCACTGCTGTCTACCGCACGATAGACTACGAACCCAAAGAGATCTTCGGATGGTTCGTGGACCAAGTCACCGAGGCGCGACGCATGGGAGACGTAGACAAAAGTAAAGCTTTGCTGGCAGATGTGTTCAAGCTACTAGGAAACAGCGCCTATGGAAAGTTGCTCGAAGACTTGGGACGCCAAACAAATGTCACCTATACAAAAGACGAGAAGATTGTGGACAAAGCTTTGCGGAGTGCTTGGTTCGAAGACCTGGAAGAGATTGGCGAGGCATACGAACTCGAGAGTAGGAAGAACCAGATCCGAATCAAACGCCCTTTCCAAGTAGGTATCGCTGTGTACCAGCTCGCAAAGCTGCGTATGCTCGAGTTCTACTACGACTTCCTCGATAAGTACATCGCCCGCGAGGACTTCGAGTACATACAGATGGACACAGACAGCGCCTACATTGCCATCTCTGGAAATAGCATCGATGAAGTCGTACGATCGGAACTGCGAGAGGATTTCGAAGCCAATAGGAAGGAATGGCTAGCTTGGGACAAGTGGAGCAGTCGTACCCCAGGACTCTTCAAACTCGAATTCGAAGGACAGCGCGCCATTGCCCTATGCTCGAAAGCCTACTACGTTGATACGGGTGGCAGCAAGAAGTATTCCACCAAAGGTATGTCTAGGCGGCACAACGACGTTTCGTGGGCTCGATTCGAAGCAGCCCTCCAGGGTAGTATCGACATGGCGAAGAACCGAGGCTTCCGACTATTGCCAGAAGGTATGGCAACCTACGAACAGCAGAAACTTGGACTTTCAGCTTACTACGATAAAAGATACGTTCTGCCTGATGGTATCCACACTGAGCCAATAGAGTACGCTGTCTAGCGCTTGGATACGAACAGAACGTCTTTCGGTGGTAGTTCCGTATCCCTAGGAACGACTTGTAGCTCTTCACGAACGAATCCACGTTTGGGTGCATCCTTCTCCCCTTCTCGCTTCGCGAGGTAGTACAGCACAGGCTGCCCCGAAGATACTACACTTCGCGAAATAACGTATATCTGTAAACTCCACACGGGATCAGTAGCTCTACGTTTTTCACCCCCTTCCAATTCTCCTGGTGCGTAGAGATATCGAACTAAGACGTCGAATGGTAGGCGCTCTTCTCTCAAGCCAACAGTGCGTGAATATGTAGGAGTCTTTAGGTCTACTTGCTGCGTCACTACGGAATTTGAAGGCTCCTTTCCTGTAAGTCGAGTCACCTCACTGTTCAGGGCTTTGATAACCATTGGTAAACGAACTACCCATTCTCTACTACGCGCATCCGAGCCTTCCGAAGTAAGTACCATCTCTTGTGCATATTGATATCCAAACAATCTCTCAGCTAATGTCCTATTCGCTCGTTCGACGAAGCCTTGCGCTCTATGATTACCAGCCTCGCCTCGTTGAACTTTCGTACCATGTAGTTCTAGCGTTTCAGACATACGTCCCATGAATTCTCTACCAGGATCTACTTGCAACATCTTTGGCCATTCGAGTGGACTACGTTTGTAGATTCGTTCGAATGCCGCAGAAACTTCACCACTATCTTTCGAAGCTAAAGGTTCGGCTTCTTTGTATCGAGAAGCCACATCGATTACCACCAAAGCGTACTTGTATAGCTTTCGTCCCCGCCCAGGTCGATCATGAGGTAGGAATATCAAATCAGCTTGGTGGACTTCATTTGGTTTCGATACGGTCCAATGCGGACGTGGAATGTGTTTTGGTGTTGGTAGATATATTTGCCACATAGATTGCTTTTCCAACCAACTCCTAGCTACGTCTTCCGATACTTTTGCGGCTACCGATAGCTTGTCGATTGCAGCGTGACCTTTCCAATATCCCGTAGGACCATAGAAGACATTCGCAAGTTTAGAATCCATCATGCATCTATACATTCTAACCTTCAACGGATGAAAAAAAGAAAAGAATAAGAACCTATCCAACCAGTCCTTATTCCTTTCTTTTTTCTACGAACACATTACCACATTGCCCTATTCGTATACGTCCTCGAGGGTGGCCCGAGTCTTCGTTGGAAGCGGTTGTGTTACGACTAGGACGGCGGCGTCGAGTAGGTACGATATTCCCAATCCACTTGTGCAGACGCTACTAGCATCGCAAACGCCATCATGTATTGAACCTGGCAATATGAGATTACTTATATTGCCAATGCTTACTTGGTTGGAATTCGCGTCTACGAGAGCTTCGTACGAAGTGCGGCTTCCTATGGAGAACGGACGACTCTTGTCGAAGAATAGACAGTTGGGCACACCTGTCTGCACGTTGCATTTCATGCGCATCCTAGCAATGGGATTGTTCAATGCACATCCGGCGTTCTTAGAGGCTTCCATAGAGATGGTTCGTTGAACCAATGGGTGGAACTTAGTGTTTGGGACGGTGAGAGCTCCTTCGGCTGGTGCCGTACGGCGGCGCAGATTGCGTGCACAAATCTTTCCACTTATTAGGCATGCCTCAACCTCGTTTTCAAACGCCAAGTCCAACTCTTGGATCACTTTGAAGAGGGTACTCAATTTGTCTGGACTTGGAAGTTCAGGATTTCCGTCCTTGTCGGTCTTCAAGGTGATTCCATCCATTTGAGTCAATACTGGTACGCTCCACTTTTGAACTTGTAGGCAGGGATTGCGATCGCGCTTCTTGTACTTATCCTTTTGTCCCGATGCGAGGTTTAATCGGGCAAGGTCTTCTTGCTCATGTGGACATATTTGACCAACATGTTTTTCGTCTTTGAAGCGAAAGAGTGCTGGACGTTGTCCTTCCCCAAGATCAAAGTAGACTGGGATGTATTTACATCCGTTTGGACCACTTCGAGGATTGTCCCAGTCAAACACAACTATTCCCTCCTTTCCCTGCTCGAAGGCTTCGAGGATGTCTTCTGCGTTGAACACAGAGGATTTGTTTGCCGTCGCCGCGTTAGCTGCCGCAGTATTAGCTGCCGTAGCGTTATCTGTCGTGGTATTGGCATCGTTGGTTGAGATGGCATCATGGGTTGAGGTGGCATCGTCGCTTGCATTGAAAACTTGGCTAGCCATCGTCTTCGATATATATACATGTGGCTTTATCTAATAGGGTTATTGGATTCGTTTTTTTTTACAACCTTACTAACGAGCCAAACTATTATTTATTGCACGTTCGGATCCGTTAGGTGTTGCATTTGGTTGGGTAGTTGTGCTACTATCGTGTTTGGTTCTAAGTCTTCTAATTTACATAGTAAATCATTTTCCCTTACTTTGAGGATAATGTCATAGACGAGGCTCGCCGTTACCATACCCATTCCGATGCCCCAAACTAAACTAGAGACCATCCTGTTCTTGTCCACTAGATCCAACTTTTCTTGTATGTCGCGCGAATCCGCGTTTTCGTTGTGGGGCTTCGACATCTTGCTGTATGTCGGTAGTCGGCATTACTTCAGTTGTTGTATCGGATGGAAAACTTGTCAAGTATTTCTTCGGAATTAGTCTTGTGATTTTTAAAACAATCGACTAGCGACGTATCCTATAGCGAGCGTCCCACCACCTACGATTGCCAATTCCGTAGTTCTCTGCGAACTCGAAGGTCTGTAGTAGTCGGGAAAGTGAGGCTTCTTCATGTCCATGCGGTGCAGCCCTACGTGTACTGTATTATATAGCACAAGGGCGCGGTCCGTATTGGTTAGATCCTTGGCAGCGTAGTATTTCTTACGTTCCTGCTCTTGAACCCAATCGGATAGTTTTTCTCGTCGTTCTTCGTAAGCGGCCACGTCAACCTTGTATTTCTCAAGGGCTCTATCGTGCCTTTCGATCTCTATATTAGTCTCCTCTGGGTCTCTTCCAGAAATATATCGGTCGAGGTATTTAGCACCAAGGCTTGCTGCCGCAAAGGCAACCGCTGCGATAATCGTTACCATTGTTTACGAATTTTTGGGTACGATCCCTTGGTCTTCGAGATACTTTTTGGCGGCAATGCTACCAGCCAATACGGTCGTCCACTTCACGTAATTCAAGATGCTTGATGAAGGATCGCCAAGCATAGACTCCTTTGTCACCTTTTTTACGACCCAACCAATACCAGTTGCTATTCCAGCCAATGTGGCGGCGTCAATTACTATTTCTACCACTTTGCCTTTTTCTGCCATCGAACGTATCTGTATTGTCGATATCTTCAAATGCTTATTCCATGGAAGGCAACTTTTTGCTTCTAGCTTCGTGTATTTCTTCGGAATGAGTGTGAGGTGTCGTAGCGTTGCGGCCCTTATACTGATAGTACAGCCCAACTAACGCGATGCCTACTCCAATTGCTGATAGCGTAGTGTTGGCAGACACTTTATCGTACCAGCTTCCGTCGTCCCGAACTTCTGGTTCCTCTTCGTGCTCACTTTCACGACTTAATGCCTCTCTAGCGCGGCGATTGCTTTCTGCCAGTGCTTTCCCAGCAGCAACGCGCCTTGGATCTTTGGTCTTTTTTTCAGGCGCAGTCTTCGGCGGATCTGCAGTTATCCGATCTTGTTGTTCCTCCATCGTGTATGTCAGTAGACTTTGAGTCTTCAATAGGTTGACTGCTTGGTGTACTAGGTGGAACTATGTGGTCAGCTACATGGAACAAGGCACTAGCTAGAGCCACAAAGCGACCTGCTTTAAGAGACAACAAGCCGGCCACAGCAGATATCTCGTTGCGAACTAGGTGGTCTCCTTGTAGATCTAGGAGAAGTGCTTGTTCGCTGTCTAGTCGGACCACGTACCCAACTGCACGAGTTGCTAGGCGCAGTGCTCCGTCTACTAAACAACCTGTTATTTGCTTTGCCACTACGGCCTGGTACCTACTATGTAAACGTATAACGTCTTTATCAGGCAGTCTAGATATATCTAGAGAAAAGTCCCGACCTAGATATTCTTTTGTTGTGCCCATTGCAGCTAGAATCGAAAGCGCCTCCCTACGATCTTTAACATCCTCTGATTTGGTTGGATGGTCAAGTACGATCGGTGGACAAACGATGGCGGGCTCGCCTAGCAATTCTTTCATTTCTTCATCCATGGTATACCATTGAAGTATGCTTCGGGTGCGGGAATCTCTAATACTACCTCGAAAGGATGGCGGAGACAGAAACATGTGCGAGCGAACTTGTGGGCCTTGAGCTCCGAGGTCAACATTTTCCTCTCATCCACCTTCAACCCACCACCATAGTCCTCAAATAGTGCTTTGGCATCAAGAGCTGACGCCGTATGAAAGGCCACGACCATCGCCACGTTTTCTCGAAAAGGTTTGCATATGCTTGTCAACTGTTGAGTTAACACCCAAATAGAAATGCCTATGTGACGAGCGGAAAAGGCCATCTCCACGAGCTTATCGGTTCTCAGCTTTACATCCTTCGATGCAGCGCAATCGTCGAGTATCAAAAGAGTATTTGTACCTGCCCAAAAGGTGGAACAAACTCGTAGCGCGGCATTGATGGCATCTTGTGAGGGGCACATCACGAAGAAGTGAGGATCTAGATGGGCGAATCCACGATAGGTAGTGTTGTGGGCATACGTGGGGCATATGAGTACTACGTAGTCAAACTTACCACGAAATGCTCCACGAAGCTGCTCTACGAGAAGGGCCGTTTTTCCACAATTCGTTGGTCCCACTATGAGAGCGTTGAATGGGATTTCAGTTACTAAAGCGTCCATGCTAGTACGATACGTTTTCCAGTGCTCCGTTCAATATCGTGATCTGAGCATCGGCAAGTACGAAGATGTGCATGTTCACAGTTCCACTGCCTCCAGTCCTATGGATGCGGATCTGGAGGTTCTTTCCACTGCCTGTTTGATTCAAGCCATTGCCATGGACAACTGGATCATTTACTGTGCGACAGTCAACCAGGATGGCGAATTTATTATTGTAGAACTTGATCGGGGTCATAGACGTTTTGCCAGCGCCGAACCATCCATTAGCGGCCTCCCAAAAGTCTGATGGTAGCATGCCTCCAGGAAAGAACCTGTTTGGCCTTCCATTGATATCGATCTCGACCTTCGTGATTCCTGGATAGTCAAACGCCTCGCTGTCTCGTGTGCCGTAGGCGTGTTGTGCCACGAAGAGGAGGAGCAGTCCAGTGAAGGACAACCTTGGAACGTCGACTTGCTGGGATATCAGAGTGTCGGACGTTTTGTTGATAGGTACGGTTTTGAAGTGCACAGCGTGCCTGAACAGGAAGACGGCGCCACTGACATATTCGTCTTTCGCTTGCTTGGCGATAATTTCACTCTCAACAACTTCGTACTCTAGCTGAATGTTGCTTAGCTTGTATGTGCCTATCTTGGTAGTGTCTGATCCTACCACCACGTCACTAGCAGGTGATAGAGTCAACTCGAGCGAAATGGTGTTGTGAAGAGCGAAGGGATAAAGAGCTCCATGTTGCGTCAGGATGTCTACGTCTAGTGGGATTCGGTATTTCGAACCATACACAGCTAGGAGCAAATTTTCTCCAGTATCCGAAGTGCCTTTGTCACCAGCATTCGAGCGTAGCTTGTTCGTGTTCTCCGTTTGAATACCTTGTCCCACGCGCGCATCTCGCTCTATAGTGGGCAAATAGAGATCGGAATATGTCTGTAGAATATCTGGTCGGGCAAGGTCTTCTATTGTTTCAGCTCCTATTTTGAGAACTCTACGTGAGACCAGACAACGCCCGACATTAGCCACCACGCGATTGTTAGCATGTCCACCAGACAACGTAAGGTCGGCCAAGAGCGCGAGACTACCCGGGACGAGGACGACGTTTTCCCCTAGTATTGGTATTTTCACATAGACAGTCTCTCCTGGATTGGCTTCCGATGGAGTGAAGGTGATTCTATCTACGTTGTGTAGAGCTTTCAATCCCTGAGGCCTGTGCGATTTCGCAGGAACTAACGTCGACGGGATCATGTTGAATATTTAGACATACATAGTTATTGTTCAACATGGCTGAAAATACAGACTTCGATCCTTTGACTGAGGAAGGTCAAGCCGATATAGAAAATCTTTCCGCCAAAGAATGGAACGAGCTTGGTCCAGGTAAGACTGAAGGCCAAAGTACTTGGTGGGGTAGAGTTAAGGCCAAAATAGGAGAAAGATCCAAAAGCTTTCAGGATAAGCTTTGGAGCAAACGGAATAAATGGGGGTACAGCCCATCTGAGTACATCAAATTGGTGAATCTAGGTGATGAGGGTGCAGTACCAAGCGGCAATACCGCGGAAACATCGTTCACTGAGGTGAAACATATATTAACTGAAAAAGTCAATCAACGCGATGAGGCCTGGGAACGCATCCATGCCAAGTATCCAAATGTAGACACTACCAAGTTCACTACTACCTTGAATGCGTACGACGAGGTCGTGGTGCGACTGAACAAAACTACTTCCAAATACCACAATCTGTACGACGCCAAAGGTAATGTTAATGGGAAATTGCCTAAAACGATCACAGACGCTCTAGGGCCCCCCGTAGAGGTGGTTGTTAACGAAGGAGAAGCTGAGGTCGACCAACTTAAGAAAGAAAGAGCTAAGGAAATGGAAACCGTGAAGTCATCCAAGCAGGGGTCGACAGAACATACGGCAGCAAAGGAAGAAGTGGCGAAAATAGATGACCAAATACAGGAGATTGAGTCAAACATTGAAAACATCGAAGAGCGTATGTCCATGCGAGACCGTGTGAAGGCTATCTTCAAAAAGTATGGCGTTGGAGTGCTTGGAATTGCGATTGCGGCAGGCACCGTGATTGGCGTCGTGGCTTCTATGCTATCTAAGGGTCTTGCTAATGTTGCCAGTGGGGTCGGCAATGCGTTGAAAGGTCTAGGAAAGAAGCTAGGGCAGATTCTACCTGGAATGGTTGGTGCAATTGCTAGCTGTTTGTTTCGCACGGCTGGCGAGGTATTAGGATTCTTAGCGAAGAACATCTGGATGTTGATTGTAGCTGTGGTTGTGATCGTAATAGAGCAATTTAAGTCAGCGAAATAACGTCCATGCGGCTCCAGCCGCAGTGGCAACCATCAACCCCAAATTGATCTCGTGCTTTGTCACAACGGCATCGATACTACGAGGTTGCGTTACTTGTGGGATAGGCGGCTTCACAGCAACGACATCTTGATGCGGTAGATCTTTCTTTCGTGAACTACCTTCCATACGTGGTGGTTTCGGGGGCTTTTCTTTATAGTTGATATGGTCATTTATTCCAAAGTGGATGTTAGATGCGGATGCCCTTTGTAGTTCGTTGTTATAACCTGGTACGCTCTCATCGTTAATAATCATACGGCTGGGTATTAACAAACAGTCCTTAGCAACTGCAAGGTCGAGACGAACGCGCGTTAGCTGCAAAGCGTTTTGATACCGTACTAGGCTATCGACCTTCGTTTCCTCAATGACATCTTCCAATAGCTTACCACAATCAGCCTGCACATTGAGAGCTAAGGTTGATGTCCCTACGATTGAATTGCGTGAAGAAGCTTGGGGACCTAGAATACAATATACGTAGACCATTGCAGATAAGTTGATTCGTGCAAGCCCGGCCTTCGTCAATCCGTGACCAGTTTGTAGAACGAACCAATTGTGTTGATTCTTTACCACGTGGTTGCGAAAGAACTGCAATGGAAGGTCGTGGTTCGTATCAGAAAACTCAACTGAGCCAGATGGCCACTTTGCAGTGAATGTGGTGTCGCGTCCCCACGTATCTTCAGCATTCACCAGCTTTCCATTGTTGTATCTGTAGGCGTCCCCTAAACCTCCATTAGCCCCTCGACGAAAGTTAAAATCGACTTTATCGACTTCAAACTCTATCCTAAGCCTGTCGTATACGACGGAACTCCAGGGAACGTTGTTGTTCTTATCGAAAGCCGAATCTCTAGGAAGTGGGGCGCCTAATTCGAAAAGTAATCGCCTGATCGTATAGTACACATGGAAGCGGTAAAAGCTCCTAACATTGTCAATGATTGGTGCATCATCTGAAAGATGGTCGTCGAACGACACTCCACACCCTGCTGTCGCGCACCAAAGGACGAAGCATAGCTGTTGTTGCCAATGCCTCATTGGTTGAGCATCGAACCATATCTGCGCCTGTTTCGCGGTATAGAAACCTTGTACAAGCTCTTGAAAGATATCTCGCGGCGTCATTGTGAAGAACCGATCCTTTGCTACGTAGATCTTGAGCGTTCTTAGGATAGGAACTATGTCTTTTGGATCGCCCCCCCATGGAACAGCTGGAACTGGATACTTTACCTTTGTCTTTCTGAATGGAGATGGGAAACCCCCCTGCAGTGCGTCATTGATACGTTTTTGGGTGACTGCAGGTAGTTCGTAGATATCGTCACCATAGACCACATAGCCGTGGTTCCCATCTCGAAACCAAATGCTTGTCGAATATTTGCCTGGACCATCTATGTCTGTAGAGGCATAAAACTGGTGAAAGTCTGCTTGTGGGTATTTTTTCTTGAACTTTGTCAACAAATCGGTATTCAGTTTGGCAATCCTGGCGTTTTCATCGACAAGGAGCGCTGTCTGCTCAGCTTTCGAAAGCCTTGGGCCACCCCTGGCAATCTCCGCCATGTCCTCAGCAGATAGATCATCATCTTCGTCTGGTAAAACTAGAGGCATCGTAACTATTGAAGCCTATTGCAAGTATGACATATAAAGTTTATGCCTTCAATATATGATGGCGATCTTAAATGTCATCACCACCTCGGCTGACCATACGGTCTACTTCGATCGACCTATTCATATCAACAATATTTCGCTAGTTGAAATCACTTTCGAGAATAGCTGGTGGAACCTAGAAACGGAGGCTACGTTCGAGTGGGATACCGGAGGTGTAGGGTTCCCATACAAAATCTATCCGGGGTCTCATAATATACGTAAACTCCAGCCCTTCTTCAATGAAGCTATGTCGAATAAAGTCGTAAGCTTTATAAATAGAAGCGGTAAGAGGGATTGGATCCTAAAGATACAGAAACCAATCAAGTTCAGGAAGAATCTCTGCGAACTATTGGGTATCGAAGGAAATGAAGATGTGGGGGGAAACGTATCGCTAAAAGTTGGACACTACGACCTGGTGATCAAAGATATCAACACAATGTATGTATACTGCGATGTGGTAGATTCCAATTTCTCGCTACTAGAGGGAAAGCGATCGAATGTACTGGCTAGCTTTAAAGTACGAGGCAGCTGGTTTGACACAAATACGTATTCTACAACGCCCCCACTATCTGTCCGAGCTCTAGGTACAACGCGAAACAGCCTTCGTCTGACGATTCGTGATGAGAAAGGCAACGTGGTAGACTTCCGTGGTCGACCCATACGATACGTATTGAAGATTGAGTAAGTCATATGTATAATATGCGATGGCAAGCGATTCGATTCAAACAATTCCAACGGCGCCGATCTATCCCAATCTACGTTCATCTGAAACTGTTTTGTCTGGAGATAGCTTTCGGCTACAAAAAGTATGTGACACACTTGCTGAACTCGAACGGCAGGCAAAGCACTACGAAGTAGTTCGTAAAAAGTATGCCCGAGCGCGTGGTATTGTTCACGGGGTTGCTGTGGCCACAGGTAGCTTGAGTGGTGCATTATCCGCTATGGCGTTAGGTTTGACGTTTACGGGGATCGGGATACCTGTGGGTATTTCCTTAGGAAGCATTGGGTTCGTTTGTGCCGTCATTTCGGCCTCGATGTCTATTGCAAGTAAGAAACTTGGTATTCGCGTCTCGAAGCACGAAAAGACCGTTATGTTGGCAAAGGCTAAGGCCAATTCCGTGGAAATCAAAGTCTCAAAGGCTCTAGCCGATGGTAATATTTCAGAAGCCGAGTTCGGAAGTGTTATCGATGAAAAATCGAAATACGAATCGCTCAAGCTCGAAATACGGCAAAAAAATAGGCAAGAAAGAGGGTCAAAAAACGTAGAAGAACTTCGCTCGGAGATCCGAAAGGAAATGAGAGCGAAACTTGGCAGTCTAGTGGGATAAGAATCAACATCTCCTATGAAAGGAACCATCACGGAGTCTATTTTAACTTCACTAAGAACATCGTATAAATTACCGTGTTGTTTTGCAGTTCGTATGCAAATTTCGAACCAACGCGTGAACGGCGCTAATTAACATACGACAGGTGCTTAAGACATAAGTAGAGTATTTTATCATCAAAATCTCGTCTAGCACACATGGTCTAAAGGTTCTGCGCTAGGTATATGAGCGAAAAGGTGGAGCCGATCATATACCTGGGGTTCGAATCCTACGGACCATGTGTGGTAGATCGGCTTGTGTGATGGAAAAAGCTCCACCACATCACACAAGTCGTAGCGCGTCTGTCATGTGGCAGAAGTAGGAATAATGTCAATCCTGGGTCGGGTGCATGGGTGAAGCTCAAGGGATCTTAAAGGGGACCCACGGGTGCCGGTTGTGTCTCAACCAGTTAGGACAGGATCCAAATAACAGTAGAACGAATACAGTAGAATGAATACAGTAGAACAAATACGGTAGGTTCCTAGAGAGGTTCTGGTGACACCAGTTTTGGTATTTGGTTTTTTTCACTATCAAATCTTTTTCTTCTCAGGGTCTTAAACTAAATTCTTAAGTGAGTATATATTGGCGGATGTCCTCGTCACGAATCAGCTGTTTTGGTTAAAACTCTTCCAAATTATTATCAATTAAACATAAACAGTACGAAGTCATATCACACGATGGCCGAGATAGTAACTTGCGTTTGGTTGATGCGTGGTAAGGACACGAAGTGCGTGTCTGAGGAAACCTTCCAAAGTGTCAGAATATTGTGCTCAACACAACTATCAGATACAAAGAGGAGCCACCCCATTCGGTCCATGTCCTAAATGCGGTAGTGGTTGTAGAACTAGTTACGGACTTTGTACAACGTGTGGTGCACGACGACAACGTGAACTTAGTAAAGAGAAACGCAAAATCAAGAATCGCTTCTCGAAAGTATTGGAAGAATTGAAGGACCGTAAGACTCATAAAAACGTAGAGGGCTCGCTAAAAGATTTCGCATATCCATGTCGTAAATGCGATCGTGGTTGTCGAACTAGCTACAGACTTTGTACAACGTGTAGTGCACCACTACGACGTGAACTTAGTAAAAGAAAAAACGCAAAATCAAGAATCGCTTCTCTAAAGTATTGGCAGAATTGAAGGACCATAATACTCATGGAGACGTAGCGGGCTCGCTAAGGGCTTTCGAATGACAGTAAAAAAAAAAAAAAAAAAAAAAAGAATGAAGAGAGACGAAATGACAGTTTCTATTCATTCATTCTTTTTTTTTTTTTTTTTTGCCTCGTTCGTTTTCCTCGAAGAGTCATCCGCGCATTTTACCGAGGGGACCCATCTTAATCGTGGATCGCTTATTTTTGCCTCGAAGAGTCATTTGCACATTTTACCGAGGGGACCCATCTTAATCGTGGATCGCTTATTTTTGCCTCGAAGAGTCATTTGCACATTTTACCGAGGGGACCCATCTTAATCGTGGATCGCTTATTTTTGCCTCGAAGAGTCATTTGCACATTTTACCACCTCCCACCACTACAACTATACGAACGGAGATCGCTTCAGGAGAGATTAGCATTCAAGAATCGATGCGACGCCACGGCATACGACGAAGAAGAGTGCGTCGAATTCTAAATGTATTAGAAGCGCCACCCGCACAAATCGGTGTCGACATACTATACGTTAACATTATCTCTAAATAGGTTTCACACTCTTGGATTTCTTTAGGTGCAAGGATGTCTAGTGACGATTTGTATGACCCTTATGACCCCCCTAGTAGTAGAGTCGGGAGTAAAACTGATACCACTTTTTGTTGTGCAAGGAAAGAATGTAGTGGAGGTCTTCGTCGTTTGAAGACCTCCACTACATTCTTTTGTTGTGCAAGAAAAAAGTGGTATCATTTTACTCCCGACTCTACTACTCAGGGCCGATCGGTTCTAGCTTTATAGCTGCTCCAAACAATAGGCTTTGCCCAAACATACCCGAATAGATCGATGACCTCATCCAAAGGAACAATAGATAATGAGATTCCACTTCATTTAATGAGATTCCACTTCATTTAATGAGATTCCACTTCATTTAATGAGATTCCACTTCATTTAATGAGATTCCACTTCAATTTCCAGACAATAGATAATTTATTCACCCCCATTTTATTCATGAGAGCGCCGCACTTTGTTCATGCGGAAAGACAATAGATAAGGAGAAACCACCTCACTTTATTCATGAGTCTAAGACAATAGAACCATGACGTCATTGAATTAATGAGCGCGCCTTAAAAATTAGCATAGCGCCTTAAAAAAGGGGGCTAATTCCATCCCTCCTATACTACCACCATTACCTGTGTTTTCCCGCCATAATTTGCCGCGTCGGACACATACAGGTTTCATATTTCCCGCCAAAAACAACGATTATAATGATTTTTATAAAAACAAGTTGCTATTTAGGATTTGCTACTTTTGCTCTATATGTTGTCAATTATATTGAGTTTAAAACTTCGTCTTCTACATAGCCTCCCATTCAATTTGTGGAGAAATAGAACTTGTCTCGTTAATTGAATATGTTAACAATTGTATGTGGATTTCAGAAATTGGCATTAATACAACCAGTCTTTAAGTCTTTGGTCCTGTCTAAACTAATATACGGTTTATCGGTCTATGGTGCAAGCGATTCCTACCTAAGTACAGTTCAGCGCTTTCTCAAGATGTGCAATAAACGAAAGTACACCTCGGAGCTGTTCTTCTTGGAATGATAGCGACATGCGTATTTAAAAACAAAAACAAAGCACAGTCCTCGCACCAGCTAAGATCTATAATCCCTAAATTTAAACCTACTACTTATGCTTTACGGAATAAAACCAGCGCCAGGCCCAGAGTAAACACAGGACGCTTCAAGAACAGTTATGTAAATAGATTAATTTTGAAATATGGTTTAGCCATATAGTTTCCTATTCTCATGTAGGCGCATTCAAATTACAAATACTTCTATTATTGCTACATTTCTTAATATATCACCATACCAATTGTAACATTGATAAGTACTTTACCTATGCATATTAAAGATTTGTTATTATTATTACTAACAAACCTAACGGATATTAGCTGTGATGAGTATAAACATTTGAGCTGAGAACCATTAATTATTTCTAATTAAAATCCACCCCTATGTAGGTGTCTAAGCGAAAGAAACAACAGTGTAAAAGGCAGGTGTTGAACGTAATACAACGTTAATTGAATTTGTTAACACTTGTATGTGGATTTAAGAAATTTGCATTTATACAATCAGTCAACAAACGTAACAGATATTAGCTGTAAAGAGTATAAACAGTTGAGTGGAGAACCATTAATTACTTTTAATTGAAATCCACGCCCTGTGTAGGTGTCTAAGCGAAAGAAATAACAGTGTAGAAATGCAGGTGTTGCACGGAAATATTGTCTTAATTGTTTTCAATGATCACAACCTTTTGCTCAAAGTGGATGTGAATGCTGCTACCAAACTAAACTAAATTTGGCTGGACTTGAAATCATATTAGTTTAATATAACGTAACTGACATGAATATAAGCAAAGTGTTATGTTGGAGTGTGGATTTTGTACCCCTAGCGAGACAAAAAACATTCGTCATCTTCATTTGTGTCATCAACAACCTGGCTGCAGTCCCATCAATACTTGGAAACCTAATAATCATTATAACAATCTACAAATCACCGTTACTGCAATCACCTTCTTATGCACTCATTGCAAGCCGTTGCATCATTGATTTATGCATTGGTATTTTCATCCAGAGCTTATGCTCCCCAATTCTAATGTCACTAGTTAATGGTGAATACGATACGTTCTGCGGTATTGTTATCCCGTGGCTTCAAGGTTCGTTCTTATTAAATGGAGCAAATCTTTTCATGGTCATGTTGACGTCCATAGATAGATATTTAGCGATTCACCTAAGACTAAGATACAGACAGATAGTGACAATGAGACGGTTGGTCGGAATGGTTGTTCTCATGTGCATCTTTGCTGCAGTTCTGAGTGCTCTGTCGTCGCCAATGCCAAGGACTGCGCACTTTCTACTGATGACAATCATCATGGCTGTAACTTTAAACATAGGCTTCGTCTTCTACGGGATGTCATTCAAAGCTTTGCGAAAACTCGAGCATAGTATTCATCCTCAACACCATCTTCAAGTAACATCATACTTTTTCACAAAATATAAGAGAACTTTTACAACCTTGGTAATCACACTTGCCATTCTTTTGATTTGTTTCCTACCAGTGAATATAGCGTTTCTCGTTATTGCTATAAAAGGTACGACACTGCTAACTTTGCAGGGCATGACCTTGGCAGGCACGATGGGTTTGATGAACGCTTCTATATGTCCTTTTGTTTATGTTTTACGCCTCAGGGACGTCCGAAGTGCTTTAATCACAATTTGCAGAGCATCATGCTCGTGTCAAAGGGGCTGCACTGTCAATCAAGTTTCTTGAAACCATTTAGGAGTATTTACATTCTTGACCCCAGGTCCTTCTCTTATTTCTTACTCCGCATGCCCGACGAAATCGAAAGGCGCTGGGAACTGCTCCAAAATTTAGAGTGCCCTGATTGGTGTTTAATAAAACAATGATACAGATGATGACAACGTGACGCGCGTAATTTGCAGTTGAAGAAAAGAAGGCGAAATGGTGGGCGAACACTAGCGTATCTTTGATGTCTGATATCTCGTAAAGTAACCGGAAAGTTTCAATATTAACCATTGGAATTCAACAACTATGTAGTAAGTATTCCTTTTTCCTACATTAAATGAGATTAAACTTGTATTCTGAGCTTAGAATCACAAATTGAAGTTAGTGTGATTATCGCCCTACCGGCCATTCACCCCTGTTCAGTTGTCAGTCTTCATACTTGGAGTTTGAAGTAATCTGCTGGGAATGGACAGCTTTTCCTTCGATACATCTATTGATCTTTAGCTTCCAGGAGTTGTGGAAAACATGTTAATTTTTTTTTTTATGGAGATGTAATCCAAACTCGTGATCAAAGTGTGCGTGTTGTCAGAGATCAGGTCCGGTTTTGAACCTAATAACACTGAACTTCTGGGTCCTGATTTTTCTTAAAAAATATGTTGAATACCGGTTTTTGTCAATCAGAATATTTAATTTTACTAGGTTATAGATTATTCAGAATAATCAAACAGGGAGAATTTAGTCCAGGTTCGGGTTTTGGAGCCATTTTTGTTTCTTTGAAAACTAGGTGTGGTTGTGTACGCCATGCCCACACATATACCTGCATGGTGCCCATGTATCATATAAGTGTCTATACCTGCATGGTGCCCATGTATCATATAAGTGTCTATACCTGCATGGTGCCCATGTATCATATAAGTGTCTATACCTGCATGGTGCCCATGTATCATATAAGTGTCTATACCTGCATGGTGCCCATGTATCATATAAGTGTCTATACCTGCATGGTGCCCATGTATCATATAAGTGTCTATACCTGCATGGTGCCCATGTATCATATAAGTGTCTATACCTGCATGGTGCCCATGTATCATATAAGTGTCTATACCTGCATGGTGCCCATGTATCATATAAGTGTCTATACCTGCATGGTGCCCATGTATCATATAAGTGTCTATACCTGCATGGTGCCCATGTATCATATAAGTGTCTATACCTGCATGGTGCCCGTGTATCATATAAGTGTCTATACCTGCATGGTGCCCATGTATCATATAAGTGTATATACCTGCATGGTGCCCATGTATCATATAAGTGTCTATACCTGCATGGTGCCCATGTATCATATAAGTGTCTATACCTGCATGGTGCCCATGTATCATATAAGTGTCTATACCTGCATGGTGCCCATGTATCATATAAGTGTCTATACCTGCATGGTGCCCATGTATCATATAAGTGTCTATACCTGCATGGTGCCCATGTATCATATAAGTGTCTATACCTGCATGGTGCCCATGTATCATATAAGTGTCTATACCTGCATGGTGCCCGTGTATCATATAAGTGTCTCCCAGGAGGCAACAGGCCCATAAAACATTGTCGGTTTGAGGAAGTTTGCAATTAATAATTTGTTGTGAGATAAATATGTAGTACGGTGGCACTAGAAGGTAACATTGGTGTAACAATGAATTTTTATACTTGAGTCAGCTTTGTCAATGCTATTCTGTGATTGGTATAGGTGACCTGTATAAGGTAGTCTTCACAATTATAGTTGGACTTGAATCTGCGGAAAGTCCTTAATTTATTACTTTAGCGGGGATCTTTTCTTTTATCGTTATTTATGTCACTAAGCCAAGTTTGGTACTCTATGTCCTTTAGTCTCTGGCTTATAATACTCAAATTGGTTTTGCGATCAGGAATTGATGTGTGTACGTTAGTCCATATTTCCCCTAGCCCTATATAATACAGCAGGGCCTTTATTTTTTGATGCCAAAATTCTCTGCTTTCCTTATTTTTTTATATCGTTATATATTGTATCAAGAGACCATAGATAACTTGATTTGCTCAGGGTCATTCATGCAGTTTCAGCCAGAAATTGATGTTTTTACATCTTGCTTGGTAACGTATAGGAAATCTCCCTAGCTCTGCTCTACATGCATTGTTGCTACAAAACTTGCTAAAGCCTAAGAGCCATTTGCAAAATTTAGTTTAGATTGACTCAAATGGGTCATTTTCTAATTTTCCTTTACAATCCACCCCCCCCCATACTTCGCTACCGTAAAGTAAAATATTTTATGGTCAGATTAATATTTTCTCTAAAATGGTCACCCATTTCTTTCCTCAGTTTATATAATGCTTTTAGCGCTACTTTTTTTAGCTCTTGTTTAGCGAGAGCAAAATTTCCATAGACACTTAATTGAATACCTAAGTATTTATATGACTTAACATTTGTTAGTTTATGACCTCCATATTGAAAAGCGTAATTGTTCATAGTTTTCCCACAGTTGTTGAAGATCATTACTATTGTTTTGTCAAGATTTACATGGAGATCTGATGTTTCGCAAAATCCTCTAGTTTCTCAAGGTAGCTTTGCAGTCCTTTTGCCGTATAGTAAACAACTGAAAGGCCTCTCATTTAGTTGTATATCATAACGTTTGTCAGGGGCGTATAGCTAGGCATTTTCAAGTTGTACGCACAAGTGCAGTAGCTACCGGTTTTAAGGGCCCCCTCTCATAAAAAAAATACAAGGCCAAACAGGGAATTTTCGTCTCAAAGTGTACGCACGTGCGTATATGCGTCAGGAAGCTACGCCCCTGCGTGTCAGGCAAGTCATTTAGGTAGAAATTAAATAGGGTGGGAGAAAGCATGCAGCCTTGTTTTACTCCGGCATGGCAAGCGAACGCTTCTGTCAATCACTGGCAAGCGAAGGCTTCTGTCAATCACTCTTCTGGGACTGGGAAGACCTTATTCATAAAGAAGATAAAGGATCAAAGGGAGGCCAATTGTCACAGCTTGTCACAGGAAGAGAAAAAAATACAATCGATGGCAGAAAATAACGCTGATTTCCTTTTGATACAAAACTGAACAGAAAAGTGCGGTACGTACGACAGAAACTAAGATATTTCCAACCGACTCCAATAGGCACTTACATGAAAAATGGGTATGTATGTCAGGCCAAGAGGCTCAAACCCTGACCCTGTTTGACCCAATCCGAGCTCCAAAACCCTGATTGCCCCCAGCTTTTTGGGGAAAAAACCTTGATTGCCCCTTCTTTAAATTGTTTTCAAAACACGGTCGGATATATACCCCGGCCGGTATACCGCATACCGGGATTGCATGCAAAATACGGAACATTTCAAGTCGGGACGTGTCATCAGCAGATGAAGTACATAGATAAGTACTGAAGTACGAATTAGCGGCGTTACGATGTATGGGAACCTCAGTGCTTGCATGTGGGCAGGCGATCAAAATGCGGCAACAGAATGTCTTTTTTTACATAGTAGCTAAAAAAAACTGAACCCTAACTGCCTAAAAAAACCTGAACCCCGACCCTGACTGAACCCAAATTATACTCAAATCCTGACCCTGATCTGCCCAAATCAGGTCAAAACCCTGACCCTACCTGCCCAAACCGAGCTCAAAACCCTGACCCACCCCCGCGGCACAGACAGACAGACAGACTTTACTCATTAGCTCTTTGTACTACATTATTTGGTGCATCAGATGACTGCTAACAAATTTAAAAAGTTGGTTAACGACGGATAGATTGTTCTGTAATCTTAAAAATATAATATATATATAGTTATCATTAAATTAGCTTACATTATTTGTGCTGAAATTATGGTGGATCGCATGTCCATACAATCATAAACATATTTTGCTGCTACTGTTGTGACTTGTGTCGGGGGATCAATGATTACCGAAAATAGTTCTTTTTATGTCATTTTTGTGCTATCTAATTTCGTTAGAGTTTTTAAGGAGGATAAGAAATCATGCCTGATTGTCTGGTAAGTTTTGCATCTCAGCAGGAAGTGAATTTCGTCTTCCATTTCTTGTTTGCATGTTGGGCAAATTCGTTCTTCTGGTTTTAGATAAGGTTTAAGGTGTCTTCCTTTTTCAATTTGAAGGCAATGATTGCTTATTCTTAATTTGGTGAACGTAATTCTATGTTTGATGTTTCTGCCGGACAAGATCCAAATAGTTTTCGAATTCATACTTCGTTTTGAATGTTCGATAAACTCGTAGTTTGTTACTCTGGATTGGATTATGTCGTTGGTCATTAAATATATCACTTAACCAAATTTGTAGTTCTGTGTCTTTTAGTCGTTGCTTTATATTCTTCAGAAATTCCCTAAAATCTGGAGTATTATTTTGGAGTGTCCATATATCACCATAGCCTAGGCTTTGTACGGTTCGCTTAATTTTGTAACTCCAAAAAACTGGGTTGCTTGATTGCATACTGTCGAGATACATATTTTTTGTAAGCATTGGCTCGTCCCTGGTTAACAATTTTGTCCAATAGTTAATACTTCTGAATGTTAATTCACATCTCAAAGGATATCTACCAAGCTCTGCTCTACATCCATTATTGACTGATGTTATGCTGGTTCCTAATAGTAACTTGCAAAATTTTGTACGCACTATTTCTATCGGATCATTTTCGTTAGATCTTTTGCTATCGGTCCCCCAGATTTCGCTTCCATAGAGCAAGATTGGTTTTATCAAAGTGTCGAAGAGTTTGATTGTCAGTTTAATATCAGATCTAAAGTGGGATCCCATTTCTTTTTTTAGTTTAAACATTGCCTTCAGTGCTGATTTTTTAAGTTCTTGTGTTGCCACATTAAAGTTGCCGAATGCGCTGAAAGTGAGTCCGAGATATTTGTACATTCGGACATTTTCTAATTGGTTATTTTTATAATAAAAACAATAATTGTTCATTCGTTTTCCGTTATTATTAAAAACAATAGCTTTTGTTTTCTCTATATTAACAGTTAATTGGTTAGTGTCGCAATACCCTTCAAGGCCTTCCAGTAGACTTTGTAAATCATGTCAGTTATTCTTAGATACTAGGACTAAGTCGTCTGCGTAGAGTAAGTTGCTTATATTAGTTCCACTAATACATATGGGATCCTTTACTCCTGATTCGTCTAACACTTGAGGCAGATCACTGAGGAAAAGATTAAAGAGGGTGGGGCTTAGCATGCAGCCCTGTTTGACTCCAGTGTAACATCTAAACTTTTCTGTGATAACATTATCTATTTTAACTGCTGAATAATCGTCGGAATACATTGAGTGTAATAGTGAGAAAAATTTACCTTCAATACCTGCCTGTTTTATTTTCTCGAACAGCTTTTCCCTTTGTATACTATCAAACGCTTTTTTAAAATCGACAAAGCAAGTAAAAAGCATGTTATTTTTCTTGTTTGGTTTGCTTTTAACGTACTTATCGATTAGGCCTTTCAAAACAAAAATGCTATCAACAGTGGAGTGTCGTTTTCTAAACCCAAATTGTTCTTTCTTCAGTATTCCTTTATAATTATGTTAGGTAGTCGTATAATGTCTGGTTTAAAATTGATGTAAATAGTCTACTAAGCGCAGATAAAAGCGTAATGCCTCTGTAGTTCTCTATTTCTGATCGGTCACCCTTTTTGTGGATGGGAGTAATGAGGCCTATGCTCCATTCTTGCGGGTAAATTCCCGAAGAAAGGATCTTATTGAAGAGAGATGTTAGCGGCTTTATGAGTTCTTGTTTACCCCATATTAGGATTTCATTTGGGATGCTATCGATGCCTGTTGCCTTTTTCTGTTTTAGTTTTTTAATAGCATTCTCGACCTCCTTTGCCGTTATTTCATAGTCTAAAACCCCTGTTTGTTCCGCCGCACAGTTCATCTGAGCGTTAGCTATATCCTCTGCATTGTCCTTTCGATTATCGTTTCGATTTTTGAAGTGTTCGTAGTGTGACCGATGTTTTGCGTGACTAGATTATGTTACCTATGTTATGCGTTGCCATGGGATTAGCACGCGCAAGGGGTCATGGGAGATCGGGAGCCCACGAGGGAGAGAACGTGTGTTGTTGTTATTGCTCGGCGGATAAGATTAAAACGTGTAGAAAGCTTCTCGTTGTGTCTTGTCTTCCCCTGGGTCCACAACTGGTGTCGTGACCAGGAGGAGAAAGAGGACAGCTGGATGAAGTTTGAGGATCAAAGGGAGCTTTTTGGGCCGGCATTGGAGAGCATTCCGCTCGCCGAAGACAATGCAAAGCTCCGTGAGGAAATAAACAGTCTACGGCGGAGATGTGAGGCTCTCCAGTTCAACAGAGAGAGCAGCCGGGTGCAAACATCGCACCAAATCAAGCAAGTGCAAATATTCTCGGGGAGAGACAGTAAGGTGAGCGTGAATGACTGGGTGAGAGAAGTTGACTACCTGGTTAGAGTGTGTCGGTTGGAAACCAACAACAGAGGAGCCCTCGAACTCATCGAGCGGTATGTGGCCGGGCAAGCTGCGAAAGTCTTTAGGAGTGAAGCCGGCAAAGATAAGACCTATAAGGAAGTTTTAAGACGACTACATGTACAAGTCATGTTTGGGGGCATCGAGTATCAGGGTAGGGACCCCCTTCAAGTTTTTTATTGTCGCTCCCAGCGAAACGGAGAAACCCCGGCTGAATATGCTATAGAGCGGCAGAGCTACTGGGAATCGCGGAAAGGGAGGGCAACTTGGGATTTAAGTGCCCTAACCGAGAGAAAATGCTGACGGATGTGCTAATAGCGGGTCTAAGGGATGAGAAAGTTGTTATGCAACTCCGGCCATTAACGGCCATGGAACTCTCATACGAGCAGATACAGGATGAGCTATTAAAGCTGTAATATGACACTAAGAGAAAGGGGTGGCCAAGCAGGGGATAGATAGAGTTATGAGTCAGCCCCAGACCCCAGGAGTTGAAAAGGGGGGTCGCACAAGCTTTGAAGACCCCATAATAAAAGCGCTGAGGGAGTTTAAAACAGAGCTGAAAGCAGACCTCGGCAGAATTGAGGCCAAGTGCGAGGCCCAAGCGAAGGAAATAGAGGTTATAAAAGGGAAATTGGATCACTCTGATATTCCCATCCCCCAGCAACCCACGCCTCCCAGGGGTACTTGGACACCCAAGAGAGAGAAAAGGGTATGTTACAGATGCGGAAAGGGGGGGGCATATGTCCTACGATTGCTATGAGGACGTGCCAGATGGGGGGAGAGGTACCCCCCAGGGGGCAAATGGAAACCAGGAAAATCAAAATACACAACGCAATGTCCCGAGGAGCGAGGAAGAGAGAGAGAAGCCCCGGTCAAATTTAAACTCCCATCGCCTGTAGGGGAGGGGCAACCTACAGGCCACACCACAGGAACCCCAACCGAAATACATCAGTGTGAGATAGGCCCATTGAACGAGGCATGCATCCTAGTAAATGGGGTATTATGTCAAAGTCTTATTGACTCGGGATCTGCCGTGACAACAATAACAGAAGAGTTTGTAATGCAGCACCCTGTACTGAGTGAACAGTCCCGTAGTCATAGCGATGTCATTTTCGAAGACTCGTCAGGAAATGAAATGATATATGATGGAAAAGTGTTTCTAGATGTTGTAATACTCGGCCGACGGTATAAGGGTATCCAAGCTTTCGTAGTACCGGCAACAGAGTACCGGAAGGGCGTTCCGTTATTAGTGGGAACAGCCGTAATCAGAGCTGTGCAGATAAGTTTCGAGAGTGAGAATGGAGGTAAATATATGGAAAGTGTGAAGGGGAAATCGCGAGCATGGCATACCGCAATGAGGCAATATAACCAGAACGTGTATGGTGACTTTTCGGATTTTGTGGGGAGCGCCAGGTATACTGGGCACCAGTCTATAGTTATTCCCCCGAACGGTGGAGAAGTAAACGTCCCGGTCAGTGTCCCTAAAGCACCCGGAAATCGGCCATAAATGGGACTGTTGGAGAGGACGCCCGCGTACAACGGTCCCGATAATCTTCTGGTTGCAAATACAGTTGTCATAATAGCAAACCAACTGGTTCGAGTGCGAGTCGCAGATAAAGCCCTTCATATCAAGCGAAACACGCGGTTAGCAGATTTATATGTTAGTGATGGCATTATCGAGAATAGCGAGAATAAAGGAACTGTGTGCCAAGAGGTACATGAAGCAGCTACTCGGGGTACTAACCATTTGTCTGAGTTGAATTTTAATAGGGGCTTACTTAATAATGAGGAGCAAGTAGAGAAATTATTGCAAGAACGTGCTGATGTATTTTCACGCAGTTCAGACGATTATGGTTACACCAAGACGATAGAGCACCAGATCCCGCTGGTTGACGAGACCCCATTCAAGATCCCCCATAGACGGGTGCGACCCTCGGAGCATAAGGAGTTAGTGGAAACGCTGAAAGGTATGGAAGCCAAAGGTATCATTGCACCGAGTACGAGCCCATATGCATCACCCATTGTAATAGCACCAAAAAAAGATGGCACAATGCGTATATGTATTGACTATAGAGTGCTAAACTCTAAGACAGTCAAAGACTCATTCCCTGTGCCACGTGTTGATGAAGCGCTCGACGCACTCGGGGGCGCGAATTTTTTTTCAACCCTCGACTTAACCAGTGGCTACTACCAGATAGGCGTCGACCCCAAGGACCAGCACAAAACTGCATTTGTCACACCAGTAGGTCTATATAACAGCCGTCGTATGGCCATGGGCCTAGTAAATGCACCGGCGACGTTCCAAAGGCTCATGCTAACGGTTCTAGGAGATCTTAACATAGAGAAGGTGCTCATATATCTTGATGATATAATCGTATTTTCTAGAACATTCGAGGAACATTTAGAGAGACTGAAGCTGGTGTTCGACCGTCTTCATAATCACGGTCTTAAACTTAAGCCCAAGAAGTGTTATTTGTTTCAAGAAGAAGTACGTTACCTTGGCCATGTCGTGTCCAAAGACGGAATCGCTACAGATCCCGAGAAAGCGCGCAAAGTTAAGGAATGGAAAACACCGGAGAGTAAAGCGGAGTTACGGCAATTCCTAGGATTCACGGGATACTACAGGAGATTTGTTCGAGAGTACTCGAAGGTAGCAGCTCCCTTGCATAAGCTCGCTTCTGAAGAGGGGTCAAAGAAGAAGCGCGGTAATCGGCGACAGCCATCTAGTGAACCCTTCAAGTGGTCGGAGGAATGTGACGCAGCATTTTTAAAGAGGGCATCCATGTGAAAACCATGCACCCTGAAAAAATGAGTCTACATGGTACATCTCAGATTTTGTTCATATTTTGCACATATGTTACTATTGGCCTGGCATTAGACTTGGTAGAATATTTTGGAAAAATTCCAAAATCTGTAAGAGATATGGGGGTCAGTACGAACTGTCTCGGTTTGAGGGGTATTTCCACTATGTATTTTTAGTCATGTTTACAGAATATTTTTGAACAAACCATATAAGCTATATACACAAAACGTTTCTACAGCATAAACACGACCAATTGCAATTTAATTATGATATAAGTGCCAACAAATATTCAGTATTCAAGGAGTAAGGCTTTCATGTACAAGTGACTCCCGAAATTATTTTTCAAAAAGTCAAATTTTAGGGTAAAATGACATTCGAATACTATCGATGCGGCGAAATTGTAGAAGATGAGAGAGTTATTATTTTGTAGATCAGTCATTTGGAAATACAACTGGGGACTAAAAAGTTTGTAAAGTTTATTCAGCTTAGGAGCAGTGAGGCCAAAGTAACATACTCCCAACGCCCGGGTCCAACGTAAATAAACAATCAACGCCAGATGCAATCTGTATCGTGTGCAGAATAACGGGACAAATAACGGACAGGAATGAGAAACATAGCCCTAAAATAACTGGGTGATAAATTTATTTGTCACTTATGCCTATGGTTTTGCAATAAACAACAACTAATTAACAATCAACTTCAAAATAAGAGAAATTAGTAATACGAAGGATGAATCAGCGATAAATGCATACCTGATTCTAGCCTTATTTGTGCTCTCCTCCCCAGCTCTGTCATGGTCTCGAAGCCACAACTTACGATAATTATCTTCTTGTCGATTTTACACCGAAAGAACATTTACCCATTATAGTTTATACAGATGGCTTTGTAGCATCCGCCATTTTATTTAGGACTAGAACCCAGTCTGCTGTTGTGCACCACAGGTAGCCCGAACACATATGTGTACATTCCATTTGGAATATTGGAAGAAAAAACTCTCTACCGTTGAATCAGCCTTTCCTTTCTTGTCTGATTTATATATATATATTGCTGATCAGATCCCTACACGCTAGGAGATCCGGTGTTTTATCATTTCGTCTGTGGTGCCCAACATATATACCAGAGTGGGTAATTTATATTGAAATATTTATGAATCTCATGAAACAGAACTGAAAATAATCATAATGCACTACTTAATACATCTACATAATTTTGTTTGCAAAACTTTAATTTTTTCAAGCTGATTATAGGTTAAAATTACCCATGATGCACCTGATATATGTAACTGTTATGGGGTCAAATGTTTGCATACATTCATACACAAGGTCACAACAATGAATTATAAATGATTTCTAACATCCCGTGCATATATCCTGTATATTCACACGACCCACATACGGCCATCCCAATAAAATGTTCCGTTTCCAATCGCCAGACCGACCCAATTTTTTTTGGAAAAGTTAACAAAAATACAAAGCTTGACATTGACCCAATTTTTGGGAAAAGTTAAAAAAAAATATTTGAAGAACATACTTTCAACTACACCTCTTTTCCTAGCTCTCTACGTATTTGCATTTTATTGGGATGGCCTAATCAGCTGTGTCGGTGCTGAACTGGAGCGCAGTGCCATCCTGGAAAGCGAAGTTCAGAAATTTCTGACGTATGTTGCTATTGCTACAAACTATCTTAGAAAAGGGTTCAGAAAACATCTGGGTGAACGATGAAACATATTGTGTGGATCGTGACAGACTTTATCCAGACCTGAATTACGCTGGATTTACATATACATGTATGTGCGGGGGCGCTTGTTCAGACACACGGTAAGCCACGCAGTTTACAAGCATGAGTAGTTATGTTAGTTATCTTCCCAACAAGCACTGAGGGTGGTCACTGCCAGATATTTGTTTAACGTCCAAAGTGGTTCCTTAGCGTCCTGTGATACACAGCTGCTGATGAATACGAGCGTCGTGAGATGCAATCTCGTTCCCAGAGCCCGCGATCATTTGACCAGCGCCAAGATACGCGGGTTATGAGAACGAGATTGCGTGAGACGGGACCGCCATTTTACGTGATCATCCGATCGAGGCACGAGGGATCGAAAAGGCGTAGGCGCGAACACTGCGCTTCTCTGTTTCTCTTAATGTTGCCTGGGTGGCTAATTGAACGAGCAGGAAGCATACAAATGTTTTGCTGCACGGGTGGATATACGAGGAAACGTTGCCGAAAAAAAACTAACGAATGCGCACTGTGTCAAATTGTCTTGCCGGTGGGGTCTGGGTTTGTGTTGCTAAGAAACACATATGCTGTGTGTCACTGGAGCCTAGTAAACATTGTTTTCCTCTATAGCCAACGTGTTGCGGAAACAAATTTTGCCTCATCGAAACAAAAAATGTCTTTGAAATGCTTCAGAAAAATGTTTTCCTTCCTGGAAGATTGATTTTTTTTGCGCAAATTTTCCCGCGGACTTTGACTCGTTTTTACAGACAAATGTATGGAAAACTAAATCCACGATTGCATGCTTCCCAGCACAGCTACATCCCTCAAATTTCGATCAATTAATCTTTTACCTGGTATCTTAAGTTTGTATCTGAAGAATATTTCAGAAATTCGATTTTACGGATTTTATTTGTCATCGGATTCCCATACAAACACTGTATTTCGCGCCATGTTTACACCCCTTTCAAAATGTCGGAATTATAATAAACCGCGAACTGGTCTATTACCTTAAAACTGTAAAGAAATACGTTATTCTTTGTGTACGAGGTTTGTAGTTTCTCAGCTGTAGGATGTCCGGTGTCCGCGGGGAACAGGATATCAGGACACGTGACTTGTCCCTTCGTGTGTACCGAGCTTTACGTCTGCGAGCGGGCGAGGAGCACGGCGTGATTTTTTTTTCACTTGTGTGAGTTGTTCTTTTATCTTTTGTTTTCCATATTGATTTTCTTTTTCTTTTTTATGCAACGAGCTCCGCTATAAAGAGATACGAGGACGACAATAACAAATCGCATACAAGTGTATCACAGGCAGCTTTAAGCAGAGAGTGAGCCATTATGCACTAGTCTAAATCAACCCCCCCCCCCTCCCCCTCCCACCCTGTCCCGGGTTGGGGGAGGAGGAGGGGGGGGGGGGGGGGGGGGGGGTTACTTTGACTAGTGCATTACCTAAAATCAAAAATGAATAAAATACCCTGTCTAGACAGTACAGTACAGGCGAAAATATTTATAGATTTTATGATAATTTACTTGACACGCGCCATCAACAACATCCGCGCCAAGTGCCAAGGCATTTCATACAATTCTTGGTAAGGGGGTCGGGACATGCCTTCAACGGTAATATAGTTGTTTTTCCCTGGTAACGCCGAGAAGATATGCCACATTCCCTCGTTGAATATACACAAAATGAGCACTTGATCAAGTCCAAATCCATCTCGTGGATAGGGCGGGAAATACACGTGCAGACGTTACACGCAGTTCCTGTCACGCAATTCTTGAGATATCATTATATCACTAAAGTGATTTCATCTATTTCGGTGATACCACATTTGATTTCATGGATTATACACACATTTTGGTATTTCAACGGAACGAACAGAATATTATGCACAAGATTGAAACAAATTGAGTCCGTAACAAGCTTAAGGTAGTAACGACATCAGAATGGCTTCCCGTTGCTGAATCTAAACGGTTCTAACTTGGCCAACTATTCGATGAGCATATAATAAAGGGCTTCCAAGAAAACGAAACCATTAGTGTTTTTTTTATTATGAAAAGAAAACATCGTTTCTTTACAGAATAAAAACTAAAAACTTGAATAGAGAATCGGCTGAAGACTAAATACGACTGTACGTGCATTTCTACTTGTCACTCATTCACCCCGCTACAGAGGCTCGCAAAATTCAGAGTGACTCGCCGGATTAGAAGCTGTATTTAAAGCGTAGCGTAGTTTGAAATCCTCTATATATCATATTCAAAGAAAATTCATTGTCTTTGATCCAATCAAACAATTTTAAACGAAGATACTGCCATAAACTATGAGTACCTATTTTTCAGCTTTGACTCCGTCAAACTCGACAATAAATAATTCAGTCACTTTAGACATCTGCATATCGGGTGATGGACTTGGTCACCCTTCAAAACTAAAATAATATTGAAAATGAATGTGCATTCGAATTCTTAAAGCAATTATTGGCAGAAAATCTGTGAAGTTCACCGTATTTTCGATTTTAATCGGAAAAAAATCGCCGTGTCGCCATATCGTCGTTTGTTTAATAACTGAACATTGCGGATTTTGAGAGTGCGTAATTTCTAACCCAGCATTAACTTTACAGAGATTTTTTTTACCAGATGCAAAGATCTATTGTAAGTCAATCTAGGAATATTTCTAAATTCAAAGAAAAGAAGGCCGCAACTCTGCAAACGGCCATTGCCAGACAGCATTTATCGGGTTTTAAAAAGACCTATTAAAGTAGCGTTAAATAAAAATTCGACAGAAGCGACAAAATATAAATAAAATTAGTTGATTTTGGTTTTAATATGCTGACGGGACTTAGTACTAAAGCAGGTAAAAATATTATCTTTCTACTTAAAATCGTTTGCGATTGCGACATGTTACAACATAAGGTATATTTTGCTCTGATTTTGAGCATTTCAGGGGGTCAAACAGTTTGATTGTCATATCTCAAAGGCCTTTTACATTTCAGCCAAACTATTTCACATGGGACATTAGCTAGTTAAGATATAAATGTGTGCCAAGTTTAAAGGAAATCGGAGAGGTGCACTGTAGACTCGTCTGCATGGTTTTCACATGGACCCTCTCTTAAGTTGTTGAAAGAGAGACTAGTTAGTGCGCCACTGCTTGGTTATCCAGATTTCTCGCTGCCGTTCGTTGTACAGACCGATGCGAGTACCAGAGGTTTGGGCGCAGTGCTGGCGCAGGTACAAGATGGTAAAGAAAGAGTGATTGCGTACGCGAGTCGCGGATTGGTAGCGGCAGAGGCACGGTATCCAGCCCACAAATTAGAGTTCCTTGCACTGAAATGGTCCGTGACTGAAAAGTTTAGAGATTACCTCTACGGTAATGAATTTCAGGTACTAACTGATAACAACCCACTATGTTATGTTATGTCAACAGCAAAGTTAGATGCATGTCGGCAGCGATGGGTGTCCGAATTATCCTCTTACAACTTCAGTATCGTTTACCGCTCAGGTAAAAGCAATGCAAACGCAGATGCATTATTGAGGATGCCCCAGGAAGACGTGAGAGAGGCGCTTGACGCGGTGCTACATTCAAGCAACAAAACGAGGGCCACCATACAAAGCCACATCCTACAGGGACACGAAACTTTACCAACAATGACCACAGCAGAACTAAGAGTGCATCAGAAAGAAGATAAGATTACGGGTGCTGTCCTAGAGTATGTTGTGTCAGGTAATAAGCCAAGCCGTCGAGAACGGAGGAACATGTCATCAGACATTACTGAACTGTTGTTAAAACAGTGGAATCAGTTAAAGATAATCGAAGGCGTCCTCGTGAGAGAGTACTCAAACCACAAGGTCACCGTTCAACAAGTTGTCTTACCGGAAGCCCTACGACAGAAGGTCTTAAGAAGTATTCATGACGTGAATCATCCGGGCGTTGAAAGGACCTTAGAACTTGTGCGTGAACGATTCTATTGGCCGCGAATGTATGACACAGCCCAGGAGTTTTATGAAGCATGCCAGAGATGCGGATTGCGAAAGCCTATTTCGACAGAGCGCGCACCATTGCAAAGTATTCATACGTCAGAGCCCTTGGAATTGGTATGTATGGATTTCCTTACGCTAGAAACGTCTAAGGGAGGAATAGAGAACGTAGTTGTTGTTACCGATCATTTCACGCGACTAGCTCAAGCACGAGGAGCCGCAAGCCCTAAAAATTTGGACCGTATATTAATTGGATTAAATTTTCAGAGTAGATTTCGCGATGATGGATAATATGTACATGAAAAGAAACCGCTCCTTTAGTCAAACACATTGGGTGTTTAATCCGTAAGTGTTAACAATGTTGTTTTGAAAGAAAGAATTACACGAGATAAACTAAGTCTCTAGTCAGGATTTCGAGTCAGGATCCGAGTCAGGATCCGAGTCAGGATTCCGAGTCAGGATTCGAGTCAGGATTTCGAGTCAGGATCCGAGTCAGGATCCGAGTCAGGATTTCGAGTCAGGATTCGAGTCAGGATTTCGAGTCAGGATTTCGAGTCAGGATTCCGAGTCAGGATTCCGAGTCAGGATTTCGAGTCAGGAATTCCAAGAAATTTATAATTACCTCTAACGAGTGTGGACAACATGCGAGCCAACGATGCGAGCCATGCGAGCCATGCAAATAGAACATGCGAGCCATGAAAAAAAAAACTCGCATACAAAAAATAAATCAAATACTCACATACAATTGCTGCGAATTCCTGTTATGAAATTATTCTTGAATTTTGTTTATCAAAGTTGATGAAGATCTGGTGGATTCCCAGTCTGGACACAAATAGCGACAGGTTTAAATTAACATATTGCCGCGTCGCTGTAGTGATGAAAGATGTTTGATTTATCTCATTTTAAATGAACACTGTTCACTTTTGAAAACTCTTTTTGCTTAGGCTTTCCTCTTGTTAGATACAACGATACTCTCGATCGTTTTGAAAATCCCAAGCGTAGTTTCTTGTATTCAGTAAAAGTACTGGAGAAGCCATTTGAGTGTTACGCGCGCTGTACATGTACTGATGTAGCAATGCAAATTTAAACAAATTCCCTGCCGCTTTACCTTTTATTTTAGATTTCAAATTAGCCATATAATAAAACTCTTAATAACCGATATACCTTTGTTATGTTTGAAAATATTTATTTGAGGTAATAATTATTGTAGACTTGCTCCAACCAGGCGCACCGAGATTTATGGGTCCGCGGACCCAGAAATGTTCATATGTACACGACAAAAATAGGTGTCGTGCCGAAACCTTTTGGGTCCGCGGACCAAATTTAGGGGTGTAAACACTCGGCCAAAATGCTTGGTACAGGCACCAATCGCATTCAGACGACACGTTGTACAATGTAACCAACTGTTGCAAAAAGCTTTGCTAGCGCTATTGATATTTATAGCTGTTGGCTCATCATCAGTTCAGCCGCGGATTTGGTGTCGGTGGCTCGAGTTACCATGTGTTTTCAGGGCTAGGGTTTTGGTTGCAAATGAATGCGAGAAGGTAAGTAATTCAGCTTCCGCCAGTGTGTGCTTTGCTTACCGGTTGTCGGTCAACTGGAGAATGGGAGTGATGCGAGTTGAAAAATGCGAGTTGCAAGAAAAAGTAAGAAAACTGAGATTAGAGTTCCTGCAATGGTAAATGCTTTTTGAGATGGAAAAAAATCAAATTTTCCGTATACACAAACTCCAAGTCAGTCTGGGTCCGCGGACCCATAAATCTCGGTGCGCCTGGATCCCTAGAAAAATGAACCAGCGTATACATGTACCTCGCTGGACGTTTATTTGTTCTCTTTACCCTCACAGTTATTCAGAGGTAAGTCCTTTCTAATTCTAATTTACAATATTTCGATTGCAATCACAATTCAGTTCAATTTATTACTTAGTTTAACTATTCCCTTTCTTCTATCTAATTCTTCCAGCGACGAAAAAAATGTGCATCTTGAGGAAGTCCTACCTCCCCCCTTCACATTTCTAATGGTGCCTCCCTTGGACACTGAAAACAATTCCTTTATGGGAGTACCCCTTCCTCCATAAAGGTGAGACATACACTAGGGGACATGCAAAATGTCTCCTGGTGTGTGCTCACCTTAAAGAGTGTCTGGCTGCATTAATATATATATATATATATATATATATATATATATATATACAGTCGTTGCCGTTAAAGGGGAACTCAACCCTAAAATCAACCCAATGTCTATACAAACATGTATTCGAAATAAATAGGTTCTGCTATTTAATTTTTCTGTGTTGCGCGTCTTGCAAGAGAAAATCCGAAAACCTTCCTCACAGCCTCCGGTATGTACAGACGGCTCAAGTCTTGTAATTTGTGACGTAGTATACGGGGAATAAATTAGTTTTGCCACGCCGTCCCCTACATTGAATAGCAGGCCTAATGGCTTCTAATTGCGGACCATTGTGCTTTCTTTGTGCTAGAGGTGTGATCGTTCTTCCTTGGTATGTGTGACGTACGTTATGGGGAACTTTGCACTGAATTGAGCCGCCACACAATATAGATTTTTCAGCGGAAAATCGAACTTGGAGACTAATTTTCTCCTCATTAGACGCGCATCACAGAAAAATAAAATATCAGAACTTATTTCTTTAGAATACATCTTTGTAAAGACGTTGGGTTGATTTTAGGGTTTAGTTCTCCTTTAATGTTGTCCTAGACATATCCACATATTGATTTATAGCCTTTGTTCAGTTCGCACCTTTTACATAAAGAACGGTAATCAGCCGTGAACGCGCCCTTTGTATTTCGTCACAAAGAGCCATGGTGGTCTAATGGTTAACACTCTTGCTTACCAGTTCGAAGCCCCGAATTCAAGTCTAAGAATCGACATTTTTGTTACTGCGAAGATTTGTTTCATTTCTTTTTCCCTTTTTTTTCTGACTGCATTCAATTAAAAGCTTTTATTTCAAACGTGACAACAAGAACGGAGTTCTTTTTAACCTTTGAAATGCCTAGGACACCTATCATCCACATCTATTTTATTAAGGGATGTTCGAACATTTCTTTTGCAAAAGCTTCGACTGCCGCAGGGAATATAGTATTTTGATAATCGACATCGTCCATGGCGTGGCTTCAAAAGTTTGTTATCGTTTGTCAAACACTCGTAAACCTTACGCCGAGTACACGGCTATAATTCCATGTGAGTTCTTTTCCCTCACAAAGAAAAAAGCTCGTTAACTTATGCAAGCATTACTATGGGTTTCAAAGAGAATTCTGGCTAATTTCTGGACTGCCGGATATTTTCAAAACTGTCCTCTCCGTGTCTCGCAGCCGATGTTTTCGAAATCTCGGAAAAAAGAATGAGGTCGCGCGCTCAGTCTGCCTAAATTCAGAAAATCAGTACGAATGAAATTCATAACACTTGCTAAAATCGCTTCCTACTTCTAAACAAAGATATAATACTTTGAATCAGTGGGTATCTAGTATTTTCAAAACTGTTTCTGGTATATACATGTAAACCCGGCACAGTGTAAGAAAAACAAATTACGCTTATTCAAACCCACAACCATCAACAGAATCACTATACCGTTCTAAACGAAAATAGCGTAATTTGGGCGTACTTTGTCAGTGCTAGTATAATTATCTACTTCGAAAGTCTGGGAAAATTTGAGATCGTTTCATGTTGACAGTATTATTTTAGCTACATCGTCCGTTCTTATCCAATATCAAAAAAGAAACTGCAAAAAGAAACATATGTAAATAAAACAAAAAGACAAGGGGGTGAAAACAAGAAAAAGAAAAAAAGAAAAAAAATACGATGCCGATACTGAGACTTGAACTCGGGGCTTTGAACTGGTAAGCAAGAGCGTTAACCATTAGACCACCATGGCTCTTTGTGACCAAATACAAAGGGTGCGTTCACGCGGCTGATTACCGTTCTTTATGTAAAAGGTGCGAACTGAACAAAGGCTATAAATCAATATGTGGATATGTCTAGGACAACATTAACGGCAACGACTGTATATATATATATATATATATAGTGGCCCGAGTGAAAGCCCAGTGGGCGGCTTGTTCCAATATACATTCTATATAGCCGCTCTACGTAGCTGTATCGTAGCCGTATTTCAGTGCGTTCCCGAATCCATAGCGCTAAACCCATGAAACATCAACAGTTCTGTAACACACATGCGACTTCTAAATAAACTAAAACCTATAATAATCATCATTTCCGTGACAACCGTTGTTTCCATCGATTTTCCAGCGAGAATCGAAAAAGTCACCCTTTGTTGATGTTTCCACAAGGGTCCGGCCAATTTTATAATTAATTTCCTCTCAGAATTCAGTTTCGCTCGTTTTTCTTGTTCTGTCATTTTTTTTCGGTTTAATACTTTTCTTCTTTACCCTACTAGTTCGTTCATGTCATTTGCAGTTCGATAAATCGTTTTTGCAATCAGAAAAGTAGTTTACTGATTCAGTTCTGTATATTCGATTCATATCCGTAAGCCAATATATGTACTGTTCGGTTTCGGTCAGTTCAATTTTCTCAATTTCTTTGTGTAAGGGCGTCAAACAGTTTCAACATTGGGTTCGGTTTCCAGTTCTATTTATTCTATTCATGCACTCAGCTCAGTTTTTTTGGTTCATATCTAATCATGTCCATACTCTACACTGAATTGACTCTAGTCCGGGTTCAGTTCAGTCTCTGTTCTCCAGTTCACTCATGCAGTTCTAAACTTCTCGGCTCTTTTAATCTCTGTTCTGTTTATTTCGGTCTGTTCATCTCGTTTCTGTATCTGGAGAATAATGATTCCGAAAGGTCGTCAAAAAAAGTTTGCTTTTTATCGTTAATCGGAAAGAAAGTCAAATTCTCTTGGACTTGGCGCCTCAGCCGATCTTCGAAATTTCCGGAACATTTCATATCTGCACGGCGACAGATCATGTCTTTTCCCCGCCATTTTTGCCTGTAACATTTCAACTCGCAACACGCACTTTTCAACTCGCACTTTCCCTATCCCCGGTCAACTGAATAAGGATTTGTATGAGTGTTTCATCATCAGTACTGGAAAGAATCGATTGAACTTTAATTTGTCTGGCTAAATTTTTTTGTTGATTTTTTTTTTTTTTTTGCATGGCTCGCATGGCTCGCATCGCTGGCTCGCATGCCTCGCTGGCTCGCACATTGTACAGACTATACGAAGGGTTACAGACTTAACCCCGTACCCCGTGGTAGCGCTATTTAGGGATAAAGCGGTTAGTAAACCAGGTTCTGGATGCCAGAGGACCTTCTCGCTATAAAGTTTACTGTCAGTAAACTTAGCTTAGCAATTAGAAGGCCCGGATAATTCCTACCCTAAAATCCTGAATCGGATCCTGACTCGAAATCCTGACTCGAAATCCTGACTCGGATCCTGACTCGGATCCTGACTCGGATCCTGACTCGGATCCTGACTCGGATCCTGACTCGGAATCCTGACTCGGATCCTGACTCGAAGGATAGGTACCCTCGAATTACACAGCTGATACTGAACCACAATAGTTGTTGAAAGATTGAAACTAGCTGCCACTGAACGCGGAACTTCATTCAGACGTCAAGAAACAAAACAATGTCCGAGATTGTTTGCTGTAAATTTGAGGAGCGCCTTATAAATTCTCGGAAAATAAACCAAGGCGCCCGTTTCACGGAATCTCCCGAAACAGCTCTTCTTAGAGTTTTCACCCCCCGTTATTTATATAATCATTAACCACTGTTATGGATCAAATTCCTAGTTTTGACCTCAGGAGCGCGGGTTCGGAATTATATATTCAGTTCGAATGAAAGCTTCCGACAATGTTAGTCCTAGTGTACAGCTCGCTTCTCGATTGGTACCGTTAACGAATAGTTATTCGGCCCAAGATAACAAAAAAATTGGTGAAATCACGTTCCGCTTAATAATGAGCATGAGCTGCAACAGATTGATCTTTGTGATTTGCGTACAGCGAATGGACGACAATGGAAGAGTTCCGATCTGTTTTGGTCCAAAAAGCCGAACTACAACTCTCGCAGAGTTTTAGTGGTTTCCACCCGTAGACTTTGCGGAGGACTGCTTAGAAGAAAGGAATTGGGAGAGGACAGCTATCTGACAACAGATGCGTTGAAAAGAATTGGTGCTGCGATCAATGTTCACTGTGCAATCACTGCCCTTCCCCGCGAACATGGCGCCCATTTCGCCGTGGCCCGCGAAACTTGTCCAGGAGTTCGCTGACGCCAAGGAAAATATCAGCCAACTCAAGATCCGACTTAGCAGCTTGATCCCATCATCGGTATCATCCATTCCTACTTGCGGCCTAGACAAATCTCCAAATCTCCACTTGGCAAAATAAGCGCGGGAGGAGAATTGCTTCACATTTTAGAAGACGTATGCGACAATAATAAATGTAATGTGGCTTCCGTTCTCATGTATTGTATACCTGTGGCTTTTTCATTACAACATAATCGTTAAAATCTGTATTATTCAGTATTTTTTACCATAGAATATCGCCAATCATGTGCTCTCCTGGGTAGAATATACCTGAGGGTTACAGTCAAGTCACTTGGGTAGTGTATACCTGTGGCTTTTTCATTGCAACATAATCGTTAAAATCTTTATTATTATTTTTACCATAGAATTTCGCCAATCATGTGCTCTCCTGGGTAGAATATACCTGAGGGTTACAGTCAAGTCACTTGGGTAGTGTATACCTGTGGCTTTTTCATTGCAACATAATCGTTAAAATCTTTATTATTATTTTTACCATATAATTTCGCCAATCATGTGCTCTCCTGGGTAGAATATACCTGAGGGTTACAGTCAAGTCACTTGGGTAGTGTATACCTGTGGCTTTTAAATTGCAACATATTAATCGTTAAAATCTTTTTTATTATTTTTACCATAGAATTTCGCCAATCATGTGCTCTCCTGGGTAGAATATACCTGAGGGTTACAGTCAAGTCACTTGGGTAGTGTATACCTGTGGCTTTTTCATTGCAACATAATCGTTAAAATCTTTATTATTATTTTTACCATATAATTTCGCCAATCATGTGCTCTCCTGGGTAGAATATACCTGAGGGTTACAGTCAAGTCACTTGGGTAGCGTATACCTGTGGCTTTTTCATTACAACATAATCGTTAAAATCTGTATTATTCAGTATTTTTTACCATAGAATATCGTCAATTATGTGCCCTCCTGGTCACTTGGGTAGTGTATAACTGTGGCTTTTTCTGTATGTTTCTGTAGAGATCTTTTTGTAGCAAAGGCTTAAAAGCAAACGGGACATAGTTTACCTCGAATGTGGGCATGCTTCCCGAGAGACCTACACAGTCCGACTGCTTATAAAAAAATCCGGTGGCTTGCTCACATTTAGTCTACTAGCTTAAATTGCATCATCCTAAAACTATTTTCTGATTTCCTGTCTTTGTTATTTTAGCTTTACCCGGAAAGGTGGGTCACTCAGTAACTGGCCGATTGAATTGAACTTGTGTGAAAACTGGAAAAGTGATTGGGCTTTTCATTACGAACCAATTGTTTTTCAGATTCGACTAATTCTGTACACCACCGGCAAATCACAACCGCTAGCGTGTTGTCCTATTTTTTCTATCAGTTTAATGGAACGCGTTCAAGAAACTAGAGAATCGCACATATTATATCCACGGGAGAAAGAAACCTTAGCTGTAACTCTATAAATTGAAAAGGCAAATATCTGAGTTATCTGGATTTGGTTATAAAATTCGATTAACCGTTCATGTTTAAAGTCTCTGGAAGGCTAAAGGTCAGAAATGTAATAGCGGAACTTTAAAAACTGCTAGATTATGCAAACTCTGCATAGGACATACGTGTTTATTTCATTGCTGCATTCGTTGATTTTTCATATAAAAAAAACATAGTTATCCGGGCCGTGTCACTCACTGACTTTTGATTGAAATCACTTCACGGATAACATCAAAACGTTCGACTCAGTGTTACTTTGATTGACGTCTCCCGCTGATTCACGGCGCTTTCCTGATATCCTGTAGAGCGCTGCGCAACGGGAAACTTGGACTTTATCCGTCCAAGTTCTATTGTTTCCTGCTAATCCCTGAACCAAAATTTCAGGGCTTGCGGCTCCTCGTGTATCCTACGAAGGATCAGAAGGCAAAGACAATTGCTAAGGTCTTTTGGAAGAGATTTATGTGCGTATAAGGGATACCAAAGAGAATACATAGTGATCAAGGGAGAAATTTCGAAAGCGACCTTATGAAGGAACTTTGTGCGATTACGGGTATGGAAAAGAGTCTCACAACGCCCTATCATCCCCAGGGAAATGGCCTCACGGAACGATTTAATTCCACTTTGATGAACATGTTAGGAACCATGGACCCAAGTAAGAAGTTAGATTGGAAAGATCACCTTGAAACCATGACGCACGCGTATAACGCCACAACACATGCCTCTACCGGATATTCTCCGTATTATTTGATGTTCGGACGACATCTTCGGCTACCCGTTGATCTAGCCTTTGGTGTGCAGAGAGAAGAACCGGAGAAGGAGAGAGAATACTGTGAGCACATCTGTGAGCTGAGAGAACGACTACGATCAAGCTACGAATTGGCAAAGCAAGCGTCACTACAGGCAAAAGAACAGCAAGGAAAGCAGTACAATCGTAAAGCGAAGGGGTCAGAGTTCAATCCAGGAGACAGAGTACTCACAGTGAAGACTGGCATCAAAGGAAGGCACAAACTAGCAGATAGATGGAAGGGACCATATATAGTAGAGAAGAAAATGCATGACAGCCCAGTGTACGTAATTCGAAAGGAGGATAACCGTGACGAACTTCACACAGTGCACAGAAATATGTTACGCCAATGCATGTTTCTTTCAAGCGACCAAGATACCACTGCTGACGTTTCATCTGTAGAGACAGATCCCGGTACGCCACAGGTAATGAAAGAAACCGAAACAAAGATCACCAGCGACTTAACTGAAGAGACGAGTAAGAGGGTCGACGATAGTAACGCGACAGTGCGGAGCGACGAGGGTTACGAAAGCCTCGTATCAGACTCAAGACTGCAGGGTGACTGTGCGCAAGTCGACAACGCCCTGCAGACATATTTACAAGAAGAAACACTAGAAGTATCAGATGACAGTAGTACAGAAGTAGGACACAAATTAGAGAGTAGGAATGAGGGTTCAGAAAATCCACAACAAGCAGAAACCAAGCAAACACCGGAACAGAGCGTCAGACGCCCCACTAGGAAGAAAGCGCGTCCGCAACATCTTAGGGACTATTTGTGCAGTCAATATGCTCGTGGAACATCAGCCTATGAGAAGAAACTGGCTCACGGAAGAATCCTGTTCGCAAACCTCTGTAAACTGCATGGATTGACTGTGCATCCCGAAAAGACAGTGATCTGAAAATGATCATAACATTGCATGTTTTAGCGAGACACATTGATAATATATATAGAAATACTTGTTCAAGTTAGATGTCGTGGCATACATCTCCTCATCGGGTGGAGAGTGTGACCGATGTTTTGCGTGACTAGATTATGTTACCTATGTTATGCGTTGCCATGGGATTAGCACGCGCAAGGGGTCATGGGAGATCGGGAGCCCACGAGGGAGAGAACGTGTGTTGTTCTTATCGCTCGGCGGATAAGATTAAACCGTGTAGAAAGCTTCTCGTTGTGTCTTGTATACTCCTTCCCCTGGGTCCACAGTAGGATTCTTGTATATCAATGGGGAATGATTGTTTGGCCTGTTTTTTGTTTAAGTTAAACATATTTTTCAGTTCTTTCCAAAGTTTGTTTGGATTTTTATGGTCTAGGTTTTTTAGTCGAGATTCGATTGATTGTGTCTTTTTCTGTTTGCATAATTTCCTGAAGTGCTTTTTCTTTACATGTAAGTGTTGCCTTAATTGGTCATTGTTTGGATCGTTACAAACCTTAAGATTTTCTTTTTCCATGGTACAGTCATTGTCAAACCAACTGGCATTTGTCTCTTTTAGTTCATTGTCTCTATCTTGGTATTTCATACCTGCCTTTTCACATACTTCTATTAGTATTTCTGTGAAGTTTTTTGTTAGAGTACTTAAAGAGTTTTTATCATATATTTCGCTGTTATTTAACGTTTCGAATTTGTTTTTGTATTCATCAGATTCAAGTATCTCTGGGATTCTGTCTTTTGCTTCTTCGTTGATCATTAATCTTCTGTGTTTGAAAAATTTAGTGGAGTCAGTTTGTAAAATTGCTTAATTTCATACCAAATGAAATTTGACAGTGATCAGGCTGCAATGGGTTAACTGCTAGATATCGAATGCAAGGAATAATGTTCGTGTTGGCAATGACATAATCTACTAGGCTACTTCCGTTGTACTGAAAACATGTTTTTTTACCTGTTGAATCCCCTATCACTCTACCGTTTAGTATTCTAAGGCTGTTTTCTGTACAAACGTCGATAAGGGCTTTAACTCTTGAATCTATATTACTTTCGTCTTGAGAATTTCTCTTACTTGGTTGATCAACTTCATAGTCTTCCGGGACTACTCTTGTAAATTGCCTGTACGGGCGTTAAAATCACCCTGAAGTACTACTTCTCCTTTCGCAGAGAAACATGATATTTCGTCTTCTAGGTCCGATATATAATCTTGATTTTGAGTTCTTTCGTAATTACTGGGACTGAGGTATACATTCAGTATACAGTATACAGTATACAGTATACAGTATACAGTATACAGTATACAGTATACAGGGGGGGGGGGGGGCATTCTGTGGAAGGAACAACCTTTGGGCCCGGAATTCGTAAAGGTTTTATGAACTTTGAATGATTTTGAAGTGGGATTTATCGCTCCGGATGGCTAGCGTTGTCAAGATCGAGTGTGCAGTCTTCTCTATTTTTAGGAAGAAGGGACTCCGAAAAAAAACCCCGGCTAAAATCCGCTTAAAGGGGCATGGTCACCTGGTAGTCATGCGCAGTAAGCGTGCAAAAAGTACTAATTAGCATATCAGAGCGAGCGTACGTGAGAAGGTCGCAAAGGGGAGGATTTGTAGTAGCATTTCGAAGGCTGACGGCCCTGTATTAGGGAACCACGTTGTAACAATGGCTTCAGAGTCGATGGAGGAAGAAGTTGAGTTGAATCACAGGCCGCCCAAGTTCTGACTGTGTAACAAGGTTTGTATGGGAGTTCTTCCGATAACTCAGAATAATAACATAAATCTCAGTCCTGTAATACAAGGTAAATAAAGGAAGAAGACTTACTTGAAGTTGTTTTGTCGTCCTATGTGTATTTCAGGTCGCTAGAGGGGGTGAAACGTATGACTCAAGAATTCCATGAAACACCGTTCTAGCGACCTGAAATACACATAGGACGACAAAACAACTTCAAGTAAGTCTTCTTCCTTTATTTACCTTGTATTACAGGAGATTTATGTTATTATTCTGAGTTATCGGAAGAACTCCCATACAAACCTTGTTACACAGTCAGAACTTGGGCGGCCTGTGGTTGAATATGATAACATTTGGACAAATAGTTCTGTTCTTAGAATGTTGAACATGCTTGATTTGGATAATTTTGCATAAAATGTGATATCGGCATATTATGTCCAAACACTGCACGAAAATCGAACAAAAAGTACATTAAAAATACTTTCTGATGGCAATAAAACCACAGGAACACAAAGATCATAGTCTTCTGATCAACCGACATACATATGAAGCTGTAAAATAAGTTTCCAGTCCATAAAGGCCGATAGTTCGAACTAGTACAAACACGCTAGCATTTAAAGCTCAACAATGCTTCCAAAACTGTAGACAAACTCCCGTTTAAAAAATTCCTGAAGTCCAAATAACCGTAGCAGCTCACACAGGATAGTCTTCTTAGCAATCTACATTCATTTGAAGCTATCAAAATTATTTTGGAGTCCATAAAAACCGATAGATCGAACTAGTACAAACAAGCTCGTTAGTTATAAATAGACTTAGTTATAAATAGTTATAAATAGACTTCCGTTGCAAAGATCATAGTCTTCTGATCAACCGACATACATATGAAGCTGTAAAATAAGTTTCCAGTCCATAAAAGCCGATAGTTCGAACTAGTACAAACACGCTAGCATTTAAAGCTCAAAGGATTTTCTTCACAAGTAAACATTGTAGTGTCAAGCCGCTACACAATGCTTCCAAAACTGTAGACAAACTCGCGTTTAAAAATTCCCTGAAGTCCAAATAACCGTAGCAGCTCACACAGGATAGTCTTCTTAGCAATCTACATTCATTTGAAGCTATCAAAATTGTTTTGGAGTCCATAAAAACCGATAGATCGAACTAGTACAAACAACAGACTTCCGTTGCAAATAAACATTCTATGGTCGAGCGCGCTACAGTATGCTTCCAAAACTGTAGGCAAACTCCCGTTTAAAAAATTCCTGATGCCCAAATAACCACAGCAACTCACACAGGATAGTCTTCTGAGCAATCTACATTCATTTGAAGCTATCAAAATTATTTTGGAGTCCATAAAAACCGATAGATCGAACTAGTACAAACAACTCCAGCTCGTTAGTTATAAATAGACTTCCGATGCAAACTCCCGTTTAAAAAATTCCTGATGCCCAAATAACCACAGCAGCTCACACAGGATAGTCTTCTGAGCAATCGAAATTCGCTTGAAGGTATCGAAATTGTTTTGGAGTTGAAAACCGATAGATCGAACTAGTACAAACAAGCTCGTTATTAATTCACAGACTGCGTTACGAGTAAACAGCGCGCTAGCTTTCAAAAGTGTACGAAATGCACCGTTCAAACATTCCCTGATTTCAAATAACTACAGCAGCTCACACAGGATAGCCATGTGAACAATCGACAATCATTCAAAGTGATAAAAATTGTGTTCAAGTGCATGACATCCGATAAATCGAACTAGTACAAACATACCGTTAGTTCACGCCACGCTTGATTTCGTGTTTTTTTCCGAAATTTTCTAGCTCATTTTCGCAAACCAAACAAAACACGGCTATAGAACTAATAAATATTTACATCTAAAATACTGTACGAAGTTTGGAGGACTGATGGCCCACACAAGCTGTTAAATTGGACCAGATTATACCACACTCGCATTGATGGCGGATAAGTTGAATTTCCCGTGGCCCACGGAAATCTCAACTATCTCGTCTCTATTGCGCATGCGTATAAACCGATGACCATGCTCCTTTAAAACCACCAAACAAGGAGAGAAACAGGAGCGATGGCAGAATACAACGTCAATTTTCAATATCTCCCAAAAAAATCCAGCTCGGAGTTTCCGCAGACCATAGCAAGCTAAATCGACACTGAGTAATACTTAAACTAAAACTGAAGTTAAACCGGTGTCACAGCGTTTTGTGTTCCCAGCGATTTATGTTCCTAGGGGAGGGGTGGGGGTACACAAATCGCTAGCGTTTTGTGTTCCCTCCGTTCCAAAATGAAAATTTAAACCAGAAGACTAAGTGAAAATCATATAATATGTTTTAAAATTGAAAGTCTAACTTTTCTTCAGAATTTTTGTATGAAAATGATTTTTGGGAACAATTAGTGGGAACAAGAATCTTTGCCGTGAACGCGTTAACTGAATTTGACCGGCTACTACGTTAGGTCTGGAACTCGTTGATGTTAGCTAAAAAATATAAATAAATATATATTAACATAAATATATGCTTTAATGTTCCTACTCTTAGGTAAAATGACTTGTTTAATGATATATTTAAGTTTGAAGAGTGTTTTATTGTGCATTTGAGTATTTAGAAAGTGGGAACATGAATCGCTAGCGATTTGTGTTCGCGGTTTGTGTTCCCAGCGATTTGTGTTCCTGGGGATTCGATGTTTCATAATTAATTACTCACATTGGTGATCGATGTATTCACTGTGTTATTATTTCTTTAGCGTTGTCTTGTGTACCTCAACCAAGAGGATGTCGCACTCTGTATATCATGGCGACGTCTTATAATAATTACCAAGCAATAAATGAGTCCGGCGGGAATTAGAATCGAACTCGTGAAAGCATATTTATCGTTACTCCCAACGAGGATACCTAAGTAAAAGAGGAAGACTTATTTAGCGTTCTGGAGATCGAATATCGGCTTGGAACACAAAACGCTAGCGATTTGTGTACCCCACCCCTCCCCCAGGAACATAAATCGCTGGGAACACAAAACGCTGTGACACCGGCATTAACACTAACATGAGATAGCCTATTATATTACTATTAAAAGTCGTTATAGATTCCAAAAACGATGCCTGTCTATATCCTACCAATGCAATGTTATATTTGAAGTGGCTGCGCGGCTCCGCGGCTCCGTAGTGACCAGTATATATTCCAAACACGATACCTGTTGTATTTGAAGTGGCTCCGCGCTCCGTAGCTCCACAGTGAAACTCATTATAGATTCCAAACACGATACCTGTCTATATCCTACCAATGCAAGGTTATATTTAAAGTGGCTGCGCGGCTCCGTGGCTCCGTAGTGACTACTATAGATTCCAAACACGATACCTGTTGTATTTGAAATGGCTCCGCGGCTCCGTGGCTCCGTAGTGATACTATAATAGATTCCAAAAATTATGCCTGTCTATACCTACCAATGCAAGGTTATATTTGAAGTGGCTCCGTGGCTCCGTAGTGACACAATCTAGCCGCGAAATAATGTGCGAAAACTGACAACACAACTCTGTTTCCTGCTTGCTATCCGCCATATCTTTTTGGATTAAAATAATTTCTATAAAACAATTTGACACATTTAAGCCGCTATTAAAGTGTTTATGAAACCAAATTTTGCATCTTTATTTTATTGCACAATAATAAAGTTCATTCTTTTCTGATTATCAAGAGTATATTTATTTTTCAGTTCTGCCTTCGGAACTTTATGGTTAAAACTGACCGGGGCCTGGAACCGAATCTGCCATTACAATGACGTCACTGTGAGTGACAATTCCTAAATAGGATCATGTAGGACGACACGCATTTCTGCAAAAAATACACTATAATACAATTCAATACAAAAAAAATGAAATACAGTATAACGCAACACAATACTTAACAAATAAAAGAAGGTTCTCCTTGTTCTATAAAAACAATTGCACGCTCGAGGTCTTGAAAAACTGCGGTTGCCCGAGCAGAACGCGGGTACATTTAGCAGCATTTCGAGACCTCGAAAGTACATTATTTTGTGATAGAACAAGGAGAACCATCTGTTATTTGTTTTATAATATAAACTTCAATCTAGACGAAGGAAAGTAAGCTATCTAATTTTAAGAACCCAAACTGATAAAAATATACAAAGCAAATAAACTGACTACAGCGAAAACTCCATTTTAATGTACTCGACTTGTTGGCAACATTTCTCATCGCTGATTGGTTCAATTCTGACAGCTTGACATTGACGATCTGAAAGCTCGTTTCTTATTGGATGAAATAATCTGCTATAAAAAGAACATGTCGATTGATAAAAGTGAAAGACAGAAATTGCAAGACTGGCGGCCGCAAACGGGCTGTAAAGTTGTCAACTGATCAAAACTGTTGCAGGAAACACAAGTGCTTTCTTTTTACAATGTATGGTCAGCACAGGAGAAGTTAATCTGCACATTGTGATAGTGTTGAAAAACATTCATAGAGAAAGCGTTTATAATATAGCGATCTGAGACTGAGTTACGTGGTTGAGGTTCCCGACTATATTTTCTACAACAACTGCATCGTTGTCAGACACTGGCTATTTATTCTGTGGTCTGAAAAAGGATATTTTCATTATTCCAAGGAACATTGTTTAACTGCTGCTCTGATGGCAGTGAGTTGCGTAGCTTTTGAGGCTCAGTTCGACTATACGGCTTTCGAAATTCTGCCGGATCTTTGCAAGTTTTATCGTCCGTTTTTCATTCAGGATCCTCTTAAACGAATTTCTGCAGGAAACCAGAGAATCCCTATATTGTATTATTTGCCATTCACTGTTCTGGCTTCAGCATAAAAGTACAGCATAAAAGTATCGTCGAGTTCTTGGTGAGTCATTTATTGGGATCAAGTGTACAGTATGTTGCCCTAATTCCGGCCGGTCCCAATTCCAGCCAACTCGATTATTCTCCGTAAACTATAAATAAATAACAAACGACACAATCCGATAAATTATTGATTAGTTTGCTTTCGTAAACTATTGTTGTGGGCTTCCTGTCGTCTTTTTAGGCGGGGCAATCCAAGCTTCTCAATTTCTCCAAGTGTGTCTTTTGACTGTACTTTGAATTACCTTATTGGTACTAATTTTCGCGGGCACTTAATTTCGCGAAAAAAAGGTCGGCACATTTCGCGGGTCTTTATTTTCGCGATTTGGGTGCAAAATTATTTTCTTAGGGAATTAATTTTCGCGAAAATGAAAAAAAAAAACATTTTATTTCGAGAATTTTATTATTATTTTACACTTCTTCTTCAATGACTGTACAAAAGAGGTGCTGAAAGAACTTGAAGATGACGATAGCGATACAGATGAAGAGGTTCAAAGCAACACAGATAGTGAAATTTGATTGTTAAACTGTTGTTTATCATCTGTAGGTATGCCATAGAGCTTTTACACATTATACACAATACGTAGACATGTGTTTCTTCATTAAATTGAGAAAACAAGAAATATAGGAGGGTATTAAATTTCGCGACATTAAACTTCGCGGGAATTTTTTTTCGCGTCGCTTTAAGTTCGCGATTTTTTTTAAATCGCGAAAATCGCGAAATTAAAGCGACGCGAAAATTAGTACCAATAAGGTAGGTAATAAAGCAACAGAAGCGTTTTCTCGCAAAGTAGGGTATGTGAAATGTTGATTTTTGGCATAGATGAAACTCTAAAGATTACCTCAGTTATGAGAGGAAAAATTAGTCTGAACGGTTTCAAATTACGGAGTGCAACTTCAATTAAAAGTCCGCCTGTATTTTCGTTTGGTGTGCCTAATTCCGGCATGGTGGTATAGTTTCTAATTTTGGAGCCCATACTAAACTGTAAACAACCGTTTTTATCGTGTTTATTGCCATACTCTCGTTACACTGAGGGTCATAGAAACAGGTGGGCGTATCTGAAATTCATGAAAGCCCTCTCCACCGCATTCAAAATGACAATGCGAACCATTTTGCAATATCCAAAGATGAGCGATATGATTGAGCGAACAAGTCAGCAGTTGTCATCGTGGGCGCAGTTGTCATCGTGGGCGCAGTTGTTGTAATACAGGGATCCTGATTCATATTTTTTCATCTCAAATACCTTGACAAGCAGCCACAGGAGTTTCTAGTTGAAATAAGCCGGATAATATCGCCAAAACTTCTTTATTCTTATCGGCCGGAATTAGGGCAACCCTACCGGAATTAGGGCAACCAATTTGAACAATATTTTTAGAAATAACTTGGTTAAATCGTGAAGAAAAACGAATCAAAACTTTACAATAGGGTTAATGAAGGAATAAGCTAATCTCGTGGGAAATTTCCTGATCGATGCTTTCATTCAAGGTAAGTTATAATGATAAATGCAAAAACTGGCCGGAATTAGGGCAACATACTGTAGTTGTTTTACATCCAATCGAAAATTTCCTATTGAGAATCACTAGAAAATCAAACATTTTAGAACGACGAAACTCCACATGATTTTGCCATCCCCTGTCAATATTTGGGGAATTTGTCGTTCTAAAATGTTTGATTTTCTAGCGATTCTCAATAGGAAATTTTCGATTGGAGTCGTAATGCACTAGTCAATTGAAATCCCGGCCTGCCGACCCCCGGGACATAGCGGGGCATTAACGGGGACATGGCCGTGGAATAACGCACATTTAACGCAGCATTTCTCCGGTGGAACGGGGAAAGTAACGATTTGCAAAATTTGCGAGGATTTCAGCGGTGGTTGTAACGCCAGCCACGACAGAGCGGGACTGGGCCCGAGTATCAACAACGCTGGAAAAGGCAAGTTCATCCCTTTTTTTACCCATCGCTATTTTTAGTCCTAAACGCTTGGTTTATTAATGCTTAAAGACTGCATTTTCCCGATTTTTTGCTCTCTATTTCCGTGAAGCAATTCGTTTTCGACATGAATTATTCATGTAGTGATCAGTTTATACTAATATTCAATCATCATACATATTCAAACTTATGAGATCTCTGTCGCCATTATTCACGAACTTCGGTTGGAATGCATGTATTTACTTCTCATATCAGGTGATTCTTCATTACGATAATCATACGAAAGTTGTGGATAGAAATTCCACTATATAAAGTCAGTTTTTGTCCCAAGCAAGCCAAGCGTTTGGTGTCCCGGGGGGAGGGGTACTTACATGAAAAATGGGTATGTATGTCAGGCCAAGAGGCTCAAACCCTGACCCTGTTTGACCCAATCCGAGCTCCAAAACCCTGATTGCCCCTTTTTGGGAAAAAAAAAACCCTGATTGCCCCTTCTTAAAATTGTTTTCAAAACACGGTCGGATATATATCCCGGCCGGTAAACCGCGTACCGGGATTGCATGCAAAATACGGAACATTTCAAGTCGGGACGTGGCATTGGGTAAACAAATCAGCAGATTAAGTACATAGATAAGTACTGAAGTACGCTGATTAGCGACGTCACGATGTATGGGAACCTCGGTGCTTGCATGTGGGCAGGCGATCAAAATGCGGCAACAGAATGTCTTTTTTTGGCATAGTAACTAAAACAACTGAACCCTAACTGCCTAAAATATACTGACCCTACCTGCCCAAACCGAGCTCAAAACCCTGACCCACCACGGCGGCACATACATATTAATACGTCACAAACAGGAGTCCCCCCCCCCTTCCCCCTTCAGAAAATGTATTTTTTTCAAATAATGGAACAACGGATTAGGTACTTATTGACTGAGTGGGAGGGCCGGACGGGAAAATATTTGGCTCGAGGTCATGATGACGTACGGACCTCGGCGGCTTTTTCCGCGGGCCCGCTCACGCCATACACGGCCGGCCCTCATCACGTGACATTTGTATGTTACATTCTCCGCTATGTCCCGGGGGTCGGGGGCCGGTGTTTCAATTGACTAGTGCATAAACTACACTTGATCCCATTTCTTGTAGTTGTGTTGTATCAAACTGTGAATGAGTAACACTGTATATTAGAACTTCAATGTCCATTGTATTTTGGCGTAGGATAAAGTTAAATACGGGAAGAAAACCAAGGACACCAGCCACACAATTGATCTTCCACCTCCTCGCTTATTTTTAGCTTTCTCTGAAACTTTGTGGCCGCGCAGCAAACCGGGCAGTTTTTAGCATAAAGTAGTTAATTTGAATGGCGAAAAAGAGACCTTTCCGAAGGCTGAACTGAAAAATAGATATACTCTTGATAATCAGAAAAGAATGAACTTTATTATTCTGCAATAAAATAAAGATGCAAACTGATTTGGTTTCATAAACACTTTAAAGCTTGTATATTTTCTTTATTTTCCTTCTTATCCTTTGCTCGAAAACTCAAGATCAATGCTATGTACTTTTGATTAAATTAAATTATGGACTGAATAAACACTATTATGGGATTCCTGTCTGTTTTGTTCATCCACGGAGCCACGGAGCCACGGAGCCATGCCCTCTGTCTCCCTAGTCCTCTGTCTAGTCATACTTTGCGATGATAATAAATTCAAAATGGAGGTTGTAAGACTTAGATAATCCTAACCCTTTGCCTAAGATTAGCTACAAAATGACATTCAATCGCTAGTACAGTTAAGTATTATTTCAGTTCCTTAAAACAACTGCACGGGCAACTACGGAGCCACGGAGCCAGATATTTCTAAAGAGCTTCAAGAGTGCCACTGCATTCTGCAATTTAGCCGAGAAACATGTCAGAAGACGTCACAGTGGCAAGGTAAGTCATTTTTATTCATTTTTTTTACAGTATTTCTGGCTAGTATAAAACGCTTCCATACAAAACCTTATCAAGTTATATTTTCGTAACTTGAGCTTGGACTGCCTGTGCCTGAATGGATTCTATTAATTGTCAGGGAAAGGGGCGAGGCGATCGCTTTAATGACGGATACCATCTTGTGTGATACACTTTAAAGTGCCCCTAATAGTTATTTCGATACTTATTTCATATAATCTTAAGAACCTCTGAAGAACGTTTTTCAAGGTTTTTCCGACTTTGGAACAATTCCCGATTTATAATCAGCGATTAAAGTTGGCAAAAACCTAGTGTCCAGTCGGTCGCAAAATTCCACGACCGCGTTTGAAGAGTCTGGGACTAGCACGCTGTGACGTGTACCCAGGAACATGTACTTGCAGGGACCTTAATAGTTGCCAGAAAACGCGAAGAAAAATGCCGAATCGGTGTGTTGTAGGTGGTTGTAGCAATGGGCCAGACCTTCAAAAGGGGATAGCACTTCACAATATTCCCTTTTGGGGTGATGATAGACCAGAAGCACAGAAAAGAAAGAAACGATGGGTAAATTTCGTAAAGGCTAAGCGCGCCAAATGGGAGCTTACTAAAGGGTCGACCATCTGTTCAAAACACTTCATGGCCGAAGATTTTGAAAGAAGATTCTCTAATATTGAGGGTCAGACGAAAGCCTGTATTCCAAGGCTTAAACGCGACGATTTTGGCGTGGTGGTATTTCCAAGTGTTAACGCAAAAGAACTTCAAACGAGAGAAGAAGAGAATCCTGCCTCTGCTCGTAGTGCTCGTGCTCGTAGAAAGGTGAGATGTTATACTTATAGTTGTGATGTTTTATACTAGTCTTCTATACTATACCTCACGTTCAATAGGCTTACACAATAATATACAAATTTAGATTGTGAAGGAAATAATTTCTCAACCAAGTACATCCAAGGAAGGCTGTGTTGTTGAAGACCAGACAAGCGAGGACATACATGTACAACCCGAAGGCGAAGTGCTGGTAAGTTGATTTTTGTCATTCAAAGAATGACTTCCGAATAACTCTAAATCAATTATTTTACAATGGCAAAATTCAGCATAATCTAAAGTTTGGGATGGGAATTGTGTTGTTCTAAAATGTTTGATTTTCGCGTCATTCTCAATAGGAAATATTCGATTGGTGTTGTAAACTAAACCGGAGCTTTTTTTCTTTACTTTAGGTGATAAAAGAATCAACCGTTCCTGATGTTACTCAGTCTGCTGATCGATTACGAAGGAACATGATAATTTCTCTGAGATCTCGGCTAAATAACAAGAACAAGGAACTTAGGCTGGAAAGGTCAAAAAGTAAGTTGTTTCACTGCTATCGATGAAAATATTCCGAAATAGTACTTCTTCAAATTTATTCCTGCATGGTTTAACACGAGTTTGTTCTTTTTTTTTAGACCAGGAATTACAACGCCGATTACTGCCGGAACAAAATCCTTGCAGTGAATCAAAAGACTGCACCGATGATGAAGTGGCTGACGGGGGTGATGATCAGGCTGCACCGTATGTAGATCACTCGGATTCAGAATCCTGTCATGATCCTGAAGTCGAATCAGAATACGAGACCGAGACGGAAACCGAGACAGAAACGACTGTTAGTGTTACAGAGGAGCCTGTAGAAACCACCTCCAAAAGGCGAGTGCAAACAGACACTTCTTACATAGCTTGTAGTGAATGTGTGATAATTGTTTTAATCGTCTGGTACTTACATAGATTGTAGTGAATGTGTGATAATTGTTTTAATCGTCTGGTGCTTACATAGCTTGTAGTAAATGTGTGATAATTGTTTTAATCGTCTGGTACTTACATAGATTGTAGTGAATGTGTGATAATTGTTTTAATCGTCTGGTACTTACATAGATTGTAGTGAATGTGTGACAATTGTTTTAATCGTCTGGTACTTACATAGATTGTAGTGAATGTGTGATAATTGTTTTTATCGTGTGATACTTACATAGCTTGTAGTGAATGTGATAGAGCAGATTTCGTATGAGTGGGACAAACTACAGCACGGTTAAAGTACGGCATGACGTGACATTGAAATGGATTCCCATTGTTTTGTCCTGCTGATCCAATCAGATCACGCAGTTACAGCACAGCACGGTTACGGACATGCCGTAGGTTGTTCCACTCATATGAAATCTGCTCTAAGTGTTTTATATCTTGTGGCATTTACATAGCTTGTAGTGAAGATGTGATAAATATTTTAATCGGCATCCGATACTTACATAGCTTGTAGTGAAGATGACTAATAAATTTGTTGTTTTCAGGCTGTTTGTGGAAGATGACAACTTGCGCACTCAGCCCAAACACATTGTATTTTTGTCTCAACTACTGCTATTGTTTCAAGTATGTCATTCCTGTCAAGCAAGAAATCCCCTTGTAGAGGCAAAACAGGTTGGAACAATGGTTGCAGTCACTACTGATTGTACCAACCCAAAGTGCTCCAAGAAACACTATGAATGGTGCAGTCAACCTAACATGCCTGGCACTAGAGTACCAGCTGGAAATTTCCTGTTGTGTATGGCTATTCTACTCTCTGGAGGATCAGCTACAAAAGTGTTTAACATGTTTGCACATCTGGGTCTTGGTTGCATATCCCTAAATTCATTCTTCTTTCATCAGAAAGTAAGTGTGGTCCAAAATTGGACAGAGAGAAATTTTAATAGGTTGACCTTGTCAGCAAAAATGATATGTTAAGTACTACATGTATCATAAAATAAAACCAAAAATTGTGCTTTCCATCTCTGGCATCCATGCAAACACCTCATTTCTTGATTGAAAAGGCCTGGGGGAGGGGGGGGGGACTTACATGAAAAATGTTTGACCCAAAATCCTGATTGCTCCCTTTTTGGGGAAATAAAACCCTGATGCCTAAAAAATACTGAAGCCCGACCCTGACTGCACCCAGATTAAACTCAAACCCTGACCTGCCCAAATCAGGTCAAAACCCTGACCCTACCTGCCCAAACTGAGCTCAAAACCCTGACCCACCCCCACGGCACATATATAATACGTCACAAACAGGAGTACCCCCCCCCCCCCGGTGAAAAGGTCAGATGACTACAGGTACATTGTATCAGCAACAAAGATCAAGAGCACATTCTGATAACTTTAGTTTGTACTATTTGTATTACTTATAAACACTAGTACTCAAAGCAGTCTCTCTCTTTCTTAACATTATATTAGCTTTTTAGTTATTCTAGGTGGCCAATACCAAATTCTTTGTTACATATATTATCTTTCTTGTATCTTTGTGTAATTCTATTGATACTTCACTGGCCAAATGCCCCAAAATGATAATTATGCTTAAATTGAAAATATTCTAAAGTTAAATATGATGATGTATTATAATTTACAGACCAAGCTGTTTCCCACAATTCTCCTGTTCTGGAAAACATACCAGACAAAGATGATTGAAAAAGTAAAAGCTCTTGGAGTGGGACTTACAATTGCTGGAGACGGGCGTCATGATAGTATGGGGCACTGTGCTAAATTTGGGGCATACACTATCTTCTGCTGCACACTTCCAATGATTTTACACTTTGCCTTGATTCAGGTAATCCAATGAGTGGGAATAGGGAGAAAGGGGTGGGGGTGGGGGTGGGAGAGGGAGCTCCAGTACCAAAATATTGGGGGTGCTTGGCCTAAAGGGTACAAATAAATTAAAGGTTAAAACCATAATGATTTTCACCTCTAAAAGGTTCACAAATATAAAATTATAAAGTGATTCCTTGAAATAAATAATTCTAAATCCCTAAGAGGTATGACTCTGGTTGTGTTACTAACTCAGGTGTGTACCCCTAAGGGATACGGTTACAAGAATTGTTACCCCCAAAAGGAGCACTGAGCACCCCCATCAGTTCAACATAGTCCACCCCAGGGTTACATCGCAGCTTGGAGATATTGTTTTATCTTCTTGTAGTGAATTTATTGTAATAAACGAAGGAATTGTACAACTGCGCATGAACCGTAAACTGGTCTATACCATTTCTAATAAGAATTTAGAAAAGAACTGGCATTCGTGTAATCATTAGTGTGCAAAAATATCAACAACTGCTTTATTCCTCTTATATAAAGAGAAACCAGGCAGGAAACAGCCCAGCAATGGAATTTATGGGATTCCAACAGACGATGGAACACCTGCTGGGGTTGGGCCTTGTCATCTCAACCTTCATCTCTGATCGACACATTACCATAGCAAGCCATATGAAGAAGGTGTACACCAACATAACCCATTACTTTGACTTGTGGCACATTAAGAAAAGTAAATTCAATTTTTTTTATACATTCTGATTAAGTATTTATTATTTGTTTATTTATTTAATCCACTGCAAATCATAAAGGTTGTAATTTTTTTTGTCAACAGAGATCCGAAAGGTTCTCTCCAAGATTTCAAAAGAAACGGGCTGTGAAGTTTTATGTGATTGGATAAAGCCGTGTGAAAACCATTTTTATTGGAGTGCTACCTCCACCTTCAGTGGAAATGGAATCATCATCTGGGCAAAATTTAAATCCTTCCTGAGTCACATAATCAATAAGCATTCCAATCTTGATGATCCAGTGTTTAACAAATGTCAACATGGTGAAATTCCTGATAGGAAATGGTTGCATAAAGGTAGGCATGTCCTTTTTTTACTCAAAGGGCAGCTAGAGGGTATTTTGAAGAAACTTTGCTTTTTCTACTCTACGTTTCCATAGATAGTACAGTCTACGAACAGGTCGTTAAAGCACTAACAAATAATAGCCTTGTGAAAGGGATCAAGCAAGCCTCACCATTTTCTCAAACCAGCTGCCTGGAAGGCTTTCATTCGGTGGTGAATCAGTTTGCCCCAAAAATGATAGCCTACTCTTATGTTGGCCAGTATTGTAGGTATGAAACTTGCATTTAAATACATTTTACAAAGTGAAGTTAGTTTTTAAGTGTAGACCTGTCCTATTATTGATAATGATTTGCATCATAACATGGCCAAAATAGCTGTGGATCCACAAGGCCTCTTTGCCAAGTCAGGATCCACAGCTACATTGTATTTTAGGCAATAATGTTACATTGTAGGACACAAATCATTATCAATAATAGGACAGAAACCTAAATAGCTAACCTCAATTTGTTTTGTCTTTACAATTATAACAAACTACACAAGACTCACATTTTACAATAAATTTGAAGTGGCAAGCAGGCAGAGCTTGAGTTATACTTGTGCCTCACATCAGCATAATTGTCTGCCCTCTTATTGGTGATTAAAATTATCCAATCACAGAGCAAAATTAACATACTTTCATTAAGACTGGGAACTTTTTGACATTTTTTTAGACATATCCTGGCTGCTGTGCACTTCAATTTCAATTTGAATAGAGAAATCCAAGTAGGAAAGGATGGACATGAGAGGATCAAAGTGGTCTACCCGAAATTCAAAAATGGAGAGGCTACAGTCAGAGATGTAAGAATCACACCAAACTTTGGTAAGTACTAGATATAAATAAATAAATATATTTGCAAATATCCATGTGACTATTTAATAAAACATACATTGGTAAAAATATTAGCTTCCATGATCAGAAGTCAGTCAGTCTGTGCAAAAGCATATACATGCATGTATCAAAGTACAGTACATTAATTTGTGGATTGTTGTTTGTGTTTATAAGATTATGTGGAGGAGATCTATCAGACATTTCTGAAGGCTAATGAACAGGGACAACTTCCAAATGCTGCAAGAGAACTCGCTGACATGACTCCACCTCCAATGGACAGTATGCTTCAGAAACAGCCAAAGGCTGATGCATTAAAGAAGAGGGCTGAACAAAAATCTATGATTGTAAAAGATGTCCCCCCAACTGCACCAGGTACATATATAACAGGAAATCAATTTCAATGTGATAACAACCATGCCTTTATTTTCATAGAGTGGTTTTCAATTGAGTGTCATAAATCCAAAACCTGAGCCAATCACGAGCAAGTAAAAACATCAATGAACCAATCACAAATTGAAGTAATTCACAATTGGTTTTACTTCAACAAATCACGAGACAAATTAAACACAATCATGGATAACTAGTCAATCAAATTCGAAAGCAATCACCTACATGTAACTGACATTTCAACACTCAATCAAAAACTGCTCTAAGGTTGTATCTGTGATCGTTAATGATGTCCCCCCCCCCCCCCCGACTGCACCAGGTACACATACATGTATAAAGGGAAATCAATTTCAATGTGATAACCACCATGCCTATATTTTCAAAAGATTGTAACTGTGATTGAAAATTTAGATGTCCCCCCAACTACATCCCAAATAGGGAATCAACTTCATTGTGTTAACAAACATGTTTTCATTTAATTTTTTGTAGTTCCTCCAATTGCAGAACAAACACAAGTAAATCATGCAGCTCCAAAGGCCAAGCCACACTGCTCCACCTGCAAAAGGCCAATGAAGGGACATAAAAATGTGCTTGATTGCCCAAAAAATAAAAAAAATGACTAAATACATTTGACTGTAATGATAGGTTGTATTTTACAAGTCCTGTATTGCTAGATTCTGGGTGAAACTTCATCTACTCTTTTCCCTATGAAGAAAAGGGGATAGCCTGTCCTAATGTTGATAATGATACTTTTGAATAAATTCATAATCATTGATGCATCAGTCAATTTATCCCCCACCCCCACAAATACCAACTGCACTGTGGAGTTACATGTAGCAATTCAAAATATGCTCGATACAAGAGGTAGTAGTGTTGTTTAAAATAACTAGGACTGGTATTTGAACATAACATTACCTAACAGGAGATGAGATTAAATTATAGCAGCGCATAAAATAACACAATGGTACTTGCAGTTTGTGGAGGGGTTTACATTGTCTGATGCATCAGATTTGGTAGCAAACTTGCTTACAATTTACTTATGTGGTAATGCCCATTAATTAGTAGAGGACTCATCAAGTTCAAACTCAGAAAATTAAAGCTTCTTTGTTTGTATTGATTTTTTTTCCTCTTTTCCTTCCAAGAAACTCGCAACCTTGAAAATTGTCGGTGAACGCAGAAACCTGGGACTGGGCTAAACTGCAGACTACAGTGCTTATTCTTTTACCATTTCAAATGAACACTTGAAAACTACACTAAATTCTCCATGTACATGTATGAATGATTTTTGGTTTTAAGTGGTTAGAGTTTTTTTATTTTTAGATAAGGTTTGTATGAAAATTCGAGAAAATGAATTATTAATTAACCGAGAAGCACTATATTCTGCAATATTGCTCCATTTATGAAGTGCCCTTTCTGAGTAGCAGTGTTTCACACGAATTTTCAATTTGATTGGCAGAGAGCAGCTATATTTATGCTAAACACCAGTGCCAAATAAAGTAATACCAGTGCGGGAATCATGTACAATTGTAATACGAGTGCCAAATCATGTAATACCTCAGATGTGAAGAAAATATATGTAACCAGAATTCATGAATTCGATTGACTGAGAGGCGGCGAGGGTCTTTCCAAACTTTTGCAACAAATGTAGAACAACAACAAAGATAAATTTCCACATTTACAGCAGGGAGAAGTTGAATAACTGAAGCAAAATCCTTTGAATAACATCACGACAAATTAAAAAGCTCAAATACGCGGATGTAATGAATATTATTAGCAAGTAATCATATGGCTTTCTCGTGCAATTCTGGATTAATTTGAACTCGTGAGATTTTTCAAAGAGCTCAAATTGCGCTGATGCAATTTTGATGAAACCATTTTGATACTCTTAGAAAATCTCACTCGTTCAAATTAATCCCGAATTGCACTCGAATCCATATGATTACCTATACTTACTATATTATTATGAATATCAGCCAAATTATCTAATATTCCATCTTTCCAAACGAACCAAGCCGAGAGCAAATCCTGGGTCACATTCGGCCAACAAGACTGATGTTTCCACACTTACACCACAATAAAAAAAGCGATCCATGTTTAGATTTTATACGGCCACGAACGGCACGATCGAGAGAGAAACCGGGAGAGAAACCAATACAATAGAATGATTATAATGTACTGTACTTTATAGTGAACTCACCATGTGTTCACTAATGCAGTCCCTTTGAGTCTAACTTTCAGACGCTTTGGGCCTCTCATTCCAATTCTTCCGTTGTTCTTCTCTGCCTGTTGTATTCATATAGCAATTCTTCGTCAGCTATTGGGGGTTAGTCTGCGTACTAGTATCTTAATATCTTCTTCCGAGTTGTTTTCATACTCGATATTTGTCGCGACGCCATCCAGAAAATAATATATTCGAAGTCAAAGACTCTTCCACTTCGATGTCCGTGATATCATCCGAGTTATCAGAATTGCTTGTTTTTACAGATTCTGGCTCACAAGTAGACATACCTAGATAATTGCCTTGGTTTCAAAACTTTGGAGGCCAAATAAAAGAAATAGCAGAAATCAATTTCTCACTCCCCGTGTCGAGCAATGGTATACAATGTACGTAAATGATTCGCGAGCAGGAGTTCCTGGGTAGACGTCACTCGACCCAGTCTTCCATTACGCGGCCATGAAATAAAAAGGCGCATTTTCGAATGCGCTTTAAAAATCAGGAATTGTTCCAAAGTCAGAAAAACCTTGAAAAACGTTCTTCAGAGGTTCTTAATATTATATGAAATAAGTATCGAAATAACTATTAGGGGCACTTTAACAGACAAGGCTGGAAACAGAGACCAGTGCACCATAAATATAGTAATATAGAAGGTAGGGAAATTCCGGTTCATTAATGCAACAAAGACCTCCCAAAAATGTTCCGATTGTAATTTATACCGTTGTCGTTGTCATGAAAATCTGCCTTAAAATAGAAGTCAACGTTTGTTTATGCCATTGAGTGAGAAAAAGAGAAATCCAAATTAAAAGTGGAAGAAAATCATACTCAACTGGAAAATTATGGAGTCGGGCCGAAGAGTACTGGGTCCGGGGCAAGTACAGCAGAGATCAATCAGTTGTTGATTAATAGATGGGGCAAGTACAGCAGAGATCAATCAGTTGTTGGGTCACCATAGCCTCAACGATTGTAAGAAAAGCCTTTCTTAAAGTGCCCCTCAACCCTTTTGCAATTTTTATATGTATGAAACTTTGAAAGGTTTTGAGTACTTCTGCGAAGACATTTTTGGCTTACAGAGGATACTCTATGTTCTAGGCTTGTTTGAAATGGTGAAAATGTGACCTCTCCTGACCCATTACCGTGTAAGAAAAAGCCTGGGTCGATTCCCTATCTTACGTCACCTCATTAATGCATTATTGTCCATGACGCCTTTCTATCACAACAGCATCGATATATAGAGAATATACACAGTCTGTGAGATTTTAGTAATGAAAACAGCTATTTTAGACAAAATGCTAAATATTTATTCAAGTTATTGCAAAGTCGAATTAATTGGATGACGTAAGATAGGGAATCGACCCAGGCTTTCATAGTTTCATATATATAAAAATTGCAAAAGGGTTGAGGGGCACTTTAAGCGACCCAGTCCTTGTTCTGGGAATGTAGAGATTGACGGTTTGCCTCCCGCAAATGATATGAAGTGTGGTTAGATATACTATTGATCATTACTCAGGATATAATGGTGCTAAGTCATGCAGACATTTAAACATCAAAATTCATAAAATAGATCCAATATACGCGCGCTCTGATTGGCTGTTACCCGTGTGTACATGAGGCTGCTGTGACGTCATAGCCGCCATGTTGGTGCCCTTAAACAATAGATTCCTCGTCAGCTTCTTTTGTTGGGGCACCAACATGGCCGCCATGCCCTTTGTCGTTTGAATTTCTGGGGATTGAGCGGAAACCAGCAATATTTCTAAGAAGTGAAATTGAGATTTTTTTATAGACGTTTCTCATTTATATTTAATTTTAAAAATAAGAAACAGTTTCTGTGTTCGCATAACGTCATATGTAAACTCTCAAGTATTTGTGTAAACACTCGGCAAGAGGTTCATGTTCCCACGACTCTTTAATTTCGTGTTTACAGAAACTGTTATGTAATATATACAACACTGTCAGCCGGGTTGTTTCACATATCCAAACACTGAGAACTGAACTTCTCAAACTCATTAATAATTCATGAGATAGTCATCCAATGGAGGAACTGTATTTGGTCACATGCATGGGTCTTGATACCGGGTGAAACCCTTGTGTTTGATCATGTTTCCAACTCTAGTGATCAATATTTCTTAATCATCATATTCATGAACCACTAACTAATTACATACTGATAAACTACAAGTAAGGAGCGAAGAAGTAAAGAAATAAAGAATGACATAGAAAGAAAAAGTCTGCCTCCACTGGAGTTCGAACCACGACCCTTCCGACTGCTTGTACTAACTCTTGTCCACTACTCTACTAGTACGCTAGTTGAAATCACTGCCATCAAAAAAGAATAATTAGATACAACAGTCAAATGGTAAACAATACTTGCTAATGAAGTTTGAAAAGAAACGTATGTAAATGTTCGGTTTTGCATTCGCATGAGAAGCCATGTCAAACACTCATTGTTCGTCAGTTTCATCAGGGGATTCCAAATATTTCGAAAACATAGTTCTTGAAAAACGACGCGAAGCGGAGTTTTTTAAACTCAGTTCGAGGTGTTTGGATATGTGATACAACACGGCTGACAGTGTTGTATATGGCTTCTCCAACGAATTTACCATTGAAGAGAAAACGGAGAAGAAAGTTTGGATAATTTATGCAAGTGTTTCATCACATATCCAAACTCCTTCGCGCTTGTGACTTTCTTTGTAATAATCTCATTAATTATTCATGAGTTTGAGAAGAACTATGTCAAACACGAATTGGAGTCTTTCATCAGGGGTTCCAAATATTGAGAAAACAAATGAAAGCCGAGAGGCGTAGCCCCCCTCGAGGGTTTTATTGTTTTCGAAATATTTGGAATCCCCTGATGAAACTGACGAACAATGAGTGTTTGACATGGCTTCTCATGCGAATGCAAAACGGAAAATTTACATACGTTTCTTTTCAAACTTCATTAGCAAGTATTGTTTACCATTTGACTGTTGTATCTAATTATTCAATAGATGGCTTATTATTCTTTTTTGATGGCAGTGATTTCAACTAGCGTACTAGTAGAGTAGTGGACAAGAGTTAGTACAAGCAGTCGGAAGGGTCGTGGTTCGAACTCCAGTGGAGGCAGACTTTTTCTTTCTATGTCATTCTTTATTTCTTTACTTCTTCGCTCCTTACTTGTAGTTTATCAGTATGTAATTAGTTAGTGGTTCATGAATATGATGATTAAGAAATATTGATCACTAGGGTTGGAAACATGATCTAACACAAGGGTTTCACCCGGTATCAAGACCCATGCATGTGACCAAATACAGTTCCTCCATTGGATGACTATCTCATGAATTATTCATGAGTTTGAGAACTATATTTCTTAAATACATGTACAGTCAACTCTCCGCTAACGGACACTCTCGTAAGCGGACAGCTCTACTTACGGACGCCTTTTCAAATCCCCGTTTTACCTCCCAGTCAAACTCTGTATTTACACATTCCCGTAAGCGGACGGCTCTCTCGTAAGCGGACGCGGACACTTTTGAAAATGAAAATTTGATTTTTCTTTTGTTTACGCTCTCTCGTAAGCGGCCACTCCATGTATAATAATAGACTCTTGGCAATGAAATTTGTCTTTAATTTGCAATAAATCAACAAAAATATGACCTTTGACATAGCAACAGAACAGTGCGGATCTCCATTTGTCCGCGGGAAAGCAAGCTGTCCGTTCGTTTGACATCAACAAGTGTCCGACGTAACATTTGTAGTGTCACGTTATGGCCACGTTCGTCATGGGCTACTTTCCTTCTTGTTTCTGTTTTCAATCACTGACTGTACCGAACACTGTATCCCAGATAACCAAGCTTGGACTTGAGCCACGGTAAACTCTGATGTTTTAACATCACCATAATAAAAAGTATTTACAAGGAATTTCCAGGCCGTACCCAGCTCCTGTTGACACGTTTACCCATTATCATGGCTTCCCCTTTGTTTGTTCCGCGCTTTAAAAACTTGGTGACAAATACAGCCATCCTCAAAGGAATGTGACCAAGTATCTCATCTAATCCAGTAACTGTGTTAGCGTGTTCCTTGGCTGTGGTTTCAAGACTGCAATCTTCTAAATTAGGCCTTACTACAGCAACCGCATTCACGTCCTTGATGTTGTTTGGCTCGCGTTTAAGGGCCCTTTCCTCCCGCTAATTAACTCTCCCGTAAGCGGACATCCACCCTATTTTTCTTTGGTGTCCGCTTATGCCGGGAATAATTCTCGTAAGCGGACAGCTCTACTAATGGACACTTTTTTCAATTCCCGAGGGTGTCCGCTTACGAGAGAGTTGACTGTAGTTCGTAAAAGTGAAGCAAAAGAATCACTTTGGGAAAGGACTATGCTAGATTCGAACAAGAAAGTATTGTTGTTTGTATACTTCTATGTATGAAACCTCATGACAACGGCAAAGCATTGTATTTATATTGTTTTATTTTGGTACAACAAATTTTTCTTAGTTCTACAATTTATTGACTACAATATACCTATTAATTTTATTTCCATAATTATTCCATTTTCTTTTACTCTGTTAACGTGTCGTAGTTACGTTTATAAATATTGCATGGTCACTATTGTTCGTTGTCTTTGGTGATAGTATTGTACAGACATATATAGAGCAGATTTCGTATGAGTGGGACAAACCACGGCAATGACTACGGCACGGTTACTGTACAGCATGCCGTGACATTGAAATGGTTTCCTACCGTTGTTTTTGTCCTGCTGATCCAATCAAATTACAGAAATACGGTACAGCACGGTTACGGTACGGTAATATACAGGGTGTCTAAATGTAAACATGCTTTTGGGAAAAACTATAAAAATAATATGTTTAAGTAAACAGAAATGAAAACTCTTATTATACATTAAACAGTGTGAAGCGATCTCTCTGATTGGTTGATAGCCACACTTGTGTTATTAGAGTACAGGGCCAGGTTCTTGAAAGGCCGATTAGCGCTAACCTAGGATTAAATTTCCCTTAAACCAGGATTAAAATTAAACCTAAGTTAGATTCGGTTCCCGAAAGCACGATTAGCGCTAATTCAGGGTTAATCTGTGGGTTAAATTTAATCCACCTATATAGTTAATCGGTGGATTAAAGTTGAGCCGAGAATCAAAATGGCGGCTCGTTTAATTTTTCGTGATTTGCATGTTATTCGGGGAAAACGAGTAGAAAGGGAACTCTGGCTACGTTCTGTCAACTTGGATGAACAGGGATCAAACCTAGCTACGTCCTTTGGGTTCCCGAGCGGGTAAGAGGTAAGACGCACGACTGAATGACATCTATTTGTTAAGTAAAATACTGCTAAAATAAGCCATTATTAGAAAAATCCTGATATACGGTTTAGAATTGTTTAGCCTATCGGTATAACAAAATCGTTCCTTTCTCTGAATCCACAGGGTTCACGAATTCAAAGCATGTTAACACGATAACAGTTGCTTCTTGCTGTAACGAGCACCTTATTAAAAGTTTGCTTGAATGTACAAGGTTTAGTTACTTTAAGATAAAGTTCTGTGAGCGGCCAATGGTAATGTGTGGATGATTTCCACTAATGCGATTCACTAAAGTTGAGACATTAAATAATTGTTAGAACCACCATTAAGATTCGAATGGTGTGCACTCAAGTCATACTCAGCCATTGTCTTACAGCAAAGTCTACCATAGACGGCATAAAACCCTTTCCTGAAGTCCGCACTGAATAAAGCGTAGATCCCTGGGTTACAAACACTGTTAGCATAAGTGAACATCAGGCAAATGATCGACATGATTTTGTAGTTTGGAAGCTTGGAGGCCTCTCCGAAATCCGTCCACAGCCAAACAACCTGATTAGGGAACATACATATTGCAAATACAAACACGACAGCGATGAACATTTTTGTTGCTTTCCGATTCGTGTCGCTCACTCCAGTGTTCCTTATATGTGAGCACTTGCGCGCCTTTTTCTTCTTCTTAGTCTGCCGAGTTCCGCTGTTGTTATTCTTGGTGGATTGTTCAGGATCTAGACTTGACACGTTCATAGGGGTCTCCTCCACGTAATCAATCCTCATAACCCAAGTTTTTAGGGAAGCCGAGTATAAGCTCTTCAGAGTCATAGTGTACATTATAGTCATGAAGATGAGAGGTATGCAGTATTGGACTAGGAATAGAATCATGGTGTAGACTTGACGATAAGACAACTGCGGCCATGCCTCATTGCACTCGTTATCTTGCAAACGCAATACGTAAATATACGGCGTTACAATCACTATTGAAAACATGTGAATTACCGATATAATTATCTTAACTTGGTCCATACTAAGCTTCGGTTTAAAGGGATGCATAATGACTCTGTAGCGATCGAAGGATATAGCCGCGAGGGTCAGTGAAGACGACGTTGTTGAGAACGTCGACCCTGGCCAAATTATCTTACACATGAAACCCCCATAAATCCACTTGTATTTGTTTTCCTCCAGTGGAAAATCGAAGAGGATGCTTAAAATGGGAGTAATGATATCGCACAGTGCTAAGTTCAATATCAAGATATTTGACGGAGTCTTCATGCGTTCCGTATTTTTGATCACGTGGATCACTAACCCGTTCCCTATGCTGCTGCAAAGCAGTATTATACAGTAAAAGAAAATCTTTACAACTTTGAACTCGAGGGTCTCGCTCGGGGCTGGTCCTACGAGAGTAGACATATTTTCGTTCGTCGTGTTTAACAGCATCATTGGAGCATACGATTTACTTGTTTTAAAAGTCTCGTTCTTTCAAAATAGGGCGTGTTTCTGTACTTAGTAGCTAGATATATTCAGAATATCAGTAAATGGCTAAATGTGTGAGATCTCTCGTACCTGACTTCAGTTTCTTCGATCTTGTTTTCAATTCTACATCAGCTAGATCGTTTACTTTATAGCCGCTTTGATTTGGTTTTGGTTTAATAAATGTTATGTCTGACTCCCTTTACTTTCCAAAGAAAATATAAATAACTGTGTTTTTGTAAACTTAGTATAATGAACTTCTTGACACCCTCCCGCAATCTGACGTCCAGCTCTCAACTCTGTGGCGTATGAATCAGGAAGTTATGTCATTGAATCGTCATATAAACATTTAGGGTATACAGATGTCTTGCGATAATCTTTAAACCGTAAAAGAAATATATGAAATCTCTTTTATATTCTCCGACGATCAGTGGTGAGTATATATTGACGTCTAATCTTCAATCGTTGATAAACCGCCGATCTGCATTCACTTCTGTATTAAGACAGACTGCGAGTTTCGCTTCAGGTTTGCCCACGCCTGTTTAATCTTCTCGTGGTTTGAATAAAATTATATCTTATAAATGTTTTATGAGTAAGCAAGTCGTTCTGCTTAATTCACTTTCTTCCCGCCCACTTGAGGATTGGTGAGTTTCTTCGTTAGCTGCCAGTTCTTGTTGTAAACGTGTTCACTTTGAAGCTGTCATACCCAAATACCTAAAACGACGAACAAATAAATAAAAGCGTTAGTTTGCGATAGAACAGAAGAGAACTTCAACTCCAAGAATAATAAACCTGCCTTCCAGTTTTCAAAAAGCAATGATTCCAAGATTCAAAGTCATTCTTTGTTGTTGTAGTTGCAGTGCGACACAAAACTGTTGCTTTAAGTATTTAACTACATTTATACTTTCACAGAAAAAAAACTTTCCGCAAATTATATTCAAGTTGCAAAGAAGTTGCAAAGAAGCTACAATCTCGCCGGAATCAAAAGTGTAGGTGGTTTTCGATCCTGCAGAGCCGATCGATCAGTTTGCCGGATCACGCTAGCTTTATTATGGCTACCTAAACAGCAAGCAATTACTGTTTGTTGCCACGTTACTAGCCCACTAGCAAAGTTTGCTCTGATCGAACGCCAACTGAGATATCCGACACGGAAACTCTACTGATTTTTAGAGTATTTTGCCAGGGTGTTATAAATAAAATATATTGTGGAAAAGGTTTTAATTATATACATAGAGGAAGGAAGCCAGTTTGCTGTTCAGCCAATCACGAGGGGATGTCTTGCCTTACACGCTCTGTAACGACCATACAGCAAAAAGTGACTGGTGTACTATTGAGTTTATTAACTTGCGCTACTAGATCATAGACTATTGTTAAATAAATATGCCTTTTTTCACTTGCGAGGCGTGGTATAGCCGACATTTCGAGCGCTACGGCTCTTCCCGATGTGAGCGAAATGTCTCAGATTGCGGAAGTTAATAGACCATTTTCTCAAGTATGCGCACGCAACAGGCTTGACGGGACGGTAAATACTTCACGTGGGCAATCACGTAGTGGTTTCCTATAACCCTCCCTATTATTTCAACCAATACCAAATCCAAGCTGCCTACATGAAGTATTTCTTGGCGGGCCGTGAGTTTTGTTAGCTTTTGTTAGACTCGTTCTGATGCGTCATCCTTTGTTATTCAAATTATCGGCTATTGTTAAAAAATTGGCGGCTATTGTTCAAAAAGCGATTTGGCGGGCCAATATTGCGTGCGCATACCTGAGAAAATGGTCTATTATGTACAACTATGTGATCGCACGCGAGACCAGTAATCAGGACTTGAAAACCAGGCGGCAGTCTTGGAGTTTCGTTGTTAGACTTCGAATGTTCAACCACAACAGGCTCGAAAACCTTGCTCGAATGCCTTGAAAAAAGGAACAAAGTCTCCAATCATTCAGTATGTCATTTAATTTCATTCTGTAAGATGTTGGAGTTTATTTAGTTTATTTTGAAGCAAATAATTGCATTCGTAGCCAGTTCCTGAGATCACATAGCTATACGCACAACCTTATGGACATATCCTTATAAAACCTAGTGACTAAACATATTTGTCGACGCAGGTCTACATTGCTTTTAACACAAGCTAGTTTGAATTGGAGTTTTAGGCAGCTAGAGTGTCTGGATAATGTGTGGGTGTGGTGCCTGAAAAATGCGCTATTCTAATTTCTCTAGTAACCCACGGTCTGGTATATATATAAATGATTCAAATGCTAAGTACTATCATGCAGAAGTCCTAGATTGATTACTTAATATGCGGTTGTACAATGGTATTGTGGTCGAAGCTTTTCAGTAGGGAGTTGGATGTCTGCTGTGGCGTAAGCGAACTTTACATAAGGCGTCGTAAAGTTTCAGTTATGTGTTACCAAGTTCAGGTGAATTTTCACTGTCAGCCGTATCGATCCCCATTTCTTAACCTTTCAATCATAAGCAATGGGTCAACAGTTACAAAATTTTACGAAGGGTAATTGAACCCTTCGCTGGGCGAATACTCGGCACGTCTACTGACCACGATCAATACATGTACACTGTTTTTCATTGAACTACGGTGCAGATATTGTTATGGATTGGCATATACAACTGAAACCATTTTCTTTCAATAGTAATATCACAAATATGACATTCACCTGACAAATATATAGAACGTGTTAGCGCCGTCCATTTAAACAACAGAAAATCCGTTACACTTGCTGCAACATGAAACTGACAACTAACTGAACAGGAGACAAAATATTGTCGCGGAATTCTGACGGTAAGAGAACTGTTTCTGCTAAGTTCTGTTAGATGCGTTTCATAAAAGATAGTAATACTCAGTTCACATACTCTGAAAAAACGGAACAGGAGAAATATTAAATTAGTCATGACTGAGATATTGGAATCATTGCTTTTTGACTAACCTTAGAGTAGACGGAGAGCACAGCCTTCCTATGTATATGCATGTATTGAACATGACTGTATATGAATTTCTGTGGTGGATGTTTTGATTGTCATATTGTAATATTGTTTTTTTTAAGACGATTGAATGTACTAAATTTCTTAAAGCTTCATTACATGTGGAGAGTAATCATGGTTTGGTGGCGCAAAAACTAATTTCTGAATATGTCAGTCAAAACTGTGTATTATTTTCATATGCGACATCAGGAATGGTCTCATCCTTTTCCTCTGACCTAAACAATTGGCACACAGGATGTGCTAAAATGAACAAAGTTTTATAGGATTTCCGAGTTATTTGGTTCTCTTCATCTTTCCCGGTTCTCTGAGGTGAATCTAAATGTTTGAGTATTTTACTCTATTAATAATAAATGTAATATAAGCTAGCGTTGAATGTGAAATCATAATACAGTCACACCTGGTGCAAGTCGTCAATGGCTAGACTGCTTCATTTGTCAAAAAACACTTATCAATTATGCCACTCTTTTTTGAACACAAGTCGTATAATAGTAATATTGCTACCGAAAACAACATACCTATTTTTTTACATTTAGTGTAGTATATGTTGCGGTTTAAAAGTTTCTTTTGGATTAAATTTTCCTAGCGACTATTTTAACATTCCAAAATCAATCACTCTCACCGGCATTGATTCTAGCTATAGAAATCTTTAAACAATTTGAGTAAGATAGTTGTTTATTCATGACACTATTTATTTTGAGATGCACAATATATAACTTTTCTTTCATTAAAAAACATAAAACAATTCTTATCGTAGCAAATGACAGTGGAAAAGTATTAAAACGGATACGGTTTAGCTCAGTGGTTAATTCAGTGCATGGTTAAGCGCCGATCTGTCGTGCGGGAAACCCCAGCCGGACCAACACTCCGGGTCCTAAAATAACTGAGTAGAAGGTGCTGCCTTTGTGAAACAATCTCGTTCTCGAACTGCAAATGGTTAGACCTTCACGGTTTTACAATACAATACAATTTATTTCTGATACAGTAAAGGTCTAGTACAATATTGATCAGCTGAAGCCAAAGGCTTATTTGGCACTGACGTCAGGGTTTACAAGATATGGATTATTAATGCACAGTTGAAAGCATAAGGCAGAAATTACAGTACATATATAAAAAAAATAGATTTACAAAAGTACAATAATAAATTAATACAGAGAATAAAGCTAAAATGAAATATACGTGTAAGCTATATATAGTAACCACATATGTACAGCATATTAAATCGTAGTTAAATGAGATAAACTGAAGCTAACAATGATTATAATGCAATAGTACCTATAGGATAAGGACGTTAAATCGTAATTTTTACCATCGGCATCAAATGTATCACTCTTTCAAGACTGTTACAAGCTACTGAGGTTAGTCACAGTAATATCGCATATACCTTTTCGGTATCCAGATTCCGTAAATGTTTCTGGATTCATCACGTCACTATGAAGTTGTTCGTATTTGATCGTTTACAGTTTATTACTCATTTAAACTGACTGACGAGTATTATTTTATTAGAGTAGTGCATGGTACTTCATATAAAGTTCGTCTTTTAAATCCAGGTTAAATGAGTTTCAGTATATTTTATTAATGTATATATTTTAGAGCTCAGTAGAATGTTAGAATTTTTATTAATTTATACCAGTAGGTATCTTCCATACATATTATATGGCGAGGAAAAACCCGTTGGGTACAATCCGTGGGATACTGCCATTATCATATGACCCGTACGGCCCCGCGCGCGCTTTCCTTTCAAAACTATTTAAAAAAGTCACGTGATGAGGGCCGGACAGGTAGGGCGCGAGCGGGCCGGAAAAAGCCGTCCTAAAGCCGTCGTCAATAAGTACCTAATATCCAACGGCTCTCCAGCCTTCCACATAATTGGCTGTATTTTGTATGGGATAAATAGAGGATATTACATGGCCGCGCGGAGATATGGATTTTAGCTTCGAGTGTTGATAAAATATCTTACGAGTGAGCGCAGTGAACGAGTAAGATATTTCATCAACACGAGAAGATAAAATCCGTATCTCCAAGCGACCATGTAATGTTCTATTGATTTATTTTATAATTCTCGATGAAATACCAGTTTTAATCTCTTACTAAAAAGGCTAGAAATCTAATTTGAAAGCAAGTCAGATTTTCAAAAGTGATATCTTCACGTGTGAAGATAACAGCCAGAGATTGAAAAGAAATACATTCAATGTAAATGTCCCGATAATTATATGCTTTTCATTATCATTTTTTTCGATAGAGGATGGAAAACATTAAATTGGAAAGCTTATTGCGTTCGACGAAGGAGAACGCAACCTAATCTGGTGACGGGTTCCCTGTGCCTGTGTGTGACGTGTTTGCCGGGGCCTACGAAACAAAATGCCTCGATATCATGAACGGCCGGGAAACTGGTAACTATATACACGATGCTGTCCAGTAACAACCGAGTGAATTATGTTGGCTTGCTCACTGTATTGGGTTCTGCTTTTCGCTGTACATACAGATACCAAAACTACAAACAGTAAGATGACCTGGCTGAAGAGAAATCTAGGTCTGAGTTTTCTAGATAACCGTAATCGCCGTATCTTGTGCAAGTTGCGACACTGTGTACATCTTGGTTATACAAATATTCAACACTAACATATTCAGGCAGAGAGTTAATCTATAACGACACTTTGATGTGCCAAGGAACTGGAAAATCAACACAGTACGAGGTGAGGGAAATTTAAAGTACTGAGTTCATTGCTGTGTTCCCTAATCGATTAATCTACACTGAATTTCTGACGGGCCTGAAACAAGGCTGATCAAAGTCAGGACCCGGCTACCAACATTGACCATAAATTATTCTGCAGCTAACAATGGCAGCCAACCTTGCTTTCACTTGAAAAATACTGTGAATGAACTAAGGAACTGCATGGGGTGTATTTTATACACATGCATATATACTTTATGTTCTACACTGGAATGTACTTAGTATTAATTGTGAATGCTAGGAACTGGAATGCAGCTTACTGACACATGTGAATAGCCATAGCTAGCTAATAGGGTTGATTTGTGTTCTACACTGACTTCAATTAGTGCTGTACACTGTATACCACACAGCAAAATGTGCTATGAATGCTCAAATGAACGCCATAACCAACGTGTATACATATAGCCACATAAGCATTGCATCCAATGATTTAATGTTACACAAAGATAATTACAGTTTTATACCCAGATGCATTCCCTTGTATATTAACTTATAAGTCAAGACATCAAAAAATTTCACATTAGTTAAAAACTAGCATTATTTTTGATCAGATTACTTACACCGTCAACATCATTGCAGCAATCTTTCAGCCTTTTGTGTTACCACAGTCCTTTCTCTTACAAAAAAATATGTCGAACGCACTTTGATAATCTACGATTACTACTAGTTCTCAAAGCCTATTTTAGAAACTTGATTTCGGTTTTACCAGTGAAAACCGTACCGATTTCAAGTAGCCCTAAATTTCTCTTAAAAACAGTAATTTTCATCCACTCGAATCTTTGCCAACATTTATGAAAATTATCTCCGATTTTCTCCACTATACCTGGAGAGCATCCCGAGATCGAGAGCATACTCTGTTAACTCTTTCGGGTCCGATCGTGTGTGAGCTCAATTGGTGAAATCCTGAGTGCTAACTCAACCCTCCCCCCTCAATTCAAGTTTGGCTAGCCCGGGGCAGTTAAATACTGCTGACCTTTTAAGCCGACGGCTCAAAATTTCTCCACAATGCCATTCGGGTGAATTCTACGAACTGGTTGACGGTAGGTATTGCAACTTCTGTAGGGTTTCCAATGAAATGTGCTCTAATTTTGGAGAAAAATGTCACTGTCAGAGAGCTTGAGGACATCATTAAGTCTGAGGATGGCTGAAAAGTACTTGGTTTGCTTTTAGTAGGCCTTGAAGGGGATTTCACAGGGTTTTTCCGTTGTGTTTGTGCTTTCAAACACAGGAACAAATATTTCACTGAAATCCTTGAAATCCTGCAGTTGGCAGTCTTTCAGTCCCTACTCAACCTATTAGGATGTGTTTTTGTCACTTTAAAGCAATGGCTTGAGTCCAAATCACCGCTCTTGGTTGTAGGGGTAAAAGACTTCTAAAAAAACCCTACCGGAGTCCCAGAGGGGGGGACCCCTTGTGAATTTTGTGTCCATTACCCAGCATGCAATTGGAGGTTCCAGATTCCTTGATGTTCCCAGATATTTTCCAGTATCTACGATACTATAGCTGAGCTAAACAACCAGACATCACCTCAACGTGTATCCGTCGTTAACAATGAGATATGTTTGTTGCATTTATTATAATTCCAAATGTGTATGTGATCTCCTGGAGATAATTACAATCATTATCATGACATTTCTTGTTAAATAAAGTGGAGACATGTCATTCTTAAGTTTGTCTCGTTTACCACATCGTGTAAAGCACGTAATTAGCGGAGCATTTGGTCACCACTGACTTTAACCTTTTAAAAATTGCTTTCAAAGATGTTGTTCTCATTCTGTGAGGTGGCAGCGGTCAACCCTTCATTTTGGTCAAAAAAATAGGTACGTTTTGCCCAAAACCCTATATTAATTACCGCGAATTAACTTTTTACTTTTTAAACGAATGAAGACCGAATAGTCGAAACGCTTTTAATATTGATAAATCTTGGATCCTTTACTTCATCTATTAATCTATATCTAAATCTAAATACCGAAGAGCAGACTGTAAAATCCTTTTAGATCCTTCTACCAGGACTTCATCATTTGGCATCACCTTCCTCTATTCCAACAAACGTTTTCTGGAATTATCAGGATAATATTTAATTATTAGTATTAGTGAGTATAATGGCGAAAAACCCCCGTTTAACGCCAGTTCTCTAAGCCGGAAAATTCAGGATAATGCGGTGTTTGTCCTCCGCATTTGGCAACCCGGTTAATTTTGGATAAACCCAGTTTTAGCGAATTTTAGAAGAACGTATAATGTAGGAAAACGTACCTTTTGCGTACGTTTGCTAAGCCGGAAAATTCAGAAGAATGCCGTGTTCGCCAAATAGAGATAATTTCGGATAACCCCAGTCTGGCAATGTCCGGATAAGTGAACGTTAACTCAGTTCATCAGGAAGGTTAAGACAAGTAGGATTGGAAGGCCTTCACAGAATCCTTTGCGAAGCAGCAATATTATAAATTTTCAAGGTCACGTGAGCAATTTATTCTGCGTTGAATTTCGTTGAGATCGGACCTCAGCAGCAGAAATGTTTACAAAGATTTTGACGCAGGGTTGCGCTAGCTTTGACTTCCCTGTATTTCTGGCAAATATCTTACCATGAAAGTCTAAGAACAATGGGGGAAAATGCAGACACTTACCGGCTGTCATCACAGGCAGCCCAGTCTCTATTTTTGTGTCATTTAATAGCAACTCATGGCGAGATTTTACAGAAGTTAAAAAAATGTACGAAATCAATATAGTACTCAAATAAAGATTAATATATACCTCTTCAAAGTTGTGTTTTTGATTGTCCTGTGTACTCCTGGGATAATTTTGGCATTTTCACAAGATTTCCAATTAATTCACCTTCCCAACTGTAATAGAAAATAACAAGGCACCTCGCATCCAACGATGGCGATCGCCGAAAATCCCCTCGTATCGCGAATTTGACCGGAAAATTGCCACAAAGTCACGCTAAAGTCCAATGTTTTTTCCTTCATCTGCATCCTCCATGGCGATTTCAATTACCTTTTATACGGTCCGATCAATACCCCTTTTCCCAAACTTATCGCCATGGAGGATGCAGGTGACGGATAAAACATTGGACTTTAGCTAGGGTTAGCGTGATTTTGTGACAATTTTCCTATCAAATTCGCGATACGAGGGGATTTTCGGCGATCCCGAGGTGAAATCTCCAGCCTTGTCATTTTCTATTACAGATATATTCTAGTTACTGCGAGCCGTGCTGATTGGCCACAAATATACCACTCTTTTAATACATAGCAATCATTCTGAATTATTATACATTTTACTCACATCTCGATTATTATTGGCTGAGAACACGCAACGAATTCTCCATACCACTAAGTGCGCATGCGTACAACATCTGCTAGCAGATAATTGCGGTACTTACTTACTTACCTACTTATTTATTTATTTGACGAAAGACAAAAATAACTACTCAGGTTTGCAGAGTATGCTTTACAGCAATGCTGGAGAAATTTTGAGACGATTTTGATGAAGGTGGCAAAGATTCAAGTGGATGAAAAATACTGCTTTTCATATCAAAATCATTGCACACAGAAGAGGACATTTGGTATTGGTCATCGCTTTGAAGTAAATGCGATTTTATTTGAGAGAGATAACAACTTCAGTCGCATTACAAGTTTATAATGTGGCTTATCTGTTGATACCGGAACTATACGAAGAAGAATTCTCTGCTTTCGTTTTGACCGCTCCATAATCTCTCCTACTGCAGCTCCCGCCATTACAAAGGTCTAACAAGAAAAAAAGCACGAAATGGAACTTTAACAGCGAGTTATAGCACTCTAAACTCGAGAAACCTCGATAATCTATACATCAAAACATCCTATCTGAATTCAGCGGTAACAAGTCAGTTCAGACATGCGTATTCAAGCTAAATCCAGTTTTAATTCCTCTGCTTGGTCGTCCATAAACGAGTAACGCCTTGTAAAAATTCACTTCACTTCACTTGCGAAAGCAAATTCAACTAGGATGCGTCTTTTCAGTTAATTTGCATGCTAGCTACATGTATCAGCGCTTCAAGTCGCGCTGTGAAGCACATGAGTTAGCATTGTCAGACCATGCACTTTGGCCGGTTTTCATCAATAGAGGCCAGTGGATACGCTCTGCAGCATGTATACCGCCGTAATTTTTCCCCTTCAACTCAATGAAAAGATTAAATCTTACTCAAGGCTTCCAATATCCGTCGGTACTAACAACCGGAGACATTACTAACGAAAATATACCAATGATTTTATTTACAATTCTCCTAATTGTTAATTGGATGATTCTCGGTAACCGATTTTAAAAGAAGAATTTATACAAGGCTCTGGTTGATCGATTTAAATGGGGTCGTTACGAAATGAAATGAGTTGTGTATATAATCGATTCTCATATTCACCCCGTAATCACGCCTTATAGTTCGCAAAATTCAAAACACAAGTAAAACACTTAATTTAAAATTCCCGATTCGATTCCTGGTTTTACGTCATGAAGCACCATTCTCCCAGTTCGCGATCAACTTGAATGGACGTGGTGATTTGCCAACTTTAAGGCGTAATTACGGGGTAAATATTAGACCGAATCAGCCGAATCGATTTTATTTTAGCCATTCATATGAACTCAATTCATAAATTTCAAATCAATAATAATTAACCTCGTAGGGCTTATATACACTTTAGTGCAAGCAGCTCCCACGCTTGGCCGGAATAAAACTACCGTACTGAAGAACTATATTGTATTAGATGCAAAGGTGCAAAGGAAACGGTTTCTTTTATAAAGCTATGCTTTCATTGCTATCATAAGTTCTCATGATAAATATTTAAGAATTATTTTGCAACGTCAAATAGACGCCTCTTGGATTGACTGATCATTTATGCCGAAGAGCCAGCAGTTTGAGTCAATATTGAATGATTGCTGTTGAATTTCATTTCCCTTGAGATGACAAGATACAATCTTGTTTATATATCTTTCAAAGTCTTTTAATAAGGCGAAAGAGGTAAGATTTGTCAAAATGGCCAAACATAACATTAAAATAAGAGTCGGTTCAATTGTAGTCTAGTGATTTATGTCATTGTTGACAAACTCATGGAATTGAAATATGCACATTAACTCTTATAAATATTACCACTGTTTCTGTAGCAGTCTTTATACAGAATCACATAACGGTACCTTTCAGTATATTTTGTCTATAGCCCAAGTTTCTGTTGTTATGATATTTAACAATCTATAGGAGAATATAATAAAACACTCGAGCATATTCAAATGAGAATATCTGGCTGATAAGTAGTTTGAAATTTTGTCGACTCGAGTAACAAACATATAGCGTGCTCTAGAACATTGTATTAATAAGTATTGTAGTATTTTTAGTTCTATATTTTCTGTTTAAAAAATATATATCTATTTACGATGCCGAGGGCTTAATAAATAAACGATAGTTGAGGTCATTAGGTGTTTGACATGGAAGACATATAAAGTACTAATGTGATGGAAACCTATAATGCCTATCCGCGAATAGTAAATATCGAAATCAACTAACGGCACTAATAATAAATTAAAGGCCATTCAGATTGGCACCTGGAAGCACACACGATGCACGATGACAGTAGGAATTACAGAACGCCTGATTTGAAATAATTTTGACATCAACGCGTTGTCCCGAGGTGCAATTTGACGACAAATAAATTTCCCGCGCATATCAGTGAAATCATATGCTTTGAATGTTATAAATGGCGACAAAAAGTAGAAAGAAAGAAACTGTCATTGCATGCGATGATGAAGCAATTAGAACTGTGCAGGAACTGCTTTTTATCTTCTAGAATGTCGCTATATTTAATTAAATTCTGGGAGCAACAACTTTAATAACATGATGATTTAGATCACTTATGTGAGGTATTTTCCATCAACATCTTTTAAAGGACCGTGGAGATGTATCCAGCATGGCCGATTTCATTAAAAAATTGCCCTTTTTAATCTATTTTATTTTTAGCTCTCTTGGACAGGTGTTAGATATACGATAGTGAAAATGGGTCAACATTCTGTTTATTTAGATGTAAAAATGTTTGGTTATTTAACTATATATATAACCACTAAGAATACTGTAATTTGTATGAAACAATAATGTAGCTAAAGTCATCCAGATTCAACAAACATTTACCATTCAATCAAATATGACTGCATTTAACTAGAGTGTACTACCGAGTAAAACGACTCTAAAACTCGCTTTTAGTGACCTGCATTTGGCCGTAAGTGTATCATGCGACAAGTGACTCAAGATTGGACATACATTTGTATTGAAAACCCTTTTGCTGCATCGATTCAGGGGTTATTCAAACCTCAAATCTCAATCTAATTCGGTATCACTCAAAAACTGAAATAAGGCTTTCATCGGCTTTCAAGTTGAAAATAATGGCTGAAGGGAAAATGGCTTAGTAGCATACTTTTGGGTAACTTAGCATTGAGTAATATAACTATAAGCTACATAACTATATATACCAATTGTGGTTTCTTACCAAAATCAAGCAGTCTTCTTATGCATTCTCAAGCATGGAAGTTTTAGATTTCACTCCCTGTTAATGGCTTACTGTCCGCGCCTGGAGACCGGCGTCAAAACTATATGTCGCTTTAAATAGATATATAACCATTCGTCAAGACGCGGCGAGTCTCCAGAGACGGTGTACTACGCAGTTATGGGAGTCATTAGACCACATGATGGATTTTGTTGCGGCAACCGAACCGATAAACGTATACGATCAAAGCCCGATTAAAAAACGATTAAGGCTTGGGAATATAATCATATAAAAGTAGTTGATCCGGAAGAGAGCGATAAGTGCTATTAGGAGTCCATATATACGTGGTGGAAGAAGTGCGTCATTTCGAACTGCAAACATAACTACGTGGTAGAAAGAACTTGTGCATGTCATATATAGAGTTTACTTCATAGCAATTGCGACGTACGGGTTTTTATTCACGAGTTGTGAAGTTTGAGAAAACGAACGAGCGTGTGAGTTTTCTCAAGCTTCACAACGAGTGAATAAAACTCGTACAAAGCACTTGCTATACTGTTATCTGTTTATTATACATCACACGAGAATAAATGATATTTTTAATACTTCAACGGCTCAAATTAGCTAAATACAGCAATTCCAAAGAAACGCATCAATTATCAATATCAGTACAAAAGTACATTCAAATAAAATATATTGACTTTATCATAATAAAAACATTGCTAGAAGTAGAACACATCTAGCCAATGCATGTTCAGATAAAAGTGTTAAACTAAAATTAACTTAAACGACACATTTATGGCGTCAGGAAAATAGCGACTGACCACGTGCAAATCGCAAACAACTGATTTAAAATAGGTAGAGAACTACCCACGCACAACGCGTGTAAGATATACACTCACTCACAAATAAACTTATTAAGGATCCCTTATTAATCAACACAGAATATCAAAGAAGGGAATTATATCTACAAACTACTTCAGCTTACCTCAAATATCAAAAACACGTCTTGAGTCGAAGCTGAACGAAGAGGAGTGGCAAGCGTGTGACTCAGTTTATCACGTGACAACCGAATGTGATAAGAGGGGGGTAAGCAATTCGAATGATCTCCTCCCCAGATCCCATTTCCCCTCATAAATGAATTATTATAAAAACTAGCAGGGACCCGCGGGAACTCACATGAAATCAACAAATATGATAAATTAAAGTAACATAGTCTAGCCGGCTGACTGACTACTGGCACAATGTTTTAGCGTGTTGATATTTTCAAGGTTGTATTTTGAATTTTTTAAAAGGGAATAATATCTTACGGATCTCAGTTAATTTCTTAAACCGATGAGCACAATTATTGTCGAAAATGTGCCAAAACTGACGGTCACAGGCAGCTCGAGACATCAATTCGTGTGACGAAAACAAATCTGGTCGCCGAAACAGTTGGTTTTATATCTAAGTACACAGGAAACTGGATACAGAAAACAGACATGGACAAAATATCTTACTATTAGACACATCATAGAGTTGTAAGATTTAAAAAAATAACAGCCTTTTCCACGGACAACATTTTAAACTGTGTTTGAATACCTGGTCTTACCTCGTTCGGTCGTTTGACTTCGGCCGCTTCGCTTGGCGATAGGTTTTCCCTAAACTCTAAGTAAAACATTCGCGTAAACTCGATGGCTTGCTCACCCAGGTTTTCCCTAAAACAGATTCCCGTAAGCTCGATGGCTCGCTCGCCCAACTAAGTGTAGAACTTGAGAAAAATCATTTCTTTTTAACATTCTTTCCTCAAATGCAACCAAGACCAAGACAGAAAGCAACTTTTCGCATGATTGGTCGTCTTCGTTGGAATACCTGCGGCCGTCACTTTTTGGCGCCATTTTCGGACGCGAGCGCGCGCGTAGGCCTGAGCGGATTGTGCTCCTAAAAGTGGCATATTATGCCACTAGCACTGCTCCAAATTTTGTCGAATTATGCCCAAATTATGCCAAAGTTCAAAAATTATGCTCGTAGATTACACAATTATGCTCACAAAAAACGTTTTTCGAAGACGACCGGCATTAGTTGATGCACGGCATTTTTAGTTGTTCACACAACATTTTATATACTTTTTAGTACCAACGGACAAAGAAACCAATCAGGCGTGACTGTTCCCACGCTCTGAACAAAAGACGGCTTTTTGGATTTTTTAACGTTTAAACGCACACTCGTTAAGTGAAATTCAGGTATTTGCTTTGGAAAAAATTATAATCTAAGCAAAATATACCAGCTAATAATTAGGAAAGGCACTATAAAAGCAATAATAGCATTGCTTTTGGCTTTAATGCTTCAAATTATGCTACAATCTGGTAATTATGCTCGAGCAGTGCTTCTTTGAAAAATTATGCTTGTTTGCTCCAATTATGCCAAAAATTATGCTAGCACAATCCGCTCAGGCCTACGCGCGCGCGTCCTCCGTATTAGGAAATCGATCGAGGGACCCTGGGAAAGAGCGTTACACACACACTGACACACACACACACACACACACTTAGCGTATTATTATTATAAAAATACTGAGCGAAGGAAAGACATAAAAATCCTATTTTATTTAGTTTTCAGTCAGATTCAACTCAGTCACAATCAGTTTGAATCACATAGCGGCGACGACGCTTTGTTGTCTTTGAATAACTATACTGTTAAAACTAAAGAGTTGTTTTGACCCCGAGGAGTGTTTCAATTCTTTTACCGAAGAGTCGTTTTTGACCCTCTGTAAGAGTTATTTTTACCCCGGGGGTTGTTTTGACCCCTCTGAAGGGTCAACATGACCTTTTAGGCAGAGTCTGCTGACTCTTTAGAAGCTGACCCTTTCGAAGAGTCACATGACTCTGTCAACTCAGTTGACAAAGAGTCCCGTTACTCTTTGTCGGAGTCATTCGACTCGATTGTAGACTAAAACAACCCGTCTGTAGAGTCTACTGATACTTCGAGAAAAATCAGTGTAATCCTTCAAATTTGAAATATTTTGTTACTTAGTCAAAAAAGCTAAAAAACCAGATGCCTCACGATCGTTGTCTGGTTAATAACAGATAAGAGTTTGCCCACAGTCGAACTATAACGCGGGCCCTATACGTCTCGCATATTTGTCAATACGGGATTTAAAGGAAGAATCTGATACATATCAATTGTGTAGGAATTTGTAAGTGTTTTTTTTTTGGTATAAAAACTCCCGATCAGCTAAAATTGTTTTTGTTTCTCGCCACTTACTCAATCGGCCGAGTGAGACTAAACCGAGTTTACCCATATTTGGAATCAAATCAGGCCTGGTGCCCTTGTCTCGAATCTGTTAGTTTTGGCGCCCAGTTTCGAACGTGGTGCAGTAGTTTTCGCTGAGAAAAATATCCGAACTTCTGTCCTTTCAGCGTCACTAATGGAACAAGATTCTCTTGATAGAAAGGCTCAACTAACTGCTTCAGTTGTGAGGGACATCAGTTCTGGATGAGATGAGCTAATTCCGGAGAAATCGGTGAAGAAGGCCGCGAAGGTATATAAGCATTGGAATCCAACTGAAATGTGTCATGTAAAGCTAAGTTCATGCAATACACTACGCTAAAATCACACTCAACCTAAGTAATTCGTGTAATTTGCTAATTCTGCTCCAATTTCGTCGACGACATTGTCAAGTATATTTACTTGGAACTATTTGTTAACCATAATATTGGGCACAACATGTATCAGCGTGTTTAACAGATGCTCGGTTCACACTTTACTTCTCCGAGAGATTACTGTAGCTAATTCTAGTTTCGGACTAGTTTTTCCAGAAATAATTGTTCTCTGTTTATAGCTTAGGTATTATATGTATATTTTAAGTTTTGCAAAAGAAAACTTGCGATCTATTGATTTGTTTGACTCCACATTCGATAATGAGTCACATGTAAGGTTAAAGGGGCACTGTCAATCGAATTGAACTTTCGAGTTTATTTATAACAAAACTACAAAAATAACACCCTGAGATAAAAGAGAAATACCATGTGAATGTTCTGATATGCATTTCAAACTTTTTCGACAGAGGATGGCAAAGATTAAAGTGGATTACAAAAGCTTATTTTAGAGACTTGATTTCGGTTTATACAGTGAACTGATTTGAAGTTGCTCTAAACTTCTCATCAGTATTTTTCATCCACTCGAATCTTTGCCACCCGCCATCAAAATTGTCTCAAATTTTCTCCAGTACACCTTAAACATATTCTGCTAATTTGAGTAGTTATTTCTTTATTTCTTCATCGGAAAATGTGTCATTTGAGGATTGACAGTTACCCTTTAAGGTATGGTCTGGGTATTTTCTGAGGTGGGTGTATTTTCTGAATGGCCACCATCTTCACCAAGCTGTATGCTTCCACCCAGATCGCATCACACAGCTTGGACAAGATGATGGCCATTCAAATGATACTCGTGGCCGATCTTCTTGCGAAAACTACGAACACTGCCAATTATGCAGGCTACGCTGCATGCAAGGACACAAGAAATATGACAGGATTAACAGTGAAATGGCTTTGGGGGGATGACGGTTGGCGCAGTGGTAAAACACTCGCCTCTCACCACTGCGGTCCCGGGTTTGATTCTCAGGCTCGCCTCGGGCACAATATTTGAGTTATGTTTGCTGTTGATTCCGTATCTGCATTCGAGGGTTTTTCTCCGGATTCTCCAGTTTTCCTCCCTCCATAAAAATCAACCCGGAGTCGAATGTAGTGTGTCCAAAACAGTTAATGTAGTGGGGAGTTTGAAATAAATAAAAGCAGGCCCCCACCAGCTTTAAAGTGCATATAAGCCCTAGCCAGTTATATTTGATATCGATTGTACATGAAGTAGATAGTCCAACGCTAGAATATTTCTTGATTTGGGTGTTACGTCTACGAGATATAAAGGTTTAGATTTCCAATATGCAAATGATGTGATGTCATCACCGACATCACTTATTATACAAAAGCATGCTGGTAGAGACAAATTACCTATTTTTAAATTATAAGTTATATTTGAAGCTTATCAAAGTCATTTTACCCCCCAAAAAATATAAATTAGAAAATAGCTTAATTCACAAGCACAAAGAAATTCAGCAAATGTCGGTGATGACATCACATCATTAGCATATTGGAAATATAAACCTTTATATCTCGTAGACGCAACACCCAAATCAAGAAATATTCTACCGTTGGACTATCCACTTCATGTACAATCGATATCAAAGATAACTGGCTAGGGCTTATAAGCACTTTAAGCTTTAATACTCAGCCTGCTATAACAAATAAAATATTTATTTTATTTATTTTAATCATGCAGTACATGTCTATTTTTGTTATTAAGGAAAGAACATTCAATTTCTTGGCAGAATTTATGTAATATATTAGCAAAAGCCAGCTGCCGTCTATTGACAATCTCCTATCTGGTTGGGTAGCCAGTTGCCATCTTCCAATCGATAGTCAACCATGCATGTCCTGCAGACGAAAATAACTTAGACAAAAAAATATGATTTTTAACAGTTTTCTTGATCGCTAAGTTGATAGAACGGTGGCTTGGTTAACATAATATATATATACATATACATATACATACACATACACATACACATACATACATACACACATACATACATATATACAGCGAAGTGCAAAAACTTTGACCCCCCACACCTCAACTATATCAATATATCGGGTGCATTATGGGTAGGAGTAAAGTCATTAAAATGCAACTACAGCCGATATCCGCGCGCGTTTGCAAATCGTCATAGCGAAGCCTTATGCAGTTGATTTAAAGTTCAAGATTTCATCTAGAATACAACATTTTTACTCGGGACAGGTAGGACAGCTTAAACAAATCTGAGTATTTAAATGCACTCTATATATTTACTGTTAGATCGAATATTTGCAAAACAGAACATATCCCTGGTCGGCGGAAAGAGAACGGGAAATGATCATGCCGAAGTTTCAGGTTCAGAGCTATTTGTGAAGCTGTTAGGATATCTTCTGATGACCTGAAATATCGAGATAACCCATGAAGAGGAGATGATTACACCTGATCTGTGGGTTCAGGGCCAATATCAATTCGTTTGAAACTTTGACATTCTACATTTGTTGTCAGTGATTCTAAACCAAAACTGAGGGCGATGAAAAAATTCAGCTCGATATCAGCGCAGGTATTCCGTTCTCTGTCTTCTACTTCTGTGAAGACTGAACTGATCAGTGTTATTAGACTGATATAACGTTTCAAAGAGCAGAATGAAAGGATTCATATGTACTGACCAGAGCTGACCGGATGCACAGACTGCACAAGAGCCTGGCTTATAGTTGGAAAACGTATCGACAAAGCAAAATAAACACTTTATAGTGTAACGTAAGGAAACCTCTTACAGTTTGAACATCGAATCCTTTTCTTTAACTGTTGTGTAATGTTTATTTTTAGCTGATCCCGAAGAGACGAAATTCACAATCTGATAAAAAACTATGTTGTTTGGAGCTGCAATATAATTACAAAATGAAACTTCGAAAATTAAATATTCAAAAGTTTGTCGCGGCTCGTTATCTACGAAATTAGGAAACTACGATTCACAATAAAGTGATGTTGTTAAATGGAACCATAGCTGCTAACGTTTTTGGTTTAATGACGAAGCTAAATAAACAGTTTTGTCACAATTATGAGATTTAAATAGCATACAAAATACATTGTAAGAATGAAAGAAAACTGTGCAACAATAATATAAGAACATTCAGCGATGCGAATCCAAGAATTATCGAACGTACCTTTCATAAAAGCTTTAACTAAAAAAAATATACCATCAAAACAGGATCCCTCCGAACCTTGAATAAAACTGGATAAGAGAATTTCAAGAGGAATAACTAAGAGTTTATTAGAATTCTTTAGAATCGTTTAATACCATAAAATATGGCAATGATATGGGATACGTTAATTTCTACCCGTTTCTTAATAAAAAAAAAAAATGTTTTATGAATTTGTTGTCAATAAATTTATGAAATTGTGTAAACCTTTAAGCTATTTTAATCTCTTCAATTTTCCGCGAAACAGTTTCAAAAATAGCGTTGTATTATTGCTTAGCAGATGAAATTCGGCATAATGATTATAGTTCCGTCCGCGTTACGTTCTGCTAACGTAAACATTAATTTATAATATAAAATCAGGAAAGATATTTGTCCAAACAGAAAATAGAGAGTGCATTTACTTTGCTTTAAACTTTCCTGCCTGTTCCGAGTAAAAGTGTTGTATTCTAGATAAATTATTGAAATTTAAATCAACTACACAAGTCTTCGCTGTGATGATTTTCAAACGCGCGCGGATATTTGGCTGTAGTTGCCATTTTAATGAACTTACTCTTACCCATAATGCACCCGATATATTGATATAGTTGAGGAGCGGGGGGTCAAAGTTTTTGCACTTCACTGTATATATATACAGTCAATGCCAAAAAGGTTGTCCAGCAGAACATAATATAATATTTTAATATCCATTGTTTTGGGCTATTGTCTAGACCAAGACAATAGGCCAAAACAATGGATATTAAAGTATTATATTATGTTCTGCTGGACACCCTTTTTGGCATTGACTGTATATATATATATAAATATATAATTTGTGTATGAAATACATGTACTGATTTGAACAGGAGCAACTCATAACCGTTGTTAAAAATTTAATCAAAACGTTTCGGCCTTCGTCAGCTGATAAAAAGTAAAACTAAAAATACATTCCCAAGTTGGAAGGTACCTTATATAGTACAGGCTAGTGTAAATTCCTATAAGCTGAGAATAACTAAGCTATTAGGTAGTTTAAGAGAACAAAGTATTTTAAATCCTAAAAATGGTAATTATAGGAAGGTGCATCTAACAGGTTAAACATGCAGTGGTGACTCATTAGTGCTATATATATATCATATATATTATTTTGTAAAAAAGGATGAATCTGATATGGATGTGGAACAAGAGGCTGAAAGAATAACTACCCCAAGACTGATATGAACTGGATCAATGGACAATGTACAAAGTTTGTTATTGGCTGCAAAAGGGATGATTATCTGTCATTAATATGCCATACAAACATAATTTTGGAATACAGTCGTAATATTGATTGGAACTCTGTGAGTTACTAAAAATGCATTTAGTGCAGTTTATCCAAAGGATTCAGATGTCATGAAATTGCAAGAATATGTATTCCTCTTTCTGGAATTATAAATACTTAGGTTATTAGTCAGCTAAGCATCTATTTACAGCTGTGCATGCTCCAAGATTTCGATCTCACTCGATTACAAAGCTTTGCCTGCTTCATTACATTGTATTTTAGGGAGCAGGCCAAACCACATGACCCATTTCATTCAACAGACACAGCTGTCAGCGCATGGTACCACCCCCATCCCCCATTTTTGACCATCTATTTTCCTTTCTGAGGGCCTATAGTGGTAATTTTAACAGAGAAAATGAAATGATAATGTAAGACAAACCATGCAGTGTATTTGTTTCTAGATTATGCCTTTTAGATATTTAAGAACAAATTATTTTTAATATTGAGTTTTCTCTCCAGTGGAGATGGCTGGCAGCAGCCCCCGCCCCCTACCTCAAAATGGGTCCGTCGAGAGGGCATGTCTTTTGACCTGCTCCCTTAGTGTGTTGTTGTACAAAAACATAATAGTGCGCTGTTGCTTAAATTTCAAAATGAATGTAATAGACCCTTTCAGCTTGCCTGTTTGTTGCCCCATTTCAGGCCATGTGACCAGTTATCCAGAGAATTTACGGTATATCTTTGTTTTTCAATAGTCCAGTTTTGTATTCTAATTTACCGCTGTACATGGTGACTGTAGACATCTCAGTGTTCAGTGTTAGCCTCATCTTGGTGTTAAACATTCATAAATACCAGCAAGAAAGTGAACTATTCACAACTCTGCATATTGTTGTAGTTTTGAGTTTTACACCCTCTCGTTGTTATTTATGAATATTTAACCTTCAAATGAGGCTAATAACACTGAGCACATGCGTCTACAGTCATCACATTCAGCAGTCATTTTCGAATATGAAACAGAACTATTATAGAAATTGATATTTTTCTCTTGAGATACAGAGAAACAAAATAACTTTACTCAAGGGATATGTCATGTGGTCTGAAATGGGGCAACAAAGTGGCAAGCTACAATGGTCTATTAAGTGGTAATACAACTTAATGCCATGTATTTATGGTCTGCAGTCATACTCGATTACAAATTGCACTCACGCTTCACAGTCATGCAATTTTGTAACGAACCATACGATTCAGTCCAAATTAATTGCACTCCACTCAGTTCTGTTAATTACCATTATTATTTTTTGTAGTTAGTTCTAAAGTCATGAAATGACTTTAACTTACAATATTATTGGGGACACTGTCAATCATGAAAGTTATTTTAAAGTAAATTACAATAGTAACACCTTAGTTAGAAGAGAAATATAATGTGAATATCCTGTTTGTTTTTATAAAGGATGGCAAAGATTAAAACTGGGTTACAAAAGTTTATTCTAGAAACTTGATTTTGGTTACAGTGAGCTCTAAATTTATCATAAAAGCAATATTTTTCATTCACTCGAATAATAGCCATCCTTCATCCAAATTGTCTTTGAACTTTCTGGAAAGCATAATAAGCTAATCTGAGTTATTAATTTTGTCTTCCGTCAGGATAAAGTTTGTCATTTTGGGGTTGACAGTGTCCCTTTAACAGTTTATATTTATATGGAAATCTGTTATCATCAATAACATTGCAATAGTTCAACATTAAATCAGTCATTAAATTTATTTGGTGTATTTATTACGAAATTTTCAAATGTTACATGTTTTTGTGCAATTTCCAAATTCATTTTTCCAGTATGTTTATTTTGAAATTATCAAATGGATGTTATATAGACTAAATTGCTTGAAGTATTAAATGAAAATATATATTTAATGGTATGTTGTTGTATTCTTTTCACAATATCGTATGTTAAATTAGATCATTGCATGGGGGCACAAAGCCATCTACATCATGTAGGTTTTAGGAGGGTTGAGCAATGTTTTTGAGGTCAGTCCAGATATAAAAACGACCTCTGAAGAGTAGATTAGTCATTCAACCCTTTAAAGAGCCATTTTAAAACGACTTGAGAAAGAGTCGAAACAACTCCTTTGAAGAGTAGAATAGTGATTAAACCCTTCAAAGGGCTATTTTAAGACTACCCCAGAAAGAGTCAAAACAACTCCTTTGAAGAGTAGTAATGACTCTTCAAAGAGTAGCGGCAAAATGCGTCAAAACAACTCTTTTCGAGGGGTCGTCCTGGGGTAAAAAAAACGACCCCTTTGAAGGGGTCAAAACTACTCTTTATGTTTTTACAGTGTAGTAGTCAGTAATGACATCGTTGGACTTTGATTAAAGGAACTGGCGGATATATTAAATGTCCGTCCTTGAATAGAAGCACCATGAAAAATAGTCAAGGGCTGCTGTAATGATGACTCGCGTACTTGTGTATTGGAAATGCTTGGCAGAAAACCTGAGAATAGCCTTCACAGCCTTCAGCCATTTTTCAAAAGCAAACCGAGAAGCCATTCGAGTGCATTTAGATGCACACATGAGTCTCATTGGCTGAGTCGTTGTTTTCTAGTTGCTGATTGGTTATATTTTTCACATCGGTGAAAAAGACGTATCGCTATGTTCTTTGCAGAAGTACTCAAAACCTTTAATTTCAAAGTTTCATATGTATAAAAATTGCCAAAGGAGTTAGGTGCACTTTTATATATTTTAAATATTTCAAGCGCGACTTTACGTTTCCCTCTAAGCTTTCTTGGTAACAAATATTCTCTCGGCTGGCTCCTATCAATTCTTATTTATGTTCAGATGTGGACCACTCGGCAATCTGTCTGAAATTGAAAATACGAACCCTTATCGGGTTTTGCGAGGATTCCTATTTGGCTTTGTTGTCGTATGCATTGTTTGGCCTTGTTTTGCTTTTCTGTTTTCTTTGTTTTCCAAACTAAGCTAAGGGCACCCTGCTTGCTTTTTGGAAGACATAAGGCCAACAACTGATGGAATTATGGAATCGTGTGTGTAAAAACGTTTCTAAATAAACGGGGGGTGCAAACTTCCTAGGAAATTTGCACCGGGGAGTGCAAATTTACGGGGGTGCAAATTTCCTTTGACACTGGCCGTCTGGAAGCTGACGTAGTAACTAAGCTTTAATTGGTAGAAGACTCGCGTGAAAATGTATAAATAATTCTTCGACTGATTTGTTCCTCTACTAGTTGAGGATTGACAGTTCGCAGGAGCAAGAGACTAAAACGTAGAGAGCTAGGAAAAGAGGTGTAGTTATGAAATGACTCTTTTTATTTTTTTTGTTTACTTTTCCAAAAAATGGGTGGACTTTATTTCGTTTTGGTTTAAAACATATTTCAACCACAACGATTCCTATTCAAGCCGACATAACAAAAAAAGAATATGAAACGAAAACTTGCCACACTGAATTGAAATATGTGCGTGATGCTTTAAGGGAGTGACTGTCTGCCAGGTCCGAGTTGTTCAAAGCCCGATCAGTGTTAATCCTGGATCAACTCTGCACAGAACCTATTGGTTGTCATGGAGACTAACTCTGGATTAGCACTAATCGGGCTTTGAACAACCCGGCCCAGCTTGCTAATGTGGTAAGTGCAGGAGCTTACAGAAGGTTATAAGTGCCAACAGTGAAGAGTGGAACATGAGAATCAGTTGTGGCTCACGGTTATATATGCTTATGAGACATGATTATCCCATTTTGAAGCTGCATGAATATCAAGAGGATTTTTTAAAAATGCCAAAACCTTGTCTTTAACGCATTTCAAGTCTGCATGAAAGTACACATTTTTTATTTGTTCCCGCTTTACTCCTTCGTGAAGGAAACTTAAATTCTTGTATTTTGCATTTTGTGTGACACTTTGTGGAGGATCGGGTGTGTAACCACAAGGCTGCCATTGTGGTCCTGTGTTACTGGATGCGCACTGGTAGCCCTTTAGGTCTGTTAACTCACTCGATAAATAGCGTGGCCGGACCAACACTCGGGTCTTAAATAACTACTGAGTAGAATGTAGTGAGTTTGTGAAACAATCTCGTTCTCGAACTGCAAATGGTTAGACCTTCACGTCGTCTTCTCTGATAAGGATATAAAATCGTAGGTCCGCACGTCGGCCTCAAGTTTATCAATCTCACCAGACTGTCACGAGTTACCGAAGTTAAATAAAGTTGCTTTACCTTTAAAAATCAACCAACTCCTTTTAATTCCCATTCATTAATTTAATGAATAAATGCTCTTATTGATTTGGGATAAGAAGAAAGCTAATCAATCAATAATATTTATTTAAACACGATAGTATTTAAGCGTTGCCGCTTGTGGGGTCGTGTATAAAAAGTTTATTATCTAACTAACTAATTATCTAACTGTGTTAAAAAAAAAACCTACTAACTATGTTATTAAATTATTCTATGTTGTTAAAATTCTAATAGACATACATTATTTATAATATATATTATCGTAAGCTATAGTCATTATGAGCGAGAGTCATTTCTACAGAAGAACTAGGGTACTAAAAAGCTAAAACAAGGCGAAATACTTTAAAAATGCTGTGTAAAAGTAATAATTAAAACAGTAGAAAATCATCGCTAACATTGTGAGTTTATTGAACAGATAAAACATTAAAATCTAGCTTATGGAGTACGTCAGAATTCTTTGCCTTTTTACAATATTATTTTACAGTAACATTGTTATCATACAGATAGGAAAATGCATTCCATGCAATTGATCCTCTATGTGCGATGGAATTCTTCATGACATAAGTGTTGAAACGTGGCATAACAAGTTTGTTTGTGCCTCTAAGATTATACTTATTGTGGCGCTTTTCGATTATGTGGGACATACAAGTGGGTGTTAGGTCGTTATAAATCTTATATAGTAGTTTAACTAGGTTCAACTTATACATAAAAAATAGTGTGTCACATTTGGCATGTCTAAGTACTTCAATTGAATGCATATCTCGCGAAAGATTAAAAATAATTATTGCTGCTCTACAATGTAGGATCTCTAATGACTTAAAATTATCTTTACATGTTAGACCGCCCCACGCCGGCAACGCATAGGTAGCAGAAGATACAATTATCTTAAAATACAAATCTAAAAGTAACTGTCCACAGGCAGCCCAAGCTCAAGTTACGAAAATATAAGGGTTTGTATGGGAGCGTAGCGAGCTCAAGTTACGAAAATATAAGGGTTTGTATGGGAGCGTAGCGATCTCAAGTTACGAAAATATAAGGGTTTGTATGGGAGCGTAGCGAACTCAAGTTTCGAAAATATAAGGGTTTGTATGGGAGCGTAGCGAACTCCGTTTAGAGGCCAGAAATACTGTAAAATATTTGAATAAAATGACTTACCTTGCCACTGTGATGTCTTCTGTCGTGTTTCTCTCCTTGTTGGGTAGTTTTAAGCTGATTTCAGCCGTTTTTTTTTTCCGAGCCCCTTCTCCCAAAAAATAGAGAAGGCTGCACACTCGATTTGAGAACGCTCGACATCCAGGGCGATAAATCCCACTTCAAAAGCATTCAGAGTTCACAAAACCTCTACGAATTCCCGGCCCAAAGGTTGTTCCTTCCATAGAATGCCACTGTTAATCCATTCCTGTATTATCAAGCACACACGACGACATTTTCTTTCTCGAACTCCGTCCATTTCAACTCCTAATCGCCGTCATAAAACTTTCACCGATACCACTACTATAAGATCGAGGTCGTGACCGTGTTGGGTTGAAAGCCAATACACAACAATGTTTTTTTTTTTTAGTGTAGAAGGCGGCTCTAATAGCTTAAAATAGAGGAAAAGATTAAATAAAACTGAGAAAGGAGAAAAAGAAGTAAAATAAATAAATTTAGAGCCTGGTGTAGCCGGACTCGAACTCCGGTCGTTCGGATCAAAAGCGCGTGATCTAAACCACTTTACCATAGTAAGAACTACGGGATTTTTATGCGAATTCGAGGCGATTTTCTGCATCTGATCGGCGTACAGTTTGCCAACCTTCCCGAGGGAAGGCAAATTACTGTAACTCCCTCAATAAGACGATATTGAAGCTTCAGAGAAACTGAAAGAAATACACAAGAGACAGGTAAGAATATTTTGACGATTTATTGAATTTCATTTTAGAGCAAACGGGCATCGAACTAAAACTCCATACTGTATAAATTTCAAATATCGTTTGGATAGGCTGAGAAAATAGCCTCGAGTCAAATTCATACAAGGGTACCCTGGCCAGTAGGAAGTTTTGATCATCGAAATCTGACCTACCCCACCCGTGAAGGGTTACCTTTGCTGCGAAGGCTAGGCTGCTCAGCCAACTTTTCAACGAACTTTTATCAGTGGTATCGGTGAAAGTTTTATGACGGCGATTAGGAGTTGAAATGGACGGAGTTCGAGAAAGAAAATGTCGTCGTATGTGCTTGATAATACAGGAATGGATTAACAGTGACATTCTATGGAAGGAACAACCTTTGGGCCGGGAATTCGTAGAGGTTTTGTGAACTCTGAATGCTTTTGAAGTGGGATTTATCGCCCTGGATGTCGAGCGTGCAGCCTTCTCTATTTTTAGGGAGAAGGGGCTCCGAAAAAAAAACTCGGCTGAAATCAGCTTAAAACTACCCAACAAGGAGAGAAACACGACAGAAGACATCACAGTGGCAAGGTAAGTCATTTTATTCAAATATTTTACAGTATTTCTGGCTAGTAAACGGAGTTCGCTACGCTCCCATACAAACCCTTATATTTTCGTAACTTGAGCTCGCTACGCTCCCATACAAACCCTTATATTTTCGTAACTTGACCTTGGGCTGCCTGTGGTCGAAGCGTGTTTGAAAAGTTCAAACTCATGGCGCCACAAGTTGAATACTTTGGAAGGGCGACAGCTACAGGGAACGACGAAGTAAAAAATCAACATATCTCATAAATGGCTTGGAGAAAGCACAGGGAGCCCAGACTCGACATATATTTCCCGCGTTTTGGGTTACCTGTGGTATGTTTCATTAGCGATCTCGGATGAGTTTATATAATTGCTCCTTGTGAATTCTCTTTTCCGATTCCTACGAAATAAATCTTCAATAATAATAAAAGATGCGTGGGCCGTGGCAACTGCACTTGAAAGCACCGCCTGTGATGTCTACCGCTGATTTGTGGACCGATCAATCTGCAAATCGTATACCGAGAGAAATATTTTGAATTCGGAATTTATTTTCCAGGCCGTTTTCACGTCGTTTGGCCTGAAACGTGGATGAGAAGTGCTTACACATCTCTGGATTTGTGTGCCGAAAGCAGAGGGGAAATCGATTTGAATTTATTGTCGAATTTCGGCGGCGAGTGATGTCACATCGATGAAACTATGAGCGCCTCGAAGCTGCATACCTTGTGTATATTTGTGTCTATGAGGTTGACACTCGGCCAACCGTCAAAACCTCGAGGCCTAATAAACTGCTTTAAAAGTCCCCAAATCACCCCAAAACCATTCACACAACTTCATTAAGTTGCCGTTGCCGGTTCTCCCAAGCCATAGGCTAAGTATTCCGACGAACTCCAGGATCGAATTGGAATTTAGGTTGGTTTTTGAGGAAGGAGGAAAACCGGAGAACCCGGAGAAAAACGCTCAGAGCAAGGGCTCGAGGTTTGGCACTGCAGGAGTAATAGATCAATCGAAGATCGCCATTGCCATTATGATATTTTCTTAAATTAGCGATAGCACCGATACTGCTGGAAAGAGCACCTCAAACTTAGTCAAAATCACAAAAATTGAGCGTTACATCTCACCTAGAAGCCAAGTATAGTCAAGTAAAGTGCGCTATTTTTACAGACTTTTGTATTAGGGGGTGCAACAATTTACACCCCTGCCGATACAAATGTCTGTAAAATATTTACTTTGCGGAGCCATAACTTTGCTCCCATACGAGATATAACTCTCAAATTTGGGCTTTTGATTAATATTTGAGGTGCTCTTTTCAGCAGTATTAATGCTGTCGCTAATTTAAGTAGATATCGTAATGGAAATAGTGACCTGGATTGGTCTATTAGGTAGCTAGCCAGTAGCGGCAGTTTCGACAACTGAGAGGAATTAGATTTAAAGCCGTTAAATTTAAAGTGCCTGCTGTTACCTTGCATGAGAGTTAGTGAATCCAATCATCAGCTCGATATCCTCCAAGGACACAGATCCAAATAATTCAATCATGTAATAATTGTTCATTGCGTGTTTGTATAATATCGGTTTTTAAACGTCACCCATGAAATCTGATACGCAAGTTAACCGGATAAGAAGCTATTGACCGTTTATGGCATAAGTTACGTGCGTCTGTCATGCTTCCTTGGCAACGACTAAGATACAGTAGGTATATACACATATCCTTAAATTTCAGTGGCACGTGCATCCATGAATCCATCTTCAACTAAGTACTTATAACCAGATAGTAGACACTACTTTTTCGTTTGTTTATTAGCCGTCTATCAATATATTTTTGATGGGTGACTTACCAGTGTTTTCCCTGCCCCGCCGACGCAGATCAACACTAGTTTTTACAGGACTAAGTCCTGTCAGTAATGGCACAGTGGGGTGGCGCAGAAAAGGGTTTCTCAGGTGTTAATCAAAAGAGATTAGTCTGGCATGGAAGTGAGATTCGAGCTTCTCCATAACGAAGTTGTATGACTTCTCAAAGGGGTTGACAAAGCTGTGCATCCTGTGGGGACAGATGCCGGGATGGGAAGTCGGCCGGGTTGTCTCCACTTGGGATAAAATACAGATGCAAGTCAATGTTGAGAGAGGTCATAACTGAAAAGACCTAGAGTGAGGAGGGTATGCTATAGAACGTAAATAATGAGACGCTAAAAGACCAGTTGAATGGTACACATATGCTGAGAGTTTCCATCCAAACGGAATGCAGTTGCTGGTAGCTGAGTATCACCCACTCCATTGAAACCCAAAGTAGGTCTTGCTGGACTCCGAGAGACGAATGTGATCGTATCCCGACTTGTCATTGCAGATGACTTGATATGAATCCTGACCATCCTAACATACCGAGGGAGGTCCCTAATACTGTCGAGCTTGAAAGGGCGGTCGGCAGTCCACAGGTTAAGGAATCTGTTATCATTGCAAAGTCTCGGTTTAGAAGGTTCTACAGTTAGAAGTGTTACCGTAGCTAGAACGAAGTGTGGCGGAGACACTTGACCAACTTTCCCCCAAGATGAGAAATAAAATAAAACCCACTTACTTTTTTTTCAGACAAGCCTTGTGCAAATGTAATTGTGTGTATTTCACTAACTAGTACCCTTTTTGTGTGTGTGTGTGTTTCAAGTCGTTTTTGTGGCAAAAATGTTTTGGACCTATTATTATTTACTACATATTTGAATAGTTATCGGACTCGTATGGTGTAAGCTATTTCCGTTAACCTGTACCATAATTTTATTATTTTTCTTTACCTATTGTAATAATCTTATATTTGCTGGTGCAAATAAACATTGTTGTTGTTGTTGTCGTACTTGTCAAAATCTGCAACATGAAAAACTAACGAGACCTGAAACAACCATGGGGGCTGATCAAAGCCAGGTACCGGCTAATCCACAGATCGAATTGGAATTTAGCGTGTTGGTCAGTTGCGGCACTACAGGACTTTTAAAAATGCCATCCTCGAATGTAAATTAAGTAAGCCACATATTAAAAAGTTTACGGAAAAAAGCCCGTAAAATTTTCATATCGGAGCTGATTTGAAAGGTTTTATTTATATTGTGCTAGTTTCGTAGTGTGGGCATTTGTTATGTATGGCTGAGTAATTATACACTTCGCATTCAAAGCTTGTAAATTTAATTCCGGCAAAATAAGAAATCGTTTTTTCCCGATGAAACTGAATTATTTATTTCCAAAACGTTTTTGTATCTGGAAGATTTGATCAAATACTATAAACTAATTGAGATTTAGAGACGCCGATACCGAATTATATTGCCGGCCAGTTGGGAGAAAATATATTCCGTATTGGGCGGAGTCGCGCAATATAATTCGGTATCGGCGTCTCAAAATCTCAATTAGTTTTGTATCACGATTCAACAATTAAGCCGTGAATTGTTAAAAGAAAGAAGAGAATGAAGCACCAAACTTATGCTGATCGTAATTTCAATTCTCAAAAGCGCCTTAGTATATCTATGGCAACGGTTTCACGGCTTGAGTGGCGAAAACTTTCGCGACGTGTTTTGAAATCTCTTCAAAAATTGTGAAAATTGTACTTTTAGCGGATAAGAGTGTTAGATTTCTGACGGAAACTACAATGCCAACCTTACCTTTAGGATTGAATAATTCGTATCTTGTAATTTACAGTGTTTTGAAGGTGAAATTGTAGAAATCTTGCTGTTGAACAAACGACTTTTGAACTTGACCTGGAACCCATGTAACTGCAAGGGCTCGCGCAAGAGCCAATCAGAGGCTGGTATTCTGAGACGCCAATACCATGTTATATTGGCGTCTCAAAAGTAAACAAAATGATCAGTGAATCGTGATACTATATTACAAGCGGAATTTTTTTTTTAAACAAATCTCTGCTTCTGCTTCTCTGCTTCTGCTCAGTTCTCTGCTGCTTCTGCTTATATAGCGAAATGTTCGCAGGTTTAACTGCTGACCAAATCTACCGTTTTTACAGCTATCCCACAATTAACTTCATGCTTGGATAGCTGAGTTTTGGGTGTAAAGTTTGATACCAAAAACGTGAACCTTTTTTTCTGGGTAAAATCACACCGAGATTATCATCATAGTTTCACGAACCGGAAAGAACTGCGACGGATGGAGCATCGTGTTGGATTTTAGTTTGATTTGTAAATCTTAATGGCCTGAGTGTATAATTTTGGAATTACGAACGAAAACCAGGTCTAGTTGAATAATCGATATTGAACTAGAGATATGAACTTGTCAACTTTGGGTTTAGCGTGTTTTTGCTCGTCCATAAGACGCATTGAGTGGCGCCGGACTTTCTTCGTAGTAGAGCATAGTGGAAAGGAAAAGCATAACACAAGCAATTGATCTAATTTTTGGCAACAGTCCAGTATGCAAGCCAAAATGATCTGATTGCTGGTCCGGCAAGCTGAGAATATTTATTATCTTCGCTTGTATTTGCAAAATTGTGAAGTCGTTCCATACATTTATGGTAGAAACCGCTTATGTACCGCGGGCGCAATGTCCGTGATTGTTGGCGATGTTGAGTACGCCGACGATTCGACCATAATTGCTCCTGTTTCGAAAGATTCTAACATCTCGACTGATTTGGTCTGCCAATTTCTGGACTGAACTAAACATAAATCTCTATGTCATGTAACCCTACCAAGTATAAGGAGCTTTAGTATTCCGTAAGAAAGGTAATCTAGACGCTTAACCGATTATTACGAGTATACCCCAAAACACAGAGCTCACTATATCAGGGGTAACTAACCGTTACTTTTCAGTCTAACTGTAGATTTACGCTTATCAAAGCTAATAAGTGTATGTTTATACTTATATCCATGCGCAAAGAAGGACTGATATAGTCAGTCTGAAATTGATCATATGTTTTATGGTATTGTCTTCAGTACCGAATATAACTTATGGCCTATCAGCCTATGGTGCAGCCGAAGCTGAACTTACTACTATTCAATGCTTCTTAGATCCGCTGCTTTAAGCGTAAATACGTTTCTCAGTCCATCAAGATAGAACGATATTAATCAAGTGAGGAGACTAGATATACATCCACTATACATAAGCAGCTTCCTAAAGTCAAACTCTTCGAAACAAATCAGTCTGCGCCCTAAAGTTAACTCTGCTAGATTTAAAAATAGTTTTATTAATCGTCTAATTTTATAATGCAATTTGGCTGTCTGTCACATGTATACTTTCATACATTTTATTGTCTGTTGTATATAGTAATTAGATTTAGCAGTTAAATTATCGTTAGTTATCTTTTAATCTTTATACAACTTGTAACATAAGATATGTATTTTTGTCTAGTATGCAATAAATACCATTATTATTAGTATTGTTATTATTGCTATTATTGTTATTATTATTAAAGATTACGGCCTGGTAGAATTAGAAGCGACGATCATAGTTGCCGGACGTTTTGCAAGGAATTGACAAGCATAATTATAATATTTTGCGGTAACATTTATATCTCTTTTGCTGTAGAAGTTTTCATTCCATCAATTTTATTGAAATCGTTACCAGCAAAGCTGATGGGTTAGTTAATCTATAACATCTTTGTTAAGAAAATATATCGTGTCGTTTTGAAGACTTTCGCATTTTACTTAAAAACAAGGGGGGTCGAAAGAAGCACTTACATCTCCGAAAATATCATGTATCTTGGAATTCTGTTTTGTGTTTACTGTTTCTCAATATCAGGAAATACGTGGTCTAAAATGTCTCAATGATCGGCCAATTCGGCTTTGCAGTCTCATTCCCAGTGTCGGGTAATTTATGACCGGCTATCCGCCATGCAGTGAATGTCAATTAAAACTGATGTGCGTGGTGCATCTTCAAATAGGATTTCAACAAATTCGTTAGCCGGAACTATAACTAAAATGGCACCGGAAAATACATTTTGCTTAATGGCTTCAGTTCTTACACTTCCGATGGGCTAATGAAAATCAAGTATTAACCTCGATATATACTCGTAGTCATAAGGGTACCTACATGGCCTTTTGAGACTTTTAATGTGCCACTCAAGAGTCCTTTTAGCCAGGGTAGGATCCGAAAAACTGGTAAAAATCTATACTACCTTTACCTACTTGAGACCCGGCTGGGAAGCCCTTCCATGACGAAGAAATAGTTGACGACAGTGCATGATGTTCTGAATTAGTCGCAAAGACTGTATTATAATATAGTTAAATTAAAGTACAAAACTATATATATAACTGTACGAGAAACTTGACATGCAGTCACATAACCTTTTTTTGTTGTTGTAAAGAGAATAGCAAGCTGACATGAAACACCGCTAAGTTTTGTGATCAGATCACTTAATAAAAAAAGTCACACTATTTTGTTTCACCCAGGACAAGAATCTGTACTCAGCCTCGTATATCCTCCCTCTCAGGACCTGAAATGTTATTGGCTACCCAACAACAGTAACCCCAAAACAATAACAAACCAGTAGAAGTGCTTTTTCTTGAAAGAATAGATGTAGCTCAATCAGTTCGATTAGCATCGTCCTCGACCTTTCGAGCTGCCCTTTCCCTATTTTTCGAAAATCTGACTGTGAAAAGTAATAATAGGATAACTAAAGATTCAACAAACATAAAATTTGGCGAGAAGACACTTTTTCACCTTTCAGTCGTCCAAGACGTCGCCGTCGTGCTTGTTCAAAGGTCGTATTATTCAAATTGGGACGTCTGTTAACTTCAAGTTGAGTCAAATGTGTCCAGCTTATGTTGGAGAACGTGCAAAGAGTGAACTGAGAGGTCCTGAAAGTGGCTGAATTTTACTCATTATTTTCTTCTAGATTCTACTCAGTCGTCTGCAGTTGGGATACGTCTCCATAGCAACTATAGGATTTCTTCCATTTTTCTAGTACACTGTACAAACAGTTTGGTTTTCAATGTATTCAGAATCCGGCGCACTGCTTGTTAATTACCACGTACGTGTACAATTCTGGTGACAATTCGTGCTTTCTAAAACATTAGATCATATCTATTTTATGAAAATAAAATGTTGGACAGATGAATGTGTATCTTGACTCAGAAAAACAATTCCTATAGTATTTTCAATGAAAAATTTAACTTGAGTAGTGCGTTAATAGGGTATGTGCTGTGATGTAAATCGGTTTAATCCACTAAATTTACCTACTAAATAAAATATAATTTTGACTGTAACTGGTGTGTATTTCATACGTTCGTATCCTATTTATCTAGACAAGGTTATTTTTAATAGGAATGAAACATTAATGAAACATTAATGAGTCAAGAAATATGGCACGACGACATTTAGAAGCAAGAAAGCGGTAAAAACGTCGTATCCGGTGATAAAAAACTGGTTCAGTGAAGTATATATACATTTGATTTCAATTCCATATCTAAAAATACAGGTGATATGCTACTGGAACTTCTTGTACACACGACTACCGTTTTAGAGTATTTCCAGCTTTTATATATAATAACACATTTTCGGCTATAGGCCACATTTTCTACGAACAATACCATGACGGTAAAATCATAGGAACAAAATTAAAGCGTTTGGCCCGCTCCTTTGCTTGCAAGTAAGCCTTCAAAAATTAATGAAAACATCTGTCCTTACTCAACATATAAACATATGACAGGTATATGTACATATTGTGGAAAAATAGAAGATTTGATTATTATTATTATTACTATTATTATTGTGCGAATAGCACAGACATATCACTTACCGCGAGAATGGATCAAGAAGCAAACTATGTTTTTCTACCTATAAGCTAACTTGGAAATTATATTCACTTTACTAAACAGCAATAAAGCATAATTTATGCTTACCTGATTTCTCGAAGTTCGATATTTAAAGGCACTATTTACTGGATCCCTCAATTGTCGTCTTTAAAAGTGCGGTGTCTATTAAGTACAATGTTTAAAACGACTACTATATAACCCATAACGATAAAAAGCAGTGAATTGAAATATAAATATATTAATATACGCCCACATCTAGGCCTCCAACCGGTTCCATTTTACTAACTAAACAAACTGCTATCAATAAGGAAAAATAAAACATTTTGTAATTGTGTCGGTTTTAGCCGCTTGATTACAAGTGCGACTTTGGGTTGCTGGCTTTGATAAATAAAAGACTGTTACTGCCTTGAGCCATGTCTCTTTGTTTAATTCTGGATTAATCACAAGTTGACGATATACCATAACTCAAGGATGATCAGTACGTGACGACACGCAATGGCATGGAGATAGTCACGGTAAAAGATAGTCACGAATACCTTACGCAAACGCTGACAAACTACACACTTGTATAGAAAAACAAGTACTGACATGTATTAAGAATTAATGTTCTTATATTGTTTTATTGTTATTTCCTTTGCTCATAACAACGATTTGAACAAATAACGATACGACTATATTACCATCCCTGAGTATGAATAAGATTTGTTATGTCTCTCGACTGTAATATTGTTTTTTTTTAAGTAGTCTCCAACACGGAGAAGTCCCAATCAAGCTTTCGTAAAATGGCAAACAAAACTTGATGCAAACTAATTTAACCCTTCGCGCACTTGACTTGGATAACTTGAGGCCGACGGGAGACGGCTACGATTTAACGTCCTTATCCGAGAAAACGTGAAGGTAAAATAAGAACGAGATAAAACGTTCTCGTTGAAATTTAAATTTAAATTCGCAGCTTGTGAAGAACCCAAGCACGCATACCAGTTAGAAAGCTATCTTCAATTTGTAAGATTTCAAACTTATGCAACAAGATGTATTGAAATCTCGGGGAATTATACAACGTTGTCTTTCAGTACTGAGAACATGATTTTGCACATGAGCGATAGAACAAGCACGTACATATAGATTAGTACTATATCCTTATCTTTAACCCATTAATCTGCCACGCAGAAGTAAATTTGAAAATGCAAACACTAGACACTAGTGTTTCTTATCTTCGGGGCTTATATATAGAAATAGAAACAATTAAGTAAAGAAATTTGTTTTCAGTGTTTACTGAAGTATCGCGGCAATGCACATGAATGTGTGGAATTGTCATAGCTTTTCTTATCTCTTCAAATATATAGGGATAAATATATAGGAGTTTGACTAATGGTCGCGGGTCGCGTGTCGCGGGTAAAAAGGTGCGGGTGCGGGTAAAAAGGTGCGGGTGCCGGTAAAAAGGTGCGGGGCGGGTAAAAAGGTGCGGGTGCCGGTAAAAAGGTGCGGGTGCCGGTAAAAAGGTGCGGGTGCCGGTAAAAAGGTGCGGGTGCCGGTAAAAAGGTGCGGCCGCGGGTACAAAGGTGCGGCTGCGGGTACAAAGGTGCTGGTTCATGTACACACCTTGTCAGTTTGCCATGTCGACATCAAGGCACCGAAGCCAAAAGAATCAATGGTTACTGTTCGACTGTATGAAGTGATTCGCGAGGGACATCGAAAAGTTTTGGACTTGTGACATTAAGTCTATATAATGATATTTTCTAGTTCTTCTATGAATTCATACTAAAACCCGTGGGACGACTGGTGAATTTTTTAACGGGATAGCCGGTGTGTAGCTTCTTCAACATGTCTTTTGTTCTAAATACGTGTTAACTGAGCTCACATTTCATTACTTGCATTTTCAAGTCATGCAGCGTACGTGTGTTTGACTCGTAGATTCCGTTACCCGTTTGTTATCGTGATGGCATCAGATGGAGCAAGATTAGTGGGTTTTCCGCTTATTGTTTCCTTTATTATTAAGACGGGTAGCTTGCTGGATAGACCCTTGCTCGACTCTTAAACCACAGGAAGCCCGGTTTCACATCTTTTTTCCCGATTATTATAATTAGGAGTTGCTTCTGAGGAGGCTATGCTGGATATTCATTTTAGGATTTTCACCCTTTGCCCATGCATTTCTGTCATTCACAATTTGAACTCATCTAAACTGAAGAGACCGACCATTTGAAAATTGATTTTTTTTTTGGGTGGGGGAGGGGGGGGGGGGGGGGGAGGGGTTCCGCAAACGCAAATCCCCCCTCCCCACAAAAAAATCGAGCAAGCCAAATTTGCATAGAAAATAAATCGAGCGAGCCAAAACCACACAGAAAAAAAATCGAGCAAGGGTGAAACTTTATTCATTAGCTGAAACGTAAAATGTAATGAAATTGTTGTTGTAATGCCAAGCCAATGTTTAGTCTCCAGAGTGACAGGAAACCAGTGTTTTAGAGGGCAGTAAAATCAAAAATTTCGGCTCGGGCATTTGGCCCTCGCAACATATACAGACAATATGCTTTTAACCTGAATACGAAGCATGGTATTATCTAATATAAGCTCAGGATCAAACGCATATCCCCATAGCACAGATAATGCTTGCAAGTATCTTCTATAGTTGTCGCCTTGTGGCGGGTGGGCTATTTGGTAGGTCATTATTACCACGGAGGCCTGGGTCCAGGCCTGGGGCGTTTTGGCTTTCCTCATTCCGCCATCTTGCTTTCTTCTTTTCATGCCATTTCTAAGTCTAGTTTTATCGTGATTTGGTCAAATTTTCGGTAATGATATTTTCCGGGAATATTTAAATGGCTCTTGTGAATGGCTTTGGATGAAATACTCGCTTATTTGGACGATAGATTCGACATACCCGGCGATGGATTCTGACGTGGCATCGAGAAAATGACGAAGGCGTGAATTAGCAGCTCTTGTGGTAGAAGAACCGCCTACTCGCGATTAATAAAACTGCCATGGACACCTCTTACACAAGTTACAAGCCTGTAGAAAGAGTGTACTGGATACAATCAATGCATTGCTTTAAAATCAAGTCTCACAAAATACAGTGATGTAAGTTAAATAATAGAACTATTCCATGTGGTTAATACTAATAGGACGTTTGTATTATAACTGTTATTACTCAGAGTTTCATTGAAATACTTCTAGTTAGTAATAATTTATGTCCAGGGGGTACTCCCTATAGTAGACCATGCAGCGCAGCCACTCTAACAACTTCACTGAAGAATTATGATTTGATACCTAATGGAATATGTAAAAAATATAAACCCTGAACACCTCAAGGAAATATAAACCTGAATGTCAAACATTGAATAATGAAAACAATCTGTCACTATACAAATTAATATGATAAATGGATGGAGTAGTGAAGAGTGTACTAGATACCATGCATTGCTTTAAAATCAGTTCTCAAGAAATACTTGTCATGTAAATAAATAGACCTATCCCATATGTTATAATACTAATAAAATATTTGCATTACAGCTATTATATAAACACTGGGAGTTCCATCAAAATACTTCTAGTTAGCAATAATTTATGCCTTCATTACTGTCATAAGTTAATGTCCAGATTATCACCAAAGGCATCTCACATAGCTTGTAAGAACTTGCCATTCTTGCAAGTACCTTCTAGTACGCATTGCGTACCTTTGTTTTTTTATTTGAGACTACGGAACAATGCAATATGATGAACAAGAGCCCATCTGGGCTTTCACTCGGGCCACATGAGATTGAAGATGAAATACACTTTCATTTTAAATCCTCTTAGTAATATTAACCAAAGAGAATAATTATTAGCTGAATTTAGCAGTCTTTAGGATTGGCCGGTAGCGCGGTGACTTTCATTCTCTGCTCCCCAAGCATATATGTAATTTAATATTTTTGTTTTTCTCGTATGTTGACCTTTTAATTTAAACACTACTTATTCATGTAACACGTTTACAATTTAGTCTGATGTTCTGTTATACTGCAGGTTCCGAGTACTAATAGATGATTGTCTCAAATGTATGTTTATATTTGTACCATATTATAAGTTGTACCTGTCCATCCTGTGATGGAGCTAGCTATGTCAATCTGTGTGCCTCTATGTAACTTTATCTGCTGTTCTTGCTATAGCGATATTTACTGTTTGTAAACACGATGTCATTTATATATTTGCATATATAATGTGGTTGGCAAAAAAAAACGCGTGTTTGTATGACTTGTATGGGAACTAGCGATTTGGGACTCACAAAATACGGCTAAAGTCTCAATTCTGCTTCCAAATCCAAACATGGTTATCAAGCTCAATGAAGGATTCTTCAGTTTTCCCCATATTAACAGACATGTAACAGTATCTTAATCCGGGAGAGACTCTCTAGCTAGGTTATTCTGTCGTCAAACATGCCTTAGCTGTGTAGTTGACCTGACCCAAACTGTCAACAGTTTTACCATTGACAGATTGCCTAACGTTACGGCCGGGAATAGATTTCTGACAATGACTCATCGATCGATACTCCTTGTCTCGTAATGACAACAAGTGTATAAATGCAATACAATGACATATTCAGACTTTGAATTTGATTGAAAATAGATCAAAAACTCGGGGAAATGTCCGGCTAAAACTGTATGAATAAATGTGAAATGAAACATAAATTTCATAGCAAGAAAACAATTGTAATTCCCAATGAGAAAGCTCTTCTAAGTCCGCTTCTCAAATAATTTCACAGACTGTTTTACAAAAACATTTGCGCTTGTCGACACAAGAGTTCAGTTGACCTTTCAAATAATTTATTCTCAAATCAAAAAGAGTTTACTTACAGTACTTGTCTTACGTAACTGAATCTTTCGTTTTGGATCTTTTGGTAGTGTTGTTCAGTGACAGCATCCCACCTTCGTGCACATATGCACTGAAACGGAATGAAAGTCGAAGCCTACCTCGAACTTAACTTTCAGCTAACCTGTTTCCTTTCATTCCACAATGAATAATAATCTCATAAAGTAAGCCCGTAGCTTTCAATAAATTTGCCAATGTCTGAATGAAACAGCTAGATCTTTTCCAATTTCTCTCACGAGTCACGGCAGAAGACAGTCTCAAGCTACAAAACTTGAATTTTGATCCTCTTCACAGTAACGTAATTTAACGTCTCAGATATTATATATATTCCCTACTTCAGCTAGCGCTGTGCATTTCAAGTGAAAACATGCCTTAGTTGTACAAGACCTGACCCAACTTTAGGTTGTATTGCATAATTGCCCACGATGGAATAGATTTCTGACAATGACTCATTGAAATTGATATCTCCTTGTCTCGCCTAGTCTGAGAGCTTTGAACTTTCTTATCTGAGCGCGCCTGACGAAACTAACCTTTGATTATAATTCGATACCCGTCGATATCCAAACGTGTTTGGATATTGTATTTCGCTTACGTTTCTAAATGTACATTGGATCTGTCCAGACAGCGCTGATCGAATGTATTACGTTGTTCATGTATTTTTATGGTCAAGAAGAGCGCCAGTTGAAATATCCTGAGCCTTTTGGAAGGCTTTCGCACGAGTGAAGTTAAATAAAACATTAAAGTGCTTACATTTGAGAGATGGGACTCCAAATTAGAGAGACATTTGCTCGCGGATCGACCATCTTGATTTACTGTATTAAATTATGTACAGAAATTAACCTAGCCTGCTTGCAGGCTCTGGCTAGGAACCCCAAATCAACCAGAGCCTGCAAGCAGGCTAAAATTAACCTGGCGAGTGTTACGTGACCAGCACAGTGCGATCTGATTGGTGGTGAAAAACTTGAAATTTAATACATGGGTCAATTTAAGACTCGGTGCTGCCACAGGCAGCCCGAGTAATAATTCACTCTGTGATTAAGATTCTTGTAAACAGGTACTTTTGCTATTACTGGAAGCTTCACACTCTACATTTCTGGACAAATTACCTGCAGCAATCTTATAGTCAGCATAATGACCAAACACTGAAACATTCCCTTGGATCCACAATAAAAGACCAAAGTAGATCTTTAATTTAAGCTTACGTTTACCTTGAGTGAGTCGAGAGTTGAACATATTTGCTTGGCTCATCAGAAAGTAATCTGTGCTGAGGCCTGAGGGTGTATTCTGGCTTCGTGTATATATCGCCAATCAGAGGACCAAGATAGTGAGCTGGGGTCTTCGCCGAGTGTTATGACGTGAGAAATTTTCGCAAGTTCCAAATTTAAAACAAGAGCGCCAGTTGAAATATCCTGAGCATGTTGGAAGACTTTCGCACGGTGAAGTTAAATAAAACATTAAAGTGCTTACATTTGAGAGGACTCCAAATTAGAGAGAAATTTCTTCCCGGGTCGACCATCTTGATTTACTGTATTAAACGAGATCGGTAAACCAACCAAAAACACGGTAAAAATTATTTTAGTGTTGGCTTACAGCTCACGTTGTTTGCACTGGTATGTATTATGACCGAGAGTAAAATGAAACGTGGCATAAAACCTACGAAACGTACCTTAAACAAGAATACCGTCCGATGGCGAAATCTATAATTAGCGCCACGAGGTCAATTAATACATAATTTAACGCATGCGCAGAAATTTTGTTGCACCGAACAAAAACGGCCTGCAGATTTCAACTCGGGCCTGCCACAGGCAGCCCGAGTAACTAGACACAGGCAGCCCAAGCTCAAGTTACGAAAATATAAGGGTTTGTATGGGAGCGTAGCGAACTCAAGTTACGAAAATATAAGGATTTGTATGGGAGCGTAGCGAACTCCATTTACTAGCCAGAAATACTGTAAAGTATTTGAATAAAATGACTTACCTTGCCACTGTGATGTCTTCTGTCGTGTTTCTCTCCTTGTTGGGTAGTTTTAAGCTGGGGCTCCGAAAAAAAAACAACGGCTGAAATCAGTACAATTTCAAGTATACGTCCGGGATGGAGGGTGAGGTAGAGATTTCCAGAATAATACCTGTATATATATGTTTTCTACTAAACAAATGTAATGTATTATGGAAAATACCACAAATCTACAAACATTAAAATTGTGGAAAATGTTCTTGATAGAAAACCAAAATACCGAATGCCCTAAAAAAATATCGAGCAAGGTCCGATGCCAGAAGAAAACAATTATTGCAGCACTAGGAGTCCTAAAAAAATATCGAGCAAAAAAAACCCATCAATTTTCAAATGGTCCGTCCCTAAGAGCATTGTTGTTAGGATGCCTTATATTATTTTTCTTTTTGTTTGCTTGATAGTCCTCTTGGATCGACTCTTGGCAAAACGAATTGATAGCCGTAGTAAACAGATCGTTTTACAGCTTATCCAAATTAGAGACAGTTGTATTAATTTTTTTTTTAATAGGCAACTCTAGTATCCCAGTCGTCCAACGGGTTTTAGTATGAATTCATAGAAGAACTAGAAAATATCATTATATAGACTTAATGTCACAAGTCGAAAACTTTTCGATGTCCCTCGCGAATAGGCATGAATAGATTGTGCTAGCAAATCCAGCCAAAGTTGCTCCAAAAAAAAGGCTAAAAGTTGCTCAAAAGTTGCCAAAAATTGAAAAAGTTGCCACCAAAATTTGAAAAAGTTGCTCACTTTGGCGAGCCATTTTATTCTAGATAACAACTTAAAACATGGAATGTTTGATGTGTAATTCAATATAATCTTAAAGTTCAACATAACTACCAATAGTAGTACTTTCTAATGTGATATTGACCATGGAGCGAATAACCGCTGGATAATTCGCGGGCGATATTAAATAGATAGCTGCTGTCCAGTTTGCGTGGGCGCGCGTAAAGCCAGTTTTATTTTATTTGTATATCATTTATCAATTAACTATCCTTAGTTTTGACCAATTTTAATAAAAACCTTCTAAATAAAGACCTTTTTGATAGTTTGGATCAGTTTTATACCGATTTGTTGCTCAAAAGTTGCCAAGGAAGGCAAAAGTTGCTCTAGGTTGCTCTCACTACAAAAAGTTGCTCAAAACGCTAAAAGTTGCTCAAAAGTTGCCGAGCACAATCTATTTATGTCTACTCGCGAATCACTTGATACAGTCGAACTGTAACCATTGATTCTTTTGGCTTCGGTGCCTTGATGTCGACATGGCAAACTGACAAGGTGTGAACATGAACCAGATTTAATTGCCAAAAATAGAACGAATATATAAGAAATTTCAAATTCGCCTTAGCCTTAGGGCTGCCATATGCTAGGTAAAGACAGCCACCTTTCCCTTTCCCCCTCGAATACCTTGCATCTTTTCACCCGCACCGGCAAATTCGCTATTTTTGCTTTTTTATAATCGATTACCATATATCTGTTTACCCACAGTTTGATGTCGGTATGGCAAACTGACAGGGTGTGAACATGAACCAGATTTAATTTGAACGACTACATAAAAAAAATCAAATTCGCAATTTTTTCTTTCCTCTCTCGAATACATTGCATATCTTTACCCGCACCTTTTTACCCGCACCCGCACCTTTTTACCCGCACCCGCACCTTTTTACCCGCACCCGCGACACGCGACCCGCGACCATTAGTCAAACTCAATATATAGGGATGCAGGTTGGCGCGGTCCCGATTCGATTCCCGGCACCGGCGGATACCATATGTGAGTTAGGTTTGTTGTTGATTCCTTATCAGCATTCGAGAATTTTCTCCGGGTTGTCTTTTCTTCACTCCGTCAAAATCAATATGTGAGTCGCCGGAGTGTCGTGTGTCCAAAACAGTTAATGTAGCGAGTCCTTCGTGTGGGGAGTAAAAGCAGGTCCACGTCAGCTTTATGCTGCCATAGTAATCAGCCAGCTATTAATAGCAAATAACTGAGATGGCCAAAGATTATTATAGAACCCAAACAAATTGAAAAACCATTATTATGTAGGGCTGGCACGCTGTTTAAAATTCTGTGTGCTTAACGGATATGGCATGTGTTTCTCATCTATGTATGTGCTACAAGTGGAGAATAGTGCTACAGTTAGTCATTTATTACTCGGGCTGCCTGTGGCAGCACCGAGTCTTAATCTGCAGGCCGTTATTTTTTTTTGTTCCATGCAGCAAAATTTCTGCACATGCGTTAAATTTCAAGTTCACCACCATTCAGATTGCACTGTGCTCGTAACGCAACAGTCGCCTTGTTAATTAAGCAATATAACACGCTTTCCATGTCTTTGTTCTCTTGAGCCGCTAGGCGAGTGATTTTCAAGTTTTTCTGCGTTCTCCCAACATATCCCGAGTGTTTATATATAAGAGAACAAAGACATGGAAAGCGTGTTATATTGCTTTTATAAAATAACGAACAGGAAGACACGAGAATTAAATCTTACGTACGCACGATCAGAAAATCAATTCTCCTAACAGTAACAGTCGTCAGAAATCGACCGACGATGAGTTTGCAGAGCGCGGGAAATCCTCCAAGGCAGAACTGAGAGACGAACTTACGAAGGCAAGCTTTGTGTGGCTCTGTTTTGAAAATATCTGCTTCAACATTCCCCGAAAAGAATAACTCGGAATTCAATACATTTTTTGCCGGAAATTTAAGCCATAAGGCATTCAAGGAGTAAAGGACTTGAACTGGATATTTTTGTCGCTGAATTTACAGGAGGAAACATGATTGCCCTCTCCGTCTGAACTTTGAAGCATGTTTTAGTTGAATGAACTTTTATTTTCGCCAAACTCAATGGAAAGATCTAGCTGTTGGGACCTTCTTCCAATGAGATGAGGCTAAAAGTGCAAGGTAAGAGGGAAAAGCTCACTTTGTTCTGTGAAAATTTGGTTGCCAAACTTCACAAATGTCGCACGTGAGTTTGCAAAATTCTGATTTTCTTTTCATGCAGTAGTTCATAAAATGGCAAGGAGAAAGCTAAAAACCTTATCTGAATTACCAAGACCAAGAAGGGTAAATGATAACAATTGGCCTTATATACAGGCTTATTATTTCGTCACTTCGTGGCCGACAAAATGTCGGACTTGAACTTATTAAGCGTACATTTAGTTTGAGATAAAAAAGACATGGAAAAAGTCGAAAGAGTGTTACTTTTCCCTCTCTTCTACTCTAGTCTCTAGCTCAATTCCTCACTCTATTCGTCTATCAGGAGGTTGTTTAAAAACTAGACGCGTTAGCCGTTTATGTGTTTTAGTTTTACCGTACAAAATAAGTTAAGAGAAGTGGTTTTGTTTCTTGAATCCGCGATTAAAATTGTAAAAATATCTCGGCCGAGATGGTTAGCAAATTTGATAAATGATAACTTCATGTCGGTCGGTTGTATTTTTGTTAAATATATCTGTCTGTTTTGTTGATTAAAATCACATTGAAAGTCAACGTTTGGTGAAGACATTCTTCCTTGTCGTTTTGCCATTTTTATTTCATTATCGCCAAAGCGAGTCGAATTGCCATGTTTATAGACTCTCATACAAACACGGCTTTCAGCCAATCAGCGCGCGAGTTTCCTCTGGGTTATTTTATAAATGTATTTACATAATTTAATGCAGTAAAATCAAGATGATGGACCCGCGAGGAAATTTCTCTCAAATTTGGAGTCCCATCTCTCAAATGTAAGCAGTTTAATGTTTTATTTAACTTCACTCGTGCGAAAGCCTTCCAACAGGCTCAGGATATTTCAACTGGGGCTCTTGTTCGAGGTACGTTTCGTAGGTTTTATGCCACATTTCATTTTACTTTCGGTCATAATACATACCAGTGCAAACACCGTGATCTGTAGGCCAACACTAAAATAATTTTTACCGTGTTTTTGGTTGGTTTACCGATCTCGTATCGAGACCTCTGTACGTTATACTATACAGGTGATACCGAATAGCTGATTTATAGCGATTTACTAGAAAATATATATATACTGTGGTTGAGCAGTTATGGGTTTCTCTCCTCTATCGAAGTCTGAAGACATCTGAACTCCTGAACTGTGAGAGCCGACACTGTCGCTCGCCAATACGAAGCCAGAAATACCCCGGAGAAATAGACGCTCAGTACAGAATAATTTATGATGAGCGAAGCAATATTCAACTCTCAAGGTAAACAAGAATCCACTCACGACCGAGGTTTTGGTTCGAGAAATTAAAGGCTTCCAACAGTTCCCTTTATATTTCTATAATATAATGTGCAGACTGCAGTTTTGGGAAGGAGGGTAAAAGCTTTTAAATAGAGATAACCAACAGGCATTTCAGTTAATAATCTTTAATCCAACAATACCAATATGGACGCGATTAGCGAGCTGCGATAAAGAGCCGCAGGGTAGAAAGAACAGTAGATAAATATAGCGATAGCGCCATCATAGGTGGACAGGATACAACTTATAATATGGGACAAATATAAACATACATTTGAGACACTCATCTATTAGTACTCTGAACCTGCAGAACAGCAGACTAAATTGTAAGCGTGCGTTACATGAATAAGTAGAGGTCAACTTCTTTAATTTACATACACGAGAAAAACAAAAATATTAAATTACATATATATACTAGGGGAGCAGAGAATGAATGTCACCGCGCTACCGGCCAGTCCTATAAAAGACTGCTAAATTCAGCTAATAATTCTTCCCCTCGGTTATTACTAAGAGGATTTCAAATGAAAGTGTATTTAATCTTCAATCTCATGTGGCCCGAGTGAAAGCCCAGATGGGCTCTTGTTTTCATTTAATATTCCAACTTCGTGCTCAGTTGAACAAAATCTAAGGCAGGTGATCGGCTAATGACAGTGCTTTATTGCCTGACCACAGCACGCTGTGCGCTCAGTTGGAATATTAAAGTTAGAGACTTGGTGGTTGTTTTATTGACAAATACAAGCACTTTCTGACTGTACTATGAACTCAAAATTTAATCATACTGCATTCGGCCTTCGACCCAATGCAGTATTCATTATTTGACGTTCATCCGTGGTACAGTCAGCGCGTGTCGGTATTTGTCAATACAACACGCATACCAGTCTCTAACCATTGAATACTGAACTGCATTCATTTATTTATAAAAGGTGTTTTATGATATTGCGCAAGAAAATGCGCAATTTAAAAAAGTAAAAATAGAAGACCGAAGAAAACGTATAACAATGTGTTGGGTGACAACTCTGAATTTTATCGGACCTGCATGAAACAACCATAGGGATCAACGTCAGGATCCGGCTAAACAACAGATCGAAGTTGGAATTTAGTGTGTTTTTGCGGAAGGATAAAAACCGGAGAACCCAGATAAAAACCCCCGGAGCAAGGGCAAGATACCCGCAAACTCATGTGGCGCTGCGAACGGTAATTCGAACCCGGGTCACAGAGGTGAGTTTGATCTGACTGGAGAACGTTGTAGTTCGCATATATTTATTTGCCACTTCTCCCAAAGGTTACTATTTCAGTCCGGATTTGATTTATTAATAACAACCGACTCGGAACAGTTTTCGAAGCTAGAGCAACGTTTCATGAAGTTATATATTAATCGTAATATAGTTACTTAAATGTTCGATTTTCTAGCAAATGTTGCTCAAAAATCTCTATCGGGGCTTTGATATCTCAAGATAAATTTCTGGAGAATTGATAAAAAAGTGCAATTGATATAACTTTATGCCCAAAATTCAATTTGCATAACTCTGTTAATGAAATAGAACAAGTATGCGTTGCTAAAATAATGTAATGAGATAGATGCTGCAAGTATTTACTTTGGAAAAAATATGTTCATATGAACTCTAATTGGGTCTACTTTTGGTATATAACTTCGATAAAACTCGATATGATATTTAAGACACGAGGTGTCTAAACCTAATGGCCCGGTTTCATTTTAAGTGCCACTGCGACGAAATTCGACTATGTCTTTAGGTACTCTTTTATCTTCCCAAAGGATAAACAGTGGCGAAAATACCCAAATCAGTGGGAAATTTTGCCAAAGGACCAAATTAAACTTTTGAATTTTGCGGAGAGTTTACCGTCAAAGTCACCTCCGCCATTACTGAAGTATCAAGTATTAACCGGGATATATACTTGTAGTCATAAGGGTACCTACATTTGTAAATGGACTTTTAATGTGCCATTCAAGAGTCCTTTTAGCCAGGTTAGGATCCGAAAAACTGGTAAAAATATATACCACCTTTACTTATTAGAGACCCGGCTGTGAAGCCCTTCCATGACGAAGAAATAGTCGACGAAAGTGCATGATGTTCTGAATTAGTCGCAAAGACTGTATTATAATATAGTTAAATTGAAGTACAAAACTATATATATAACTGTACGCAAAGACTGTATTATAATATAGTAACATTAAAGTACAAAACTATATATATAACTGTACGCAAAGACTGTATTATAATATATTCAAAAACTCATGAATAATTAATGAGCATTTTGTCCAATCAGATGAAGCAAATCAGTCACGTGCATGCTCCTTTATACCTGATAAAATTTCATCATTCTGAAAGGCCCGCGGAGGGATTTGAATTCTGTCCCAGAGGGAACGGGGTTAATGATTGAGACAATGGCATTTCTATTGATGTTGCAGCTTTCTCATTGAATTGCTAATTAGGATGAACCTTTTATATAAAGAATACTAATGAACATGAAATTTTATATAAAGTTTCATCCTAATTAAGAATTCACTGATAAAGACCCAAAGAAAGCGAAAAGTACACGGAACATAAGGTACCTAGATAATAAATTTTGCACTAAATTTACTAATATCAGCAGACTACCGAGATACACAGATCCAATTATTAAACCAAACTCAAAGCCGCCAAATAATAAAAACGTGCATTAAACTTACATATTTTGTGCCGGAGTCAACAAATTTAGAGTCTGCCGTCATGTCAGTCACATCGCTTTCCAAGTCTTGAACTTTATCGAGGTAAACCACGACACCAAATCCTTCAAGTGCAGGTTCAGTTCTTGCATTGCGAAACGCCGCTTCAAACAACATAGTATGGTAATTTCTTCATGTCATTCCCTTGAGATTTTCGTAATTGCAGGCGGTGATAACCTCGAATATTTTGCATGGCGTTGTGAATACAAAGGTTCAATGGTTCATTAAGTGAACCATTCCCTTGAGATGTGCGTCTTTCTTTCATTGCATTCTTAAAGCGTTTTTGAAGCCGTTTAAAACACTCACAGCACGTGTTTTATCAAGTCGAAAAATTCTCGGGCTTCGCCCTCCAATTTTTAAACTTGATAAAACACTGCTGTTCGTGTTTTAAACAGTACGTAACATTAAAGTACAAAACTATATATATAACTGTACGAGAAACTTGACATGCAGTCACATAACCTTTCCTTGTTCGCAAGCTGACATGAAACACCGCTAAGTTTTGTGATCAGTTGAAAGTAAATATAAACTTAATAAAATAAGTCACACTATTTTGTTTCACCCAGGACAAGAATCTGTACTCAGCCTCGTATATCCTCCCTCTCAGGACCTGAAATGTTATTGGCTACCCAACAACAGTAACCCAAACAACAATAACAAATTAAACAAGATAAGTGCTTTTTCTTGAAAGAATAGACTGTAGCTCAATCAGTTCAATCAGAATCGACCTTTAGAGCAGGCCTTCCCCTATTTTTCGAAAATCTGACTGTGAAAAGTAATAATAGGATAACTAAAGATTCAACAAATACAAAATTTGGCGAGAAGACACTTTTTCACCTTTCAGTCGTCCAAGCCGTCGCCGTCGTGCTTGTTCAATGGTCGTATTAACGTCTGTTATCTTCAAGTTGAATCAAATGTGTCCAGCTTATGTTGGAGAACGTGCAAATAGTGAACTGAGAGGTCCTGAAAGTGGCTGAATTTTACTCATTATTTTCTTCTAGATTCTATTCAGTCGTCTGCAGTTGGGATACGTCTCCGTAGCAACTATCGGCTTTCTTCCATTTGCTAGTACGCTGTACAAACAGTTTGGTTTTCAATGTGTTCAGAATCCGGCGCACTGCATGTTAATTAGCACATACGTGAACAATTCAGGTGATAATTCGTGCTTTCTAACTGACATAAGATCTTATCTATTTGATGAAAATAAAATCTTGACTCATAAAAACAATTTCTATAGTATTTTCAATGAAAAATTTACATACACGAGAAAAACAAAAATATTAAATTACATATATATACTAGGGGAGCAGAGAATGAATGTCACCGCGCTACCGGCCAGTCCTATAAAAGACTGCTAAATTCAGCTAATAATTCTTCCCCTCGGTTATTACTAAGAGGATTTCAAATGAAAGTGTATTTAATCTTCAATCTCATGTGGCCCGAGTGAAAGCCCAGATGGGCTCTTGTTTTCATTTAATATTCCAACTTCGTGCTCAGTAGAACAAAATCTAATGCAGGTGATCGGCTAATGACAGTGCTTTATTGCCTGACCACAGCACGCTGTGTGCTCAGTTGGAATATTAAAAGTTAGAGACTTGGTGGTTGTTTTATTGACAAATACAAGCACTTTCTGACTGTACTATGAACTCAAAATTTAATCATACTGCATTCGGCCTTCGACCCAATGCAGTATTCATTATTATTTGACGTTCATCCGTGGTACAGTCAGCGCGTGTCGGTATTTGTCAATACAACACGCATACCAGTCTCTAACCATTGAATACTGAACTGCATTCATTTATTTATAAAAGGTGTTTTATGATATTGCGCAAGAAAATGCGCAATTTAAAAAAGTAAAAATAGAAGACCGAAGAAAACGTATAACAATGTGTTGGGTGACAACTCTGAATTTTATCGGACCTGCATGAAACAACCATAGGGATCAACGTCAGGATCCGGCTAAACAACAGATCGAAGTTGGAATTTAGTGTGTTTTTGCGGAAGGATAAAAACCGGAGAACCCAGATAAAAACCCCCGGAGCAAGGGCAAGATACCCGCAAACTCATGTGGCGCTGCGAACGGTAATTCGAACCCGGGTCACAGAGGTGAGTTTGATCTGACTGGAGAACGTTGTAGTTCGCATATATTTATTTGCCACTTCTCCCAAAGGTTACTATTTCAGTCCGGATTTGATTTATTAATAACAACCGACTCGGAACAGTTTTCGAAGCTAGAGCAACGTTTCATGAAGTTATATATTAATCGTAATATAGTTACTTAAATGTTCGATTTTCTAGCAAATGTTGCTCAAAAATCTCTATCGGGGCTTTGATATCTCAAGATAAATTTCTGGAGAATTGATAAAAAAGTGCAATTGATATAACTTTATACCCAAAATTCAATTTGCATAACTCTGTTAATGAAATAGAACAAGTATGCGTTGCTAAAATAATGTAATGAGATAGATGCTGCAAGTATTTACTTTGGAAAAAATATGTTCATATGAACTCTAATTGGGTCTACTTTTGGTATATAACTTCGATAAAACTCGATATGATATTTAAGACACGAGGTGTCTAAACCTAATGGCCCGGTTTCATTTTAAGTGCCACTGCGACGAAATTCGACTATGTCTTTAGGTACTATTTTATCTTCCCAAAGGATAAACAGTGGCGTAAATACCCAAATCAGTGGGAAATTTTGCCAAAGGACCAAATTAAACTTTTGAATTTTGCGGAGAGTTTACCGTCAAAGTCACCTCCGCCATTACTGAAGTATCAAGTATTAACCGGGATATATACTTGTAGTCATAAGGGTACCTACATTTGTAAATGGACTTTTAATGTGCCATTCAAGAGTCCTTTTAGCCAGGTTAGGATCCGAAAAACCGGTAAAAATATATACCACCTTTACTTATTAGAGACCCGGCTGTGAAGCCCTTCCATGACGAAGAAATAGTCGACGAAAGTGCATGATGTTCTGAATTAGTCGCAAAGACTGTATTATAATATAGTTAAATTAAAGTACAAAACTATATATATAACTGTACGCAAAGACTGTATTATAATATAGTAACATTAAAGTACAAAACTATATATATAACTGTACGCAAAGACTGTATTATAATATAGTAACATTAAAGTACAAAACTATATATTTAACTGTACGAGAAACTTGACATGCAGTCACATAACCTTTCCTTGTTCGCAAGCTGACATGAAACACCGCTAAGTTTTGTGATCAGTTGAAAGTAAATATAAAGTAACTTAATAAAATAAGTCACACTATTTTGTTTCACCCAGGACAAGAATCTGTACTCAGCCTCGTATATCCTCCCTCTCAGGACCTGAAATGTTATTGGCTACCCAACAACAGTAACCCAAACAACAATAACAAATTAAACAAGATAAGTGCTTTTTCTTGAAAGAATAGACTGTAGCTCAATCAGTTCAATCAGAATCGACCTTTAGAGCAGGCCTTCCCCTATTTTTCGAAAATCTGACTGTGAAAAGTAATAATAGGATAACTAAAGATTCAACAAATACAAAATTTGGCGAGAAGACACTTTTTCACTTTTCAGTCGTTCAAGCCGTCGCCGTCGTGCTTGTTCAATGATCGTATTAACGTCTGTTATCTTCAAGTTGAATCAAATGTGTCCAGCTTATGTTGGAGAACGTGCAAATAGTGAACTGAGAGGTCCTGAAAGTGGCTGAATTTTACTCATTATTTACTTCTAGATTCTATTCAGTCGTCTGCAGTTGGGATACGTCTCCGTAGCAACTATCGGCTTTCTTCCATTTGCTAGTACGCTGTACAAACAGTTTGGTTTTCAATGTGTTCAGAATCCGGCGCACTGCATGTTAATTAGCACATACGTGTACAATTCAGGTGATAATTCGTGCTTTCTAACTGACATAAGATCTTATCTATTTGATGAAAATAAAATCTTGACTCATAAAAACAATTTTTATAGTATTTTCAATGAAAAAATTACTGAGTAGTGCGTTAATCGGGTATGTGATGTGATGTAAATCGGTTTAATCCACTAAATTTACCTACTAAATAAAATATAATTTTGACTGTCACTGGTGTGTATTTCATACGTTCGTATCCTATTTATCGAAACAAGGTTATTACTCGGGCTGCCTGTGGCAGCGCCGAGTCTTAAAATGCAAGTGTCTTTTTTTTTTTTTTTAATGGATGTCAGACGGCTTCTGCGCATGCGTTAAAGGTCAAATTCAAACCAATCAGATTGCACTGTGCTGGTCACGCAAACAAAGGTTAGATTTACTCAGGCGCGCTCAGATAAGAAAGTTCCAAGCTCAGACTAGGCGAGACAAGGAGATATCAATTTCAAATAGTCATTGTCAGAAATCTATTCCATCGTGGGCAATTATGCAATACAACCTAAATTTGGGTCAGGTCCATGTTTTACGACAGAATAACCAGAGTCTTTCTACTGGATTCGGAGAGCTCGAGACATTATACAAGTCTGCTAATATGGGGAAAACTGAAACAAAAAATGAACTTTGACGGCAGAAACCCTCATATTTGAGCCAAGCGGAATATTTACATGATCCGCTAAGATTTTTACAAATCTAATTAGTTAAGCAGATGTACGCAGTGTATGCCAACTGAAATGCTGTGCTCGTTTTGTGGTTACGGCTCAGTGGGGCAACTACACGAACAAGAAGCATGAACTGCCAGCAAAGAGAGAGGAATTGATCGGAGACGTTAAATTACGACGTTACTGTGAAGAGGATCAAAATTCAAGTTCTTTGAGACTGTCTTCTGCCGTGACTCGTGAGAGAAATTGGAAAAGATCTAGCTGTTTCATTCAGACACTGGCAAATTTATTGAAAGCTACGGGCTTACTTTATGAGATTATTATTCATTGTGGAATGAAAGGAAACAGGTTAGCTGAAAGTTAAGTTCGAGGTAGGCTTCGACTTTCATTCCGATTCAGTGCATATGTGCACGAAGGTGGAATGCTTTCAGCAACAGTAACAATAGAACCAAAACGAAAGATTCAGTTACGTAAGTACTGTAAGTAAACTCTTTTAGATTTGAATACATTTCCTCTCAGTTTGTCTGTTAATGTACTTTTTCTTCTAATTATCGCTTTATTTAACATCTCTGTGATTTAGAGTATGCGTACCTCAGAATAAATTATTTGAAAGGTCAACTGAACTGCCCAAATGTTTTTGTAAAACAGTCTGTGAATTTGAGAAGCGGACTTAGAAGAGCTTTCTAATTAGGAATTACATGTTTTTCTTGCTATGAAATTTATGTTTCATTTCACATTTATTCATACAGTTTTAGCCGGACATTTCCCCGAGTTTTTGATCTATTTTCAATCAAATTCAAATGAAAGTGTATTTCATCTTCAAATTATCTCATGTGGCCCGAGTGAAAGGCCAGATGGGCTCTTTTCTACTTTCAACACACAGTCGCTAAACTGTACGAAATCTCCAAGAATAAATCCCTAATATCCAAACTAACGGGGAAAACTGAAAGAGGAAATCCTTGTGAGAAATCGACGTACATATGAAGCTATATACGTTATCGTCGACTATATGGGAGTCAAACATCGAGCTGCTATGAAACCGCTTGTGACAGTTTGTTTACGCACTTTCATGACAAACGAACGTTTCTACTTTCGACACAACGGTCGCTAAACTGTACGAAATCTCCAAGGATATATCCCTAATGTCCAAACTAAAGGGAAAAACTGAAAGAGGAAATCATTGTGACCAATCGACATAAATATGAAGCTCCAGAAGTAATTATTGAATACATGAGAACCCATAGAGAAAACCGATAATAATGAACACGGTATTAGTTTCACCGACATTTGTGGCGTAACTGAACTCGCACTACGGCATAGCTTGAAATACTGTACGAAAACTCCCGTTTAAAAATTTCCTGATGCCGAAAGGACCGTAGCATTTAAACAAGATATCCTTCTGACCAATCGACATACATATTAAGCTGTGAAAGTATGTTTCCATTCCATAACAGCCGATAGTGCAAACTAGTAAACTGCCACTAGTAAATTGACCTTGCGAGTACTGAACTTTCTAGCGTCAAATGCATGTGTTACGTTTCCAAACTTTAGGACAAGAAATCTTCCATAGAATGTTCTATTTTATTTACAGCTGAGAACTGTATTATTAAACATAAGAAATAAAACAATGGTGCCATTTGAAGAATTATATCATGTCAAAAGTGCAAACGAAGAAATATATATCTACGGACGCGAGCAGCTCGATCGTTTCACTTTGGTCAAACTCGGACTGTTTACGACTGGAACCTGCAGTTTTATCGGACCTGCAGACTAAATTGTAAACGTGTGGCCGTGTTCATGCTAGTAAATCTAGCTAGCTAACCACAGGAGGTAGCGAGCTTCTTTAGTCTGAACAGTTTTTCTGCTCTGGTGATTAGCTAGCTAGTGGTCGGTGGAATACTTTGAAGTTCCAGGCTACCTAGCGAGGTAGCTTGAATAGAATCTAGCGCGCTAAAAGCCCATCGATGACAACTACCGGGTGTATTGTACGTCAATTGAGCCATCATGGATAACGAGGATCGCCAAACACCAGTCAGTAGCAGTTTTTCGCACAGTTTTAATATTTTGGTTGAAATTTCAATTGAGCACTTTGGCGGTCAATTATTTGCGATTACGAAACACTTGCGCCAAGGGCAGTTATAGACCAAATTTCTATCTTTTAGAGAGGGTCTGAATGGGGGGGTCTACATGTCAGTTGTCAGTTAAAATGTTGGCCATTTGTCAGTTGTCAGTTAGCCCTAGTTAATCATTACTAGAGAAAATTTACAATGTTTGACCCACAAAAACCAAATTTGTCAGTTGTCAGTTATTTTTCGGTTGTCAGTTGTCAGTAAAAAAATCGTCATTTGTCAGTTGTCAGTTATTTTTAAGGCTGTTTGTCAGTAGTCAGTTAACCCCATTCATGCCCTCTTTAGAGATAGAAACAAACCAGAAGAGGGAAAAACAAAAAGTAAAACCTACTAAGTTACTAGGTCCGAACAGTACTAATTTATTAACTAGCTGCGAGTTGCTGACAGATATCTCAAGACTCTAGCTAGCTGCACGATAGTAGTCTGAACATACATACACACATGAATAAGTAGTGTTTTCAATAAAAGATCAACTACTTTAATTTACATACGAGAAAACAAAAATATTAAATTACATACATGTATATATATACTAGGGGAGCAGAGAATGAAAGTCACCGCGCTACCGGCCACTCCTAAAGACTGCTAATAATTCTTCCCTTTGGTTATTACTAAGAGGATTTCAAATGAAAGTGTATTTCATCTTCAATCTCATGTGGCCCGAGTGAAAGCCCAGATGGGCTCTTGTTTTTAATATATAATGGAATGAAACATTAATGAGTCAAGAAATATGGCACGACGACATTTAGAAGCAAGAAAGCGGTAAGGGACGGACCATTAGAAAAGTGATGGGGGGGGGGGGGGGGGGGGGGTGGGGAGTTTCGAAGATGAAATCCTTTTTTTTTTTTGGCCACTTTAAGTGGAATATATATATTTTTTTCATTTGATCGCTGGGAATATATATTTTTTTTTAAGGTGATTTTTTTTGCAGCATGTCAATTTTGTTTGTGATGAAAAAACAATAATGTAACAATAATAATACGTGTTTTAATATTGGACCTCTTGCAGTTGAGAACTGAATTACAGGAACAGTCAATATAAAAAACATATAACATATATAACAAACTGTATCAAAAAGAATAGCATTTGAAATGTTAAAATACCAAGTATCATAGTAGCTGATCTTGGATGTAGATGCAGTGAGACATCACATATCCCTGAGGAGTATTTGGTATCCCAACACACACATGAAGTTCTTTTCCTCTAGTCTGTCTCTCCAATAGCCCATCATATGTATGCCAAGCTTGATTGATTGTGAGGGCTGCTCTATAGTGGCCACCATTCCAAAAAGTCAAGCCAAACATACTGTACACCAATCTTCAGTTGGCAATATTTTTAAAAATTTTTAGGTAACAGGAAGAATTTTTTTTTTTTAACACATCCCCCCCCCCATCACTTTTCTAATGGTCTGTCCCTAAAAACGTCGTATCCGGTGATAAAAAAACTGGTTCAGTGAAGTATATATACATTTGATTTCAATTCCATATCTAAAAATACAGGTGATATGCTATTGGAACTTCATGTACACACGACTACCGTTTTAGAGTATTTCCCGCTTTTATATATAATAACACATTTTCGGCGATAGGCCACATTTTCTACGAACAATACCATGACGGTAAAAATATAGGAACAAAATTTAAGCGTTTGGCCTTTCCTTTGCTTGCAAGTAAGCCTTCAAAAATTAACTAAAACATCTGTCCTTATCAACATATAAACATATGACAGGTATATGTACATATTGTGGAAAATAGAAGATTTGATTATTATTATTATTACTATTATTATTGTGTGAATAGCACAGACATATCACTTACCGCGAGAATGGATCAAGAAGCAAACTATGTTTTTAAAGGCACTATTTACTGGATCCCTCAATTGTCGTCTTTAAAAGTGCGGTGTCTATTAAGTACAATGTTTAAAACGACTACTATATAACCCATAACGATAAAAAGCAGTGAATTGAAATATAAATATATTAATATACGCCCACATCTAGGCCTCCAACCGGTTCCATTTTACTACCTAAACAAACTGTTATCAATAAGGAAAAATAAAACATTTTGTAATTAGAGCCGTTTATTGTTTTTTTTCATTGTGTGTCGGTTTTAGCCGCTTGATTACAAGTGCGACTTTGGGTTGCTGGCTTTTATAAATAAAAGACTGTTACTGCCTTGAGCCATGTCTCTTTGTTTAATTCTGGATTAATCACAAGTTGACGATATACCATAACTCAAGGATGATCAGTACGTGACGACACGCAATGGCATGGAGATAGTCACGGTAAAAGTTAGTCACGAATACCTTCCGCAAACGCTGACAAACTACACACTTGTATAGAAAAACAAGTACTGACATGTATTAAGAATTAATGTTCTTATATTGTTATATTGTTATTTTCTTTGCTCATAACAACGATTTGAACAAATAACGATACGACTATATTACCCTCCCTGAGTGTGAGTAAGATTTGTTATGTCTTTCGACGGTAATATATTTTAAAAGTAGTCTCCAACACGAAGAAGTCTCCAATCAAGCTTCATTCGCGCACTTGAAAGACTCGGATAACTTGAGGCCGACGGGAGACGGCTACGTTTTAACGTCCTTGTCCGAGAAAACGTGAAGGTAAAATAAGAACGAGATAAAACGTTCTCGTTGAAATTTAAATTTAAATTCGCAGCTTGTGAAGACCCCAAGCACGCATACTAGTTAGAAAGCTATCTTCAATTTGTAAGATTTCAAACTTATGCAACAAGATGTATTGAAATCTCGGGGAATTATACAACGTTAATTGTCTTTCAGTACTGAGAACATGATTTTGCACATGAGCGATATAACAAGCACGTACTATATCCTTATCTTTAACCCATTAATCTGTCACCCAGAAGTAAATTTGAAAATGCAAACGCTAGTGTTTCTTATCTTCGGGGTTTATATATAGAAATAGAAACAATTAAGTAAAGAAAATTGTTTTCAGTGTTTACTGAAGTATCGCGGCAATGCACATGAATGTGTGGAATTGTCATAGCTTTTCTTATCTCTTCAAATATATAGGGATAAATATATAGGGTCCCGGTCCCGATTCGATTCCCGGCACCGGCGGATACCATAAGTTTGTTGTTGATTCCTTATCAGCATTCGAGAATTTTCTCCGGGTTGTCCGGGTTTCTTCTCTCCGTCAAAATCAATATGTGAGTCGCCGGAGTGTCGTGTGTCCAAAACAGTTAATGTAGCGAGTCCTTTGTGTGGGGAGTAAAAGCAGGTCCACATCAGCTTTATGCTGCCATAGTAATCAGCCAGCTATAGCAAATAACTGAGATTACCAAAGATTATTATAGAACCCAAACAAATTGAAAAATCATTTTTATGTAGGGCTGGCACGCTGTTTAAAATTCTGTGCTTAACGGATATGGCATGTGTTTCTCATCTCTCAGTATGTGCTATTAGTGGAGAATAGTGCCACAGTTAGTCATTTATTTTCATTTAAAATTCCAACTTCGTGCTCAGGGCCGGGTTGTTCAAAGCCCGATTAGTGTTAATCCTGGATTAACTCTGCACAAAACCTATTGGTTGTCATGGAAATTAACCCTGGATTAACACTAATCGGGCTTTGAACAACCCGGCCCAGTAGAACAAAATCTAAGGCAGGTGATCGGCTAATGACAGTGCTTTATTGCCTGACCACAGCACGATGTGCGCTCAGTTGGAATATTAAAAGTTAGAGACTTGGTGGTTGTTTTATTGACAAATACAAGCACTTTCTGACTGTACTATGAACTCAAAATTTAATCATACTGCATTCGGCCTTCGACCCAATGCAGTATTCATTATTATTTGACGTTCATCCGTGGTACAGTCAGCGCGTGTCAGTATTTGTCAATACAACACGCATACCAGTCTCTAACCATTGAATACTGAACTGTATTCATTTATTTATAAAAAGGTGTGTTATGATATTGCGCAAGAAAATGCGCAATTTAATAAAGTAAAAATAGAAGACCGAAGAAAACGTATAACAATGTGTTGGGTGACAATGAAGCCAACTCTGAATTTTAACGGACCTGCATGAAACAACCATAGGGGCTGATCAACGTCAGGAACCGCACCTTTGGACATGACTCTTGCAACACTGAGCTACTCCTTTAATTATTATGGACCAGAAGCAGCGCGCAACCCTGAAGTTCCTCTCTCCCCCCTTCCACCCCCCATTCAATGTTGGGGGGAAAAGGGACCAAACCAGTACGAAGGTTTATCCAACATTGAAATGAGGGAGTGCGGGGGACGTGTTCCAACTATTCATGTCCAAAGCTGCGGCTAAACAACAGATCGAAGTTGGAATTTAGTGTGTTTTTGCCGAAGGATAAAAACCGGAGAACCCGGATAAAAACCCCTGGAGCAAGGGCAAGATACCCGCAAACTCATGTGGCGCCGCGAACGGTAATTCGAACCCGGGTCACAGAGGTGAGTTTGATCTGACTGGAGAACGTTGTAGTTCGCATATATTTATTTGCCACTTCTCCCAAAGGTCAGTACTATTTCAGTCCGGATTTGATTTATTAACAAGAGCCCATCTGGGCTTTCACTCGGGCCACATGAGATTGAAGATGAAATTACACTTTTATTTGAAATCCTCTAGTAATAACCGAAGGGAAGAATTATTAGCTGAATTTAGCAGTCTTTAGGAGTGGCTGATAGCGCAGTGACATTCATTCTCTGCTCCCCTAGTATATATATATATATGTAATTTAATATTTTTGTTTTTCTCGTGTATGTAAATTAAAGAAGTTGACCTCTACTTTTTTATTCATGTTCATGTTACGCACGCTTATAGCAGAGCGCGGTAATTACGTCACAAGTCTAGACCCCCCGCCAAGACTCAGACAAACAAACCGCTTTTCTTGTATCAACTTACAAGAATTGACTAGCACTTCAGTTCGTCCTCTGTCTATTCTACCAGAAATGACTGCTTTCCTGGACCATATTTTGAAAGGGAACCTGATGATTATACTGTCGAACAGCTTAAACTTTGGCTGAAATACAGAGGATTGAAACAAAGCGACAAACGTCGATCTTGTCAAGCGAGTTTTGCATCTTCGCTGGCCAACCAACGAGACATGCTTACTATATAATAATAATAATAATAACCGTTCTTAGAACGCATTATGCAAGCCTCAATGCGTTTACAATATGAATATAAATTTAACAGTACTTAGTTTAAAAAGATTCGAGATTTAAATTTTTCTTAAAATATATAATAATGAATAAATTGTTCCACCAAGCAATAAATAAACACACTATTCTAATTTATAATTGAAAAGGTGTGTCTTAAGACAAGACTTAAAATTAGTTATTGAATTTGCACTTCGTATCCCAGCTGGTAGTGCATTCCAGAGCCTGGGTCCTGCGATCGAAAAGGCGCGGTCCCCATGCGTGGCAGAGAAAGATTTGGGGACGGTTAAAAGACCCAGGTTGGAGGAGCGGAAACTACGGCCAGGAACATAAGGCTTAATTAGATCATTAATATAAGATGGCGCGCACAAATGGATAGACCTAAAAATTATTAAACAAATTTTAAAAATAATTCGCTCTCTAATAGGTAACCAATGTGCTCCCTCTGTCTAGTGCGTGTAACGAGCCTTGCTGCCGCGTTTTGCACGCGTTGTAATTTAGACAATTCTGTGGCAGGTAGCCCATACAAAAGAGAGTTACAATAATCCATCTTTGATGAAATAAAAGCGTGAACTAACCGTTCCGTACTCGACTTACTGAGGTATTTTCGTATTCTTCCTATGTTCCTAAGGGCGTGTAACGCGGACCGGCATATTTTATTAACCTGAGTGGCCATAGTCAAATGACGGTCAAGTCCTATTTAAACTGTATCCCAAACTCATCTTTTCCCATGCAATATCGTTGTAAGACTTCACCTAAACATTGAAAAGTTACAAAGGTCAGGTTTTCCTGTATTAAGGCAAAAACAAAAGAATGTAGCCGCATGCCGAGTGCAATCATCTTCTTCAATAAAACTCATCGGAGATCAAAGCTGTTATGGCTGGAAGAGCATATACATTAAAACTATGAACTGATAGCATCCTAAAATTCGGCAATCTTGCTTATGTTGGTGTGCTCTTTCAAACCATTATGTTATTGTTTGCATTTATCGAGTTTTCAAATTTAATACCTGCAGCTCAGAAAGAAATTAACTTCATTTGTGCTCAGAAAATAAATCAAAGCATTGTAGATGTAGGCTTTGCTTCCAAAATTTATTTAGAATCCACTGATAAATTCAAGTAAACTTAATGGTTGAACAGTAGTTCCTTCTCATTGTTTACTGGTGGATACATACATAGTCAGGGTTTCAGTAATTTATAGCCACTTACGTTTCATTGCCAGACCTAGTCTCGTTGTTCTGTGCTTTTAAGGTCTCTTGTACAAACATTTATCCAACGCTGACATTTCTCACTGAATTTGCTGTAAAGGTTTTGGAACAGAAAAGCTCCTCCTGTGAGTGATCAAAAAGGCCGAGAAAAGATGAGAAACCTGATCTACTAGCGGTGTACCGATCGATGCTTCATTCTCCGAGACATATCTCTTTGAGCGCCGGATTCACTCTTACATCTCCCCCAGCAACAATGCTTGGTATAGTCACCATTACTGATATGACTAGGAATCTTACTGAAGCAGCTGAAGGCATTGATTCTTTTTTTTTATCGAAAAAAATACGAATTCGGTCCTAATTTAGTCTGCTGTTCTGCAGGTTCAGAGTACTAATAGATGAGTGTCTCAAATGTATGTTTATATTTGTCCCATATTATAAGTTGGATGTCCACCTATGATGGAGCTATCACTGTATTTCTCTACTGTTCTTTCTACCCTGCGGCTCTTTGATCGCGTCCATATCGGTATTTGTTGGACTAAAGATTATTAACTGAAATGCCCGTTTTGTTTATCTCTATTTAAAAGCTTTTACCCTCCTTCCCAAAACTGCAGTCTGCTCATTATATTACAGAACTATAAAGGGAACTGTTGGAAGCCTTTAATTTCTCGAACCAAAATCTCGGCCGTGAGAGGAGTCTTGTTTACCGTGAGAATTGAATAACTGCTTCGGTCATCATATTCTGTGCCGAGTGAGTGTTTATTACCTACGAAACGTACCTCAAACAAGAGCGCCAGTTGAAATATCCTGAGCCTGTTGGGAGTGTTGGAAGGCTTTCGCACGAGTGAACTTAAATAAAACATTAAACTGCTTACATTTGAGAGATGAGACTCCAAATTTGAGATAAAATTCCTCGCGCCGTCGTCCACCATCTTGATTTACTGTATTTAATTATGTAAATAAATTAACCTGACGATTGTTGCGTGACCAGCACAATGCAATCTGATTGGTGTGAATTTGACCTTTAACGCATGCGCAGAAGACTTGTTGCACAGAATAAAAAAATAAAAATAACGACTTGCATTTTTAGACTCGGCGCTGCCACAGGCAGCCCGAGTAATAACAACCGACTCGAAACAGTTTTCGAAGCTAGAGCAACGTTTCATGAGGTTATATATTAATCGTAATATAGTTACTTAAATGTTCGATTTTCTAGCAAATGTTGCTCAAAAATCTCTATCGGGGCTCTGATATCTCAAAATGAATTTCTGGAGAATTGATAAAAAAAGTGCAATTGATATAACTTTATACCCAAACTTATTTGTCAAAATTCAATTTGCATAACTCTGTTAATGAAATAGAACAAGTATGCGTTGCTAAAATAATGTAATGAGATAGATGCCGCAATTATTTTCTTTGGAAAAAATATGTTCATATGAACTCTAACTGGGTCTACTTTTGGTATATAACTTCGATAAAACTCGATATGATATTTAAGACACGAGGAGTCTAAACCTAATGGCCCGGTTTCATTTTAAGTGCCACTGCACTTATCTTCCCAAAGGATAAACAGTGGCGAAAATACCCAAATCAGTGATTACTGAAGTGTTGTTCAAATAATTTGTGATTTTTATCCAGAGGTTTGCTGTCATGACGCCACTTTTTCAACACGTTGCTTGTCCTTTTAAAGGCATATTTATATTCAAAACTTCATTCTTTTCATTCAATTGTAGAAAAATAGTTAAAGTGCCTATCACCCTTTTGCAATTTTGACAGCTTATGAACCTCCGAAACGTTTTGAGTACTTCTGTGAAGAAAGTTTTGGTTTAAAGTGAATACTTTATGTTCTACGCTTGTTTCAAATCGTGTAAATGTGACCTTTCCTGACCCATGACCGCGTAAGTAAAAGCCTGGGTCGAAACCTGGGTAGACGTCATCTTGACGTCATATAATTAATTCGGCTTTGCAATCATTTGAAGAAATACTTAACATGTTGACTAAAATGACTTTTTTCTTTACTAACAACTCGAAAACTGTGTATATTTTCTATGCATCGATGTTGTTGTGATAAAAAGGCGCCATGGAGAATAATGCATTAATGAGATGACGTCTACCCAGGTTTCGACCCAGGCTTTTGCTTACGCGGTCATGGGTCAGGAAAGGTCACATTTACACGATTTCAAACAAGCGTAGAACATAAAATATTCACTTTAAACCAAAACTTTCTTCACAGAAGTACTCAAAACGTTTCGGAGGTTCATAAGCTATCAAAATTGCAAAAGGGTGATAGGCACTTTAAACATTGTACTTTACTTATAAGTTCATGCGCAGGTTTGTCAGTGTGAAAAGTAACTCGGCATGTTGTAAGAACGTTGTGTTGAGTAAAAGAGCGTCACTTCACAGGAATAATCGAACGGATTCGCGTAATGGCGGACATAAAAACTCAAGATTATTCGGACTCCAATAAATGGGACTTCCCGTCGTCATATCGAAAAATGGTTTAGACAGAAAAAATATAGTAACGTTACTTTACAAATACGCAAAAACATCGCTATATGAAAATTTGATCGTAGTGGCACATTAATGGTACTTTAGAAATGAAATGATGTTGTAATATAGTAATAATAATAATAAATGTTACAAAAAGTCATAGTGTAGTAAAAGTTAATAAAACACGGTATGTACAATGATAATGTTATTAAAACGTGCTAAAAACTAATGAATTACTAAATTATATCTATAAATGCTAATCTATTAATAAAGCTAATTTTAAAACGCTCAGTGTTTTCAGTTTAGGTAACTGACTACTGCATGATCTACGGTGTAGCGATACTGGTTTAACTTTAGGAATTAATGCTAAAGCGGGTGACAACTGTTTGCGTTGATGTTTTTAAACAACTTACTGTAACCTTTCTCTATAGTAACTCATAGATGTTGGGTAACGAGGTGTAGCGTCGTTTGAATCATCATTTTGCAAAACACTGGACGATATTTAAATCCGACTCACTGACTCTATACACTGGTAAACCTGGTAAACTGATAAATTCAATTGGAACTGTGGTAATTGGAACTGTGGGCCGAAATACAGAGCAGCACGGAAATGAATTAAGGAACTTGAAGAAGTTGTGTCTACATTTCAAGTACTGCTTTAAAAATGTTCTTTAAAAACGTTGATAGAATCAAGCTGTTTTGCTCTTACACCATTATATTTATTTTGTAGATCACTTGTATACATGTATTTAGCGTCAGTATTTAATTGATTCATCTCCACCTACATGGGACTATTTAGTGTAATTAATTAAACAACGATCTTAAAATCACTCGATCCTAACAAGGCTACTGGTCATGATATGATCCCCGCAAGGACCCTTAAGGACAGTGCGGACGCTTTAGCGAGCCCACTATGCCACCTCATTAACAGTGTCATCAACTCCAGCACGGTGCCGCTTGCTTGTAAATCTGCTGAGATTCGTCCAAGTTTCAAGAAGGATGACCCTTTTAACAAAGCCATGTACAGACCAATATCCATATTGGTATTATTGGATAAAATATTCGAGAGGTGCCTCCACAATCAGCTGGTTGAACATTTTTCACCACTGTTATCCATATTCTTATCAGCCTATCGCAAGCACTGCACAACTGCAAAGGTGTTCTGCTAAGGATTATAGAGGACTGGAAACGTGACATCGACAACAATTTGATTGTTGGAACTGCTCTGATGGATCTAAGCAAAGCCTTTGATAGAATCCCTCATAACCTACTGCTTGCGAAACTAAGGGCTTACGGTGTATCTGAGACCAACTGCTGTCTTTTAGAGAGCTATCTCCATGGCCGACCACAGACAGTGAAAGTTGAATACTCGACTTCTGATTGGTCCATAATCCGTAGTGGTGTTCCTCAGGTACAGTGCTTGACCCTTTGCTTTTTAATATTTTTATTAATGACCTATTCTTTTTCATTGATGAAGCTAAACTTTCAAATTATGCAGATGATAATCAAATATACTTTAGCCATCATAATGAATCAGTTTTGACCGACGTTTTGTCAAGAGAAACAGCTAGAGCTGTAGAATGGTTTAACTACAATAAACTAGAGCTTAACCCCGACAAATGCAAACTTATGGACCTATTCCGGCCATAAAAGAAATTGAACTGTTAGGGGTTATAATAGATAACCAATTAAACTTTAATAGTCACGTTACGAGAATTGCTAAAAAGGCGTGTAAGCAAGTTGAAGTCATAAGCCGCTTCAAACACATATTTACCCTGTTTTAATTACTGTAGTTCTGTTTGGCTACACTGTTCTGTGCTCAATGCCTCTAAGCTCGAGAAACTCAACGAACGAGCATTAAGATATGTCTATAATGATTTTTCCAATACGAGCTACGAAACTTTGCTTAATAAGTTAGGACCTAGTCTCTATATAACCGCCGACTGCAACTTCTGTGTATTACAATCTATAAGGCACTTAGTGGCCAATCGCCTATGTATATCAGGTCTATGTTCTCAGAGCGCTGCAACATTAAGAACTTAAGAGGACAGCGTAAACTTACAGTACCTAAATGTAATACAACTAAATATGGGCTTCACTCCATTTCATACACTGCTGCCAAAGCTTTGAATAACTTAACTGATGCTCTGCGCACATTACCTACTTTAAAATCATTCCAAAAACAAATCAGCTCTGTTAAATTCAATTTCTAGTTTAAAATTTCCAATTCCATATTGTTTAACTTTTACCGATACATATATATATATATTTATATAGTCCACTTGTAATTAATACTAGTTATGGTTAACATAATGTAATTATATGTAATTGTATATAATATTTAAATTTACGCAGTAGCTGTAAGTAGATAGTCTCGGCTAATTAGCATGTATTTGCTAGAGGTTTTAACAAGCCTCAACCCCCCGAGTTGAAATAAATATCTTATCTTATCTTATCTTAATTATTCTAGGTGTATGAGCACGCTTTGTAACCCTCCGGGATTTAAGCTCATGCTCCTTTCCATTCTTCTTTTCTTCCCTTCTTATTATCTTGTATTCTATAGTTTTATGAGATGGATAAATAAATGAATCTTGAATCTTGAATCTCTTGAAGAACTTTAAATGGGGCATTACAAATGTTAGATTTCTTTACGACTTTGGTGGATTTTCAAAAACAAAGCCTTAAGATATCAGAGTATAGCGCAATGCTATTGATTGTTTTGTAGTTTTACTTATCAGAAGTAGTTTTACTAATAGGAACTTCCTCGAAATTTATTTCTGTAGACAAGAATAGCCCAATTCCGAGATATGCCTCACTTCCTACATACAAAGGAATCAATACGAGGCTCCGTGCATAATGCTCAGTCGTTCGTGACAAGACTACAGCACTCCTATAGTTTGCCACGAACGACTGAGCATTATGCACGGAGCCTCATATTGATTCCTTTGTACGTAGGAAGTGAGGCATATCTTGGAAGTGGGATATTATATACACGGCTTTTTCAAAACGCTTTGTCGATAAAAAGCTCTAAGCCTACTAGTAAGACAAGACGGAAAGGGAGTATGCATGGGTATCAATCACTAAATATTTAAAATCGTATGGATGTCGTTAGAGTTCCTCAGAATCAAAATCGAAGAAGTGACTTCTGCTGTACAGTAAGGCATGGCTGTTTTAGATATTCAGTGGTCACTACCGGTATCCGTGGTCCCTTTCGGTGCATGGCTGTTTTAGATATTCAGTGGTCAGTACCGGTATCCGTGGTCACTTTCGGTGCATGGCATGGTATGCTCGATGGCATGCTCCACGCTGCGGCAAAACGTTGTGCTCCACTGGCCGAAAGAACGGAGGCTCTGGAGTTCAAATACAAGTTTCCGAGGTGTTAAACATTTTTAGTAAATAATTGTTAGTAAACTCACGTCACTGAGTGAATTACAAATTAAGAAACCTTCAACCTGTACTTGAAAGTCTTAGGACTAGCTTTTATGTAGTTTTCTTGTTTTTCGCGAAACATTTCACGTAAATACGCATACGTACTTAAGATTAGAAACAGGGGTGGTTGCCTCTGTTTTCTTTTAATTTCGGCGGGAAACTGGGGAGACGCGCGCGCGGCCGGCTCATCAAAAGCGCATACGCGTGACGTTTTGCCGCGGTGTCACAGCGATTTCGCCCCCCCCCCCCCCCAGTGAATCCCCCCTCGCTAGGGTGGGGGGCGAAATCGCTGGTACACCGGAAAGCCATTTTATTTTTACTTACCAAATGCGGTCTGATATTTCTTGCATTCTTGTGCATATTGCTTGTGTTATTCGCAGATTTGTATAATAATAATACTTATAATAACATGTGGAATACTCTACCGAATGATATTAATGATTGTAAATCAATAATTTCACTTAAGAAACTGTACTTCCAATTTTCAATGTCTAAGTACACTCCTGATAATTTTCGTGTTAGTAAAACTTATTAATGGTCTATGATATATATTTCACGAACTAAGTAAATTAGGATATATATTTATATTTTTTCATATATCGCTTTCGCTTTCAAACTTTTTTAGAGTGATCTTTGTATTTTTGTTATTTTCAATCCTTTTTGTTAGGGCCACAAGGGAGAATACGGTATTTACTGTAATTGTGCACCCTCTTTAAATAAAGTGTTATCTATCTATCTATCTATCTATCTATCTATATTTACTGTAGAATCCCCAGCATAGTCCCCCTGTATATAATCACCCACTCGATTATATAATCTCCCCTTTCCACTCTATGGCCATTATACTCCCGTGTATAATAACCCTGTACACCCCTCTCCAAAAACAGATTTTGTAACTTGAAAGGAAGAAATCTGCCTTGTTATTTACATATTTGGTAGTTTTGTTTTATGGTTTGTTATATTAAACTAAAACGTTAATCTCGTGTATTAAAAGGCCGTGCTATAAGCAAAAATATAAAATGTGAGTTTTTCCCTACAATGCACTTGTTTCTCGTATTTTCTTTTTGTTTTTAGTCGGCTAGCGGCCATTTCTTCGGCAAATCTTTCAATAATATGAGTCAATTTATAAAAGAAAATTAGTTGATAACCCCATGTGTTGTGAAGCCATCATAGACCATAAATCAACCAGAGGGAGCGTTCTTCCGGGTAATTATCCCGTCCCTTAAGGCCTGGATAAACGATGCAATTGACCCCGTGCATAATTTACCTTAGTGCATATAACCGCCGTGTATAACACCCCATGAAGGCCCTTCATGATGGATAGATTGTCAGTGTCAGATAAACTTTACATAAATTTCGCGGTATATTTAATTAGTAGGCGGCATTGTTTATTTGTTCAAGAAGCAAATTTTGCTTCTGCAGCAAATGTTTCCCGTTTACTCACCAAAGCAAGGCGACATTTGTCTTGCTTCCGCTCGTTTGCTCACGGCTCAAGAAACATTTTGAGTAACGACGTTCCGTCGTTTATCCAGGCCTTAAGGGGCGGGATAACGCTTCCTCTGGATGATTTATGGTTTACGGTGGCTTCACATAACATGCGGCCATGAATTAATTTTCTTTTATAAATTGACTCATCTTTTGGAAAAGATTTGCCGAAGGAATGGGTGCTGGCCGACTTAAAAAAAATCCCCCAAAAAATACGAGGAATACGGACTAGTGCAATGTGGTAAACCAAGAGATGTATCTTGGGTAAACGTAGCTACGAACGTGAGAAGCCTGTATTTTCAGTAGTTTTCATATAAACTACCGACCCCAGCACACGTGTGGGATGGATGAAATCAAAGTAAATATGCAAAAATGACAAACTCTGTGTAGATCTAGTCTTTAAGAAAAATATTGCATATCTCAGGGACTTACCTATTTGTAGCCAATGAACATACACCAGTCGAACATTCACCACAGCTCCTTAGAGTAAATGTAATTAATTAATTAATTCAGTTATTTATAGTATATTATTTGGATTAAATCTTTATTTTCAGATTACAAATCATGTAGAACGCAGTGCGTCATTGAAATATGCGCGTGAGATAACATGATCGATCCTTCCCATGACCATTAATGTTTTCATTGTATTTTAACAAAAACCGAACTTCGCAACTTCAGTGTGCTTAGGACTTGCATTTTTTCCATTTATTTCCTCCAAAATTTGAGCAAATCTGCTGGCAACGCGTTTAAACTTAAAGTGTATATGAATTAAAAGTATTTATATATCTACATTTTATTAAATTTTAGTCTTCCCTAAGTCATTTTGTGAAATTAAAAATAAAATTGGAGAGCGCAAACATGATTCTTTTTCGTGTCAAAGTCAGGAATATCGTGCGACAATTTTTATACCGTTAGAGATATGCTAATCACATGCGTGACGTCAGTTGATTTTCATATCTATATTCGTCTCCGTAAATACTACAACATACAGTGCGTTTTTGTCTAATTTTCATTCTTTCTATGTCTTAATTACTAGAGGGGCCTTGCCATCTGTCATAAAACCTTGCCGTCGGCCATATTTTTACTTTTATGAATATAAATGTGCAAATCAACTGACGTCACGCATGTGATTAACATATATCTTTAACAGCATAAAAATTGTCGCATTATATTCCTGACTTAGACACGAAAAATAATAATGTTCGCCCACTCCAAATTAATTTTTAATTGCACAAAATAACTTAGGGAGACTTAAATGTAATAAAATAAATTAATAATTTTAAATGCATATACACTTTAAGCTGGAATCAGCATACCTGATATTCACCGTGCTACGTGGCGAATACAGCTACACAATTAGAACCTCTCGACCAATACATTAGAACGCTGGAATCTCTATGAAATTATATTGTCAAAAAGGTTGTTCGGTTAAAAAAATGTTATATGCTGTAAGTATCTTTATGTGGATGCAATTTTAAGTAAAACGGCTCAGTTACGAAATATATATATATACTATATATTTGGATAAATTGGCATATGTTAAGCCTCAAATGTACATATCAAGAATTGAAGGGTATAATGAGTTAAACGCGGAGCAATTATAGAATACCCCGCCATTTGGGTCATTAATAATTCATTTTCTCAAATTTTCATACAAACCTTCTAAAAACCTAACCATTTTTGACTCCAAATCATTCATAGAACGACCCTACATACACCTGCACTATAATGGAGAATTTAGCATAGTTTAGCACAGTTTTCAAGTGATCTTTCGAAGTGGCGGGGTATTCTATAATCTAGCTTTAAAGGCTACAGAACCTTATGATCTCAAGTGTTCAAGAACATATATGCTTTGTTAGATTCCTTCCCCTTTTAGTAGCTGAAGTGTTGTAAAAGGGATATAATTATCCAAACATCTGGTCTGAAAAAAATATTATACTGCAAGTGACATTTCCTGGAGCGGGAGCGTTTCCTGTCGTGATCTCAATTTTCATTTTAAAGAAACTTCCTCGCGTTGCACCAATTAACGTAATCTTTCACTCTTGGACTAAAATTAATTGAAAAGCCACCAAGCGACGCCAGCTAGTTCACATATTAAAATCTACAGCTGAAGTCCACTTGAATCGGCTATTATTAGTGTTTTTTTTTTGGGGGGGGGGGGGGAGAATCAAGCTTCGAATGATGAGAAAGGAGAAATTTAATGCTTTAAATGACAGAAATATTTTAATAAAATATATATTCTTTGGATTTTCAGTTATCATTTGAAGCTTACATTTTAAGGAATAAATAAGTTGATACCATAGGGTAAACGGATCGCTGTTCTGTCAATTTGAGGTGTAAAAATTGAATGTGGTGCTGAAAATTCAGATTTCTTGTATATAGCAACATAACGTACGATAAACAAACCCAATAGAACTCGATATAACTCTAAGAAATTCATCATGGCGCTGTCGTAACCTTTTTAGATTTATTTCTATATAGTTTATGAATATAAATGTGCAAATCAACTGACGTCACGCATGTGATTAACATATATATTTAACAGCATAAAAATTGTCGCATTATATTCCTGACTTAGACACGAAAAATAAAAATGTTCGCCCACTCCAAATTAATTTTTAATTGCACAAAATAACTTAGGGAGACTTAAATGTAATAAAATAAATTAATAATTTTAAATGCATATACACTTTAAGCTGGAATCAGCATACCTGATATTCACCGTGCTACGTGGCGAATACAGCGACACAATTAGAACCTCTCGACCAATACATTAGAACGCTGGAATCTTTATGAAATTATATTGTCAAAAAGGTTGTTCGGTTAAAAAAAATGTTATATGCTGTAAGTATCTTTATGTGGATGCAATTTTAAGTAAAACGGCTCAGTTACGAAATATATATATATACTATATATTTGGATAAATTGGCATATGTTAAGCCTCAAATGTACATATCAAGAATTGAAGGGTATAATGAGTTAAACGCGGAGCAATTATAGAATACCCCGCCATTTGGGTCATTAATAATTCATTTTCTCAAATTTTCATACAAACCTTCTAAAAACCTAACCATTTTTGACTCCAAATCATTCATAGAACGACCCTACATACACCTGCACTATAATGGCGAATTTAGCATAGATTAGCACAGTTTTCAAGTGATCTTTCGAAGTGGCGGGGTATTCTATAATCTAGCTTTAAAGGCTACAGAACCTTATGATCTCAAGTGTTCAAGAACATATATGCTTTGTTAGATTCCTTCCCCTTTTAGTAGCTGAAGTGTTGTAAAAGGGATATAATTATCCAAACATCTGGTCTGAAAAAAATATTATACTGCAAGTGACATTTCCTGGAGCGGGAGCGTTTCCTGTCGTGATCTCAATTTTCATTTTAAAGAAACTTCCTCGCGTTGCACCAATTAACGTAATCTTTCACTCTTGGACTAAAATTAATTGAAAAGCCACCAAGCGACGCCAGCTAGTTCACATATTAAAATCTACAGCTGAAGTTCACTTGAATCGGCTATTATTAGTGTTTTTTTTGGGGGGGGGGGGGGGAGAATCAAGCTTCGAATGATGAGAAAGGAGAAATTTAATGCTTTAAATGACAGAAATATTTTAATAAAATATATATTCTTTGGATTTTCAGTTATCATTTGAAGCTTACATTTTAAGGAATAAATAAGTTGATACCATAGGGTAAACGGATCGCTGTTCTGTCAATTTGAGGTGTAAAAATTGAATGTGGTGCTGAAAATTCCGATTTCTTGTATATAGCAACATAACGTACGATAAACAAACCCAATAGAAGTCGATATAACTCTAAGAAATTCATCATGGCGCTGTCGTAACCTTTTTAGATTTATTTCTATATAAGCCGTACAGCGATATATGAGTAAGGCCAGCTTTAGAAATCGGGAAGCTAAATTATGCTAGGACAGGAAAGTGAAGAAACCATACTTTGATAGACAATTGTATCACTGATATACATGTAACACCCAGTTTTTTCAATATACTGATATTTTATTTTATATTCGTTCAATTTGCGGTCCGGCTTATTTTAACTTTATTTATGCCACATTTAAAAGTTTCTCCCTTTATTCAACTAAATTATCGTTTAACAATTTAATCCATTGTTTTTGTATGCTTTTGGGGGCATAAAAGCATTTCTTTCTTCTACAGTTTCGTAAACCGTACAATGAATATAGCCTAAAAAAATAAAGCTTAAAAATACCAAGACACATGTTTAATTAATTGAACAATCGGTAACGGAAGTTCAGAAATGGAGCAAAATCTTAATAATAACAGAATAAACCTAAAATGTTTAGAAGATGTGTATTCAGGCGTTGGCTAAACGCGACCTCAAAGAAAGTGTTTTTTTTAGTGCATATATATAATCACTTGAATGGAATGCTTACCCTTACTCCCCAAAGATCTCCGGTGCACTGCAAAACTCGCCTCGTTGGTTGGACTTCAAATAATGCCCCGCTTCAGTTCACCATAGCTTCGTATCTCGGTTTCATCTTTACTCTATGATGACAACGAAATAGCTTACACAAAAACAAGGATAAGCGGCTGCGATTTCTTATCTTTCACCAAAAGTCTTTTTCCCGATTCTTAGCACTCGTAATCGAAAGCACATTACCATAAATTAACCAATGCTACCTAAGTTTTACAGCAGCTCACGTTTGATGTTAGTTGACACTTTGTATCGCCGCGTAGTCGTGGAATACTTCAATGTACAGACGCTATACGATTTACGCCTAGAGACTATATACGCTAACCAATAACATCAAATAACAACTGAATGGCCCACGGGGGTTTGGCACCCGTGGTTGAGTCTCAAAAGTCGAAATTGTTTTTTTCATTTGATTACATTCGCGATTGGATTTCGTAATTTGGTTTTGCGATGATTTTTTTTCGCTGATAAAAATGGCTGAATGGTGGATATAATCAGTCAAAGTATCAAGTACGACGTAGTGTACTGGTCGACTGTTTTCTACTGTAAAATCCACTGAGAATAAGACCGGAAAGATCTAGGATGTTATTGTTAGGCCAACTGGTGATCATATAGAGTACTAGTAAAGTGACAACTCAACTGAACCTATCGTAGCGAACGCATGACAATTCAACAACTTCGAGTCAAACAATACGAAACGTTTTAATGAAACACGAACAATGAACGGAAATAAAAGTAAGCCTGAAAAGAGTTTAAAATAAATCTTCTATAGAAACATCCGTTTGTTTTGCTCAAGGGATATATAAAAAATATCAGAAAAATCCTTCCCGGAAATGAATTTCAACCTAACAATCCACACCGCACCTATGAACCAGAACTAGTCAGGTAAACTATGACTCAATCAATACAGAATATCAGCCGCTATACAATTTAAATAGCTTCTTGGTCCGTCGGGGACATAAAAGGTATTCAAGTTAGCGATATTCGCTTACGAATGATAACAATCGAATGATAACCCGATAAGAGGTTTTTAGAACATTTAATATAATTTGTCAGATCATTATGCAAATTACATTAGATATACAGTTTTAAGTACTGCTCCGGATAAGAAGCAAAGGGCTCAACGGCAAGGAATGTTAAAATGTGTTAATTGTCTATTCTTCTTTCTCGTAATTTCGTTGGTTGATATTCATAAATTCAATAGAAGACCATCGAAGTAATGCACTTTCATTAGATAAGTTAAAATTTATTTTTTATCAAATTATAAACTAACCATGGTTTGATGTTGGAGAAATTCGTATATGCGGAATGTCTTTTTTTATTTAACATTTTTATTAAGATTTTTAATAGTGCAATACATGCAATATTATACCTACATACACACACCATAATTTTACAAACAGAAATAATAATTATTTATAATAAATCAAAACGCTACTACTATAATGTAGTTGTTTACTTATCTATCAATTTTACGACTACGCCTAGCCACACGCACCGCCCGCGCAACCACACAAACGTATAACTTGCGCTTAAAGTGTCCACGCGAACATTTACGACTACGCCTAGCCACACGCACCGCCCGCGCAACCACACAAACGTATAACTTGCGCTTAAAGTGTCCACGCGAACATTTACGACTACGCCTAGCCACACGCACCGCCCGCGCAACCACACAAACGTATAACTTGCGCTTAAAGTGTCCACGCGAACAAAGCAGAGACTGCACATACAGCCAGATGCAACCCCAAATCACTAAAGTTTCGCTGAGCCAAGGCATGTATTATTTTATTCTATTTCTCATAACCAAAGATAACGCAGATAGTTACAATCTTTGGGGGGACTCGAACTTGATAAAACATAGATTGAACGTCGGCCATGATTGCCGTCCATTTTTGTCTAAACCTGGTCAACACTCCGGTTAGCGTATTCATCAAGTCCGGTCCTTGCATCAGCTGTTCATTGAGTGATGTACCTTGGTATTTGGCCGCACAGTCGAATTACAACCCTGACTTTATCTGGTTTGTGCGGGTGAACTACGGGGTGGTGAAGGAGGAACCAACCAGGCGTGCCGGTGTTAGAGAGTTGATCATCAGGTACCTTCCTAGCGTAATCTTTCTCGATCAGATTGTTCATAAACGTAGAATACTTCTGATGTAACACTGGATCTTTCACCAGTCTCTTCTTTAGCAACGATAGCCGATATTCAGCTTGCAACTTATTATTCTGAAGCTGCGGGGGTAGACTCTCCAGGGTAGTGCTATCTGATAGTGACCGTTTTCTAGTTTGACAGACTCTTCCATTATGCTGAGTGCTCTTCTGTCTTCTTGTGACATCGCCTTTTTCTCGTTGAACCGAGAATCATTGAACTCCATCTCACAGAACTTGTCAAATTGTATGCTCAGCTCAGCATGTGGCTCGATACGATTCGCAGTACGGGACGTCGTGCCTTTTCTCCCGAGTGGACCATTGATTGTCCATCCTAATATGGTTCTCACCGCATACGGTCCTCCTTCTTGACTCTCTCTCACTTCCTTCGGTTCGAGCGCTTTAGGTGCGTCGTTTCCTATCAACAAATCTATATTAGCATCGATTTCAGGTAGGTGAATTCCTTTCAAATGCGGCCACTTGTTCACGTCACCTTGGCGCGGAATGTCGTCTACGGCAACAGGAAGTTTCGGCCTAGAGAACACGTTCGGTAACTCTAAGATGTTATTCCCGTGTAGGTCACATACTTCTAGACTGACCACTAAGCTCTGACTTTTAAAGTTCTCGTTATCCATCTTTGTTAGCGATAACGTCGTCTTCCTTCAGTTAGCATCAAGCCGGTCAATCAGCTGATCTGTGCAGAACGATGTGTTTGAGCCTGGATCGAGAAACGCGTACGTCTCAACTATCTTGTCGTTTCCTTTGGCTTTAACTTTGACTGGAACTATTGCTAGGCCCTTTGTAGATACTCCGACCCCAGTAGAATTGCACCGGCCTTCTTCGACATTGACAAATCAGTGTTGTGCTTGACAATGTCCGGTTCTCTCTGCAGACTCCGAATTGCTTGGGGTGGAGTTGCCTTGAGCTTCAGCTCTGTCTGGTCGGTCGTTGCTTGGGTGGAGGAAGGTGGAATGCTTACGATGTTTGAACTTGCAATTTGGAATCCAACAAAAGCTCTCCTTGGGACAAGACTTCGCCACGTGCCCTTGCGTAAGACAGTTGTCGCATAACCCTTTGCTCCGTGCGAACTTGACTCTCTCCTCGACAGGTTTTCCGTTGAATGACTCGCAGCGTGATAGCCAATGATTACCTTCGCAGAAGCGGCACTTGATTCCCTGCTTGGCCGTAGTTGAACCACGCCCGCCATCAATAGCTGCACTCGAGTGTTCTTCAACATCGTTATCCGCGCTGCCTTGTGTCGCGAACGCAGCAACTCTATGGTTAGCGTTGGAGGGTTTACGTTTCCCTGAGGCGAAACTATTCGCGTTGCTGTTCTTTGTATCGCTCACAATATTCCCGAATATGGGATGATTAGCAGCTCTGGCCTTTGCCTCGACGAATTCTGCGACATCTGAGATAGTGACTTCTCTTCCTTTAACTTCCGTAATATCATCCGCTTTCTCACGCCATCTTTGTCTCAACCCAAACGGAAGTCTTTCTATGATCCTTTGCAGAGAGTCCGGATTCTCAATCTTATTGAGCTATCCAATTTCCTTCAAAGCGTTCTTACAACTTGTAAGCATAACAGAGTATCTCTGCAGCGCCGCTGCGTCTTCGGCCTTTATCGGTGGTGCCTTTGTCACGCGATCGACATATGCAGCTGCTACCTTATAATTCTGCCCATATCTACTCTTCAGTAGCGCTAGTGCAGTTTTATATCCCTCATCTGCACTCATGGCCAAGCAGCTTTGCATCAATTCCTTCACATCGCCTGACGTATATTGAACTAGGTAATACAACCTGGCGCTAGGACTGGATGTCTTTATTTCAATTAAATTTTCAAAAGCGCGCACAAAGTTACAGTACTCAATGGGGTCGCCTGAGAAAACTGGCAATTCTGGCTGGGGCAATGTCATGGCAATTGTTTGCTGCTGCTGCTGAAGTAGTAACGCCTGAACTTGTTGATTTTGCTGCTGTTGTAGTCGGTGCACTTCTACTATTTGGCTGACGTTTCTTTCATTCGAGTCTGATCGAGTGAAAGAATTAGGATTTTCGTTAGGGTGCGGCTGTTTGCAGGGGCGCCATTCGGCGGCTTTAGGATCTAGCAGAAAACTATTTGCATCGAGACTAGGCAGAGCTTGATACTCGGAGGTCTGAATGATTGGTTTCATCACTTCTTTTGCGGTGTAGACGTCATAGGGGGCCCATTTACCTGTGACCCCTTTTCTCGGGGGGATTGGGGCGAGCGAGGCGCGGATGTAGACACACCAGTAGCGTGCGCGACGCTGGTTTTATTTTCTGGCGATTTTTGAGGTGAAATAGGCAAAATTGAAGCGCATTCCGAGAGTGTTTTCTCTGGTTTATATTTTTCGGTTGCCATGATATAAACCTGCTCCTCGGCTTCAGCCTTAGGAACTTCGGTTTCTAGCCTGAATTCTTCTTTTCTCTGCATTATAAAGAATTCTTCTCTTTGAATAGCTTGGTGTCCTTTGAAAGCGGCCGCTTCTACAGCTAGAGTGGCCCTCTGCAGAAGCTTTTAGCTTGGCGCTGACAGATGAGCTAACCCTTGAAAGACATGAACTGTCAACAGAACTCTTTGACGCGTTTTATGTGGCCCGGGAGCCGACATTGCTTATCGAATCTTCGGGTTGCAAGATCGAGAGATCTATTTTATCTTCGAGTTTAGACAAGGCTGCCTGTAACCATAAATCGATCTTACATGTCGTATGCTTAACCTTGCTTTCAGTACCGCGGCAAAGTATTCACTTGATTCTCGAATATCGCCCTCAGACTCTAGCTGGGCATGATACTGATTTTGTTTTCCTTGAAATTTCCTAAGGGCCAATTCTAGCTCGTGAACTTTACCTCTCACCTTGTCAACATTGCTCAAGTCCTTCGTCAATTCTATTATTCATGTCGTTTCTTAGTAACTACTGCCTTAGCCGCGGATCTTGATTTCTTCAGCCGATGTATTCTTTCAGATATCACTCCGTGTTCGTCGTCGGGTCGATTCATTTTCCTTTCCAGAGCTTCCCATGTAGTGAAATCGTCGAAAAGCTACACAAATATCTTCGAACTAAATGTAGATTAAATAACTCACACGCGCTTGATTCTGAGTTTCATTCGAAGCGGTTCGACTAGAACAAATACATAAATTACAGTTTCAATCAGAGGAATACAATCATAAAGGCTAAACAATCGATAGAAGGAAATCAAACGAATACTTACATATATTTTGCTACATAAAGTGATGAGAAAAACACAGGACGCTCGACCCACAAACGGATTTAGAACGACATGACATGAGACGATCCCTGTCTCTCGTGGTCTGGAACCTGACACAGTCACTGGAATTTGAGACATGACGTAATCTAATGGCAACTGTCACGCTCGCATTGTCTATGAATCTAACAAGAATGTTTATGATTTGGGGGTCGACAGTGTCCCTTTAATCTGTCTATTGGTACTATCAATTGATTCCTTATTTTGCAATGCGCATATATACTGCGCATGTTGGTGAAATCTAAACTCATAGGTACTAATCTGTACGGTGGCCCAGAAGGGACAAGGCAACAAACAAAACAATTCTGCAAACAAGAAGCAATTGCACTGCCTCAAAAATATCGCACTGCAAACAAAATATATCGCACTGCAAACAAAATATATCGCACTGCAAACTAAAAATGTATCGCACTGCAAGCTAAAATTGGTAAAAATGTATCGCCTTGCAAACTAGAAGTTTATCGCACTGCAAACTAGAAGTTTATCGCACTGCAAACTAAAAAATTATCGCACTGCAAATAGAGCATAAAACCCTTGCGCACGCATGGTGCTTGTCAGCGGTTGTGAACAGCGGGCTCGAAGGTTTCCCGCCAAAACAATCCAAAATGGCGTCCGGAAGTAGCGAACATGATTTTCATGAAGCTTTACCAAATGGTTCAGAAAGGGACTTAATCGAGCATTATTTCCATAAAGGATTTAGGTACAAGGAAATCATACTGATGCTGGAAAAACATCATGAAATAAGCATGAATATAAGAACACTTAAACGAAGGTTAAATGATTATGGGCTCAAGCGTCGTGATGTGCCAGACGAAAATGTTCTGCAGTGCGTCAAGGAAATAATAGTTCGTGAAATAGCAAATGGACCGGATAGCCTGAATGGTTATCGTACTATGTGGCACATTTTGCGTATTAGATATCATATCCATGTTCCTAGACGTATAGTGGAGTCTATTTTACGCGAGGTTGATTCTCGTGGTGTGGAAGAAAGGAAACGCCGTTCTTTCCATCGTCGTAGTTACGTTTCACCCGGGCCCAATTTTTGCTGGCACATAGATGGCTATGATAAACTTAAATCATTTGGATTTCCAATCCACGGATGTGTTGATGGTTTCAGCAGGAGAATTTTGTGGCTTGAAGTACAACGGTCAAACAAAAATCCTCAGGTAATTGTTCAGTACTTTTTCAATTATGTTAAAGCTGCACGAGGATGTCCAGTACGTGTGTACACCGACCTTGGAACTGAAAATGGACTTGTTGCTGCTATGCAGTGTTATTTCCGTGCTGATGGATTGGATGAATATGCAGGCATTAATGCTCACAAATATGTCCCAAGTACAAGTAACCAAAGAATCGAATGTTTCTGGTCTTCCTTTAGGAAGCAACGCGCAAGTTGGTGGATGGACTTTTTCAATGACCTTCACGAATCTGACATTCTTGACCTCACTAGTGAGATTCATAAAGAGGCGTTGTGGTTTTGTTTTGCTGATTTGATCCAAAGCGACCTGGACAAAACAAAAGATTACTGGAATATACATCGAATCAGAAAGTCAAAGCATGCCACTGTCTCTGGTGTACCTGATGTGATGTATTTTTTGCCAGAGGATTATGGACACGCAGATTGCTTGATTCCTGTCTCTTCACAAAAACTATCAGAAATGAAAGGCAAGTTACAAGCAGCTGAGTCAGTCCAAGAAAACCAAGTGTGGGAAGAGTATTTCCTGTATGTCATGGAGAAAAATGGGCTTTCTCAACCAGCTACTATCCAAGAAGCAGGCAAACTTTTCCAGAAGTTAGTCAAATTTGCCAAACCTAGTGTGCCATAAACATATAGTGACTGTCTAGTATACAGTGAACTGGGATAGACTTTGAAACAAGGGTATACTTGAAAAGTAAAGGGAATACCGCCCCAAAAAAAGGAGATTAATTAGAATATAAAGAAAGCTGAACGTATTTGCATTTGTTGAAATTGAAGCTTTATTTCTTTCAAAATTAGTTGAATTTTCAACATAATTATTCACTACTTTCTTATCCCAAAAATATACAAACTTGGGCAATACTTGGGGGGGGGGGGCACTTTACATAAACACGGAAGTTTTTGTATCTCCTATGCCAAGTACCCTCCAAAAAATGACATAATTTTGGGATAAGAAAGAACCGGTAGATGTAGTGAGTACAATGTAAACTAAACAATTAATGCAACATACATAATTTAAACTTATATAGTGTAAATATTTCAAAACAGCTTGTAGACAGCAAACACTTTTCCATGCAATAATCAAAATGTTGCCTACACATGTCTACTTAAAACGATAACTTAATTCATGTGTTTAACAAGTATTCACTAGTTTCACGAGGCAACTATGTTGGCAAGAAACAAGTTTCACAATGTCAAGCCTCACACTGAGCAGTTTCAGAACGAGGAAAACTAAATGTTTATTCTCCTGGGATTCAACATGCTGCTGCATCAAACTAGTGAATTATATGTGATGGACACTTGTCAGATATAATCAGACATGAAAACTAGATGAACGTTAAACTAAGCCAATGATTATAAACCATATATTATATAACTATCATGGCACTGATGGTTAACTCTTTATGGAAACATCCCAAACAATTAAATCAAGCCATCTTCAGAACAAAATGAAATTTTAAGCACAATACATTTCACGTGCTTATAAGCCTTAGACTGATCCAAATCCTAGGGCATTCCAAAGCCAAAGTCTTGGAATATGTCTTCCATGAGACGAAATGCAAATTCACCACTGTTGCAACTGTTAGAGTATCTACTGTTAACTGGAATTGTAATAGACATTGCACATGTATTTGCCTTAATTCTCCTGCCTCTCTCTGCTACTTCATGTTCAAAACATAGCTTGCCTCTAAAATTTGGGTACCTTGAACCACTGCCAAACTGCAAAACATCACCTAGTGTGAGAACCTTATGCTTTGGACCTGTCTCATCCGTTATCCAGTTATAGCATGGCAGTACATCATATGTCAGCTTTCCTTTGCTAGCACTCTTCAAAAATTGATGCCATTTGTATACAATTTCTATTTCTACTTCAAGCCTTTCAGACTTAGTTGAAGGTGAATAAGAAGGCTCAAAGCAAGCTTTTACTTCTTCAACAGAAACTTCACAATGCACAAAGTGTTTGATACTCTCTTTTGGAAACTGGCATAAAATATCATAAACACCAAAACTGGCAAGACCCTTTCTAAAGCTGAAAATCTCTTCAGCAACACTACTTACAACAATGTGCTTAACACATGCACTCAGAAGCTCATCTTTGTCCTGTAAAGACAAAACAGCTTTATTATAGCCCATATCAAAACGCTCTGGGAAATCACTTACATCCTGCAAAAATGATTCATCATTACAATTGTCAATATTAGTAAGCTGTAGAAGAAATTCACTGTCCCTTGGTACCTCCTCTAGAACTGGCTTTACTGGGATATCAAACAAAAAGTTTGCCAGTGATGGTGTAAAGAAATGAGGCCCAGGGCAACCATTTAAAAGAGCAATGGCAACTAACTTCCCTAACAATTCAAACTTCCCTTGACTTAAGGCATTTAAGTCATGCCTGAAGGTTATGTATGGGTACTTACCACGAACTAGTTCACTAAAATCTGAAAGACTACGAAATAGCTCAGAGAAATATTCTCTCATAACCCCCCCTGTATCAACTGCATCTTCCCCTATAAATTTCACTGTTACATGAGGATGAATATCTTCATCTTCTAAACATTCAAATGTCCTTTGTACAATGTTCTTTCTTGTCATTTCGATCACTGAAAACTTCTCTTTTGGGAAGGTCTTCAAAGTTCCTTCTACTGCTTCAGCAAGTGATGTGGGAGGCGATAGTGCCTTATCATCCAACTTTTGATCTTCTTTGCTTTGCTGTATTGCAAATTGTAGAATTTCGTCATCAAAGTCATCAGGTGTATCTGCAATTGTGTAATAATGAAGTAATGTATTCTGTTTCAAACATTTAAAACACAATATTTAACTTTGTTTTTCCCTATGTACCATACCAGCTACCGGCAGCATCAGTATTCATTATTTACAGTCAAACCAGCCTAGACCCTCACCCATTTGCTCTAGGGGAGTGACTGCAGAATACCCCACCACCATTGTCTTGACCCTTTGTAGAACGTTGCATGTCACAATAGAAGGTATTATTATTCAAATAAGTGGTGGGTATTCTGCAATCTAGCCCATTTGCCTACCTTGCCAAAAATAGCTTCCAATTTCTTGGTGGGAAATCCAAAACACATTCACGTGGGAAATTGATTTTTAGACGAGCTTTTTAAAAAATATTAACCTCGCAGTCGCACCTGTTTAGCGCTTTGAATAAAATAATTTTGGCAGGCTACATCTCTAAAATAAAAGCAAACTAGTTATTACCTGGTATTTCAAATAGATCATCGCACGTGTTCAACTCTCTTGGAGGTTTACGACCATCTGGCGCACTGTTAGGAGTGTGAGAACTGTGAGGAGTGGACGAAGTTGAGACACCTGGAAAACAGCTGGAACGTGACTGAGCTGATAATGACCATTGATCGTTACCAGTACCGCTGTATGAATTTGCGTTATCTGATTCTGACCCCGAGTCGCCAAAAAACTCACTGCAAGGAATTAGGTAAAATGTCAGTCGCTTGTAGTCCTTTCCTATGGCATCCTTGTAAGCAGATAATGAAAACAGTTCTTTGGTTCCTGGTATAAAATTTGCTTCTCTGAAGTCTGGATATAGTAACGTGTAGGGTACGGAATCGTCGAATGTTTGGTCAAAGTCTGAGTGCTTTTCCACAGCTTTCAGAATAATATCCTCCTTGCTAGAGGAAGTCTTGACTTCAATTATTTGAGTCTTCCCACGACGAGGCTTAGTTATGCAATCACTCTGGGAAGCAAGACTAACTTTAACTTCTACGTCTTTCTTTACGGAGTTCTTGTGGCAGATATTCAGCTTACTTTGCTTTTTCTTCTTAGACTTTGGGTTAAAATCGTCTTGTCTTGCTTTTTCTCGCTTTCGGTAAAATTCCTCAAACGTCAAAGTATTTATACTATCACTCGAAGACCCAGTGGCCGAAATTCGTCCAACTGTTCCTGATGAGGTCCCCGGTGTATTAGCATTGCTAGAAACAGTGCTGGGGCTTGCAGTCGCAAGTGCACGAGATATTTCTTCTCTCACAGTCTCGCGAATTTCATCCTTCCACCTCGGCTTCCAGACGCCATTTTGGAATAGTTTTGGCGGGAAACCTTTGAGCCCGCTGTTCACTACCGCTGACAAGCATCGTGCGTGCGCAGGGGTTTTATGCTCTATTTGCAGTGCGATAATTTTTTAGTTTGCAGTGCGATAAACTTCTAGTTTGCAAGGCGATACATTTTTACCAATTTTAGCTTGCAGTGAGATACATTTTTAGTTTGCAGTGAAATATTTTTTAGTTTGCAGTGCGGTACATTTTTAGTTTGCAGTGCCATAATTTTAGTTTGCAGTGCGATATATTTTTAGTTTGCAGTGCGATATATTTTTAGTTTGCAGTGCGATATATTTTGTTTGCAGTGCGATATATTTTGTTTGCAGTGCGATATATTTTGTTTGCAGTGCGATATTTGTGAGGCAGTGCAATTGCTTCTTGTTTGCAGAATTGTTTTGTTTGTTGCCTTGTCCCTTCTGGGCCACCGTAAATCTGTTTGTGTGTATTACTGAATCTTACATATTTCAACAGTTATTTGATGTTGTCAATGAAGAATAAGTTCATTTGGTCGATTAAGACGACTTTTACGAAACTCGCCACAGTCCTTCCTTGGAAAATATCTATTTTGGAGCTAAATTTGCGATATTTTGCATATATCCGAAATGAAAATGGTGACCCCTTTTTTCCTTCCATATATTTAATCACAGCAAGGTCAGCCAGCAGACTGACCAAAGTATAAATAATTGCTGCTAGTGAGCGAAGCGAGCGGAGCAGTAATTAATAATTTGGACACAACTCGCAACGGGTCATTGCGTTAATTCGCTGTTTCGACCATAATCCCTTGCGTGTCCGACCACATGTGCTTCTCCCCTCCCCACTGGAGGACATTCTTTCCAGCCACTAATACGATACTGACGGCCAAGATCTGCGCGTTATTGATTAGACTATTATTACTGTGTAGGTTATATGCTTGGTTGTTTGTATTCTCCAACATTTAACATTCCTTCTTCATTCAGGAAATACTGGTACCATAATAGTCTCCATTAGGGATGGGAGGAGCGATCCTTTGACGGGTTTATGTTCTTCTCATTCCTTGCAGCTTGGCATCTGCTATGCGGGCTGCTATGTAGTGGCTGATAGTTGCCCGCGGAAATTTGATGTTTTTAAAACAAATAATATGCTAGTTTTAAGAACATCAAATTTCCAAGGAAAACTATCAGCCGTTATAGTTCACCACAATATTTTGGAGCGCGCTTATTGGCCAAAATCGATCACGTGATGTGATAGTCGCCGTCCGCGGATGCAAACTATCAGGCGTTATAGTTCACCACAAAATTTTGGCGCGCGCTCATTGGCTAAAAGCAATCACGTGACGTGATAGTTGTCGTCCGCGGATGAAAACTATCAGGCGATAGTGCCCGCTGACAGCGGAAGACGATTTTGTGATGAACAATAACGACAAATAGACTGTGTTTGTCTCGGAACTATCGGCTGATAGTTTCCCTTGGAAATTTGATGTTCTTAAAACTAGCATATATGCCCTCGAACTTCGTTCTCGGGCTTATATTTGTTTTAAGAACATCAAATTTCCGCGGGCAACTATCAGCCGATAGTTCCTCGACAGACACAGTCTATTTGTATAATAGTGCCCGCTGAGAGCGGAAGACAATTTTGTGATGAACAATAACGACAAATAGACTGTGTTTGGTTCGGAACTATCGGCTGATAGTTTCCCTTGGAAATTTGATGTTCGTAAAACTAGCATATAAGCACTCGAACTTCGTTCTCGGGCTTATATTTGTTTTAAGAACATCAAATTTCCGCGGGCAACTATCAGCCGATAGTTCCTCGACGGACACAGTCTATTTGTATAATAGTTCCGAGACAAACACAATCTATTTGTCGTTATTGTTCATCACAAAATTGTCTTCCGCTCTCAGCGGGCACTATTATACAAATAGACTGTGTCTGTCGAGGAACTATCGGCTGATAGTTGCCCGCGGAAATTTGATGTTCTTAAAACAAATATAAGCCCGAGAACGAAGTTCGAGGGCTTATATGCTAGTTTTAAGAACATCAAATTTCCAAGGGAAAGTATCAGTCGATAGTTCCGAGACAGACACAGTTTATTTGCGTTATCGTTCAACACAAAATTGCCTTTCGTGCTCAGCGGGCACTATCGCCTGATAGTTTGCCTCCGCGGACGACAACTATCACGTCACGTGATCGCTTTCAGCCAATGAGCGCGCGTCAAAATTTTGTGGTGAATATTTGCCTCCGCGGAGGACAACTATCACTTCACGTAATCGCTTTCGGCCAATTAGCGCGCGCCAAAATTTTGTGGTGACCTTTTACGGCTGATTAGTTGACGAGAAGCGTAGCTCCGAGTGAACTATCAGCCATAGAAACTGAGAGCGAGTAGTCTAATTGGTTTAATAGAAACCAACTACTAGTTCAATCTTAAACTGAAACAAGATGTGTTGGCATTTTACCGACTTGGCAGTCATTGTTTTGCTTTTGAAATCCGGCTTTTTCGCTACTCACTATCTATGACACAATAGACAGCGAGTAGCTTAGCCAATCAGATTGCAGGATTCGTGATATTCTACTAAAGAGTTTTAGCCTAACCCAGCCTCTGCGCCCCGAGTCAACTATACTTAAAAGTCGATAGAAACGAAGAGCGAGAAGTCTAATTGTTAAATAAAAAACACAGCTTTTAGCAAATCAGAGCGCGCGTAATATCGAATCTATTTTATAATGTATTGTACTGTGATCATTTGTCAAATCTCATGCAGTATAACTTCCACCAATCGGCAGACTGAAAATAATATTGCTTTGGATAGTGGTCGCCAGCCACAACCCCAACTCTTGGTTTATTTCTCACAATTCAATGTGTACATACTGTTTAGTATAATATTTACAGCCACAACCCCAACTCTTGGTTTATTTCTCACAATTCAATGTGTACATACTGTTTAGTATAATATTTACAGCTACGAGTCCAACTCAGATACGTTTGTGTTGGCTAAACCACGTTTTATTTCGTACCACAATAAGTAATAAATAGGTAGATACAATTCATTAAAACTGAAATATGGGCACCGGCTATCTGAAATAACTTACGTTAATCAAGTCAGATAGCAAATAAAGTTCTGATAATCTAAGCATCAAAGGAGAAAAAAAGAAAATCACAAAATAGCTATCTGAGACCGGGAGAGTGCCTCTTCAAAAACCGTGGGTTGCACAAACTGGTCATGTGACCCAAACATCGTTTCCGCCTTTCAGTTCTCGCACCAGGTATGGCCGTGTGCGAGAAAGGACTTCTCGCTTCTTTAATACCTCGGCGAGCGAGAAGTATAAATAAATTATATATGTACATACTTCTAAACTTCAGCTTTCAGTATGTTCGAATATCAACTACTAGAGCAACAAGAATACGAATCAATTAAAACATTCTCCCGTGTGCTAAAATGGCACTTATAATATACTCAACAAAATATCTGGATTCTCATGAGTGCATATTAAGGTTATTGAGTGCACAGTCAGTATTATTATAAAAAAAATCGCATGACCTATTCGTGCTATACGTGATTTATGGGCACTGAATGATATTTTGAAAGTTCTCAATCGCACTCGCCTAAATGGACTCGTACAGTTGTCATAACTTTCAAAATATTCGAGGGGGGCGCTTATTTGAAATTTCATTCAACCAGCTTTATTGCTAAAACCAAAACAGACCAGAAGCAACAGTAACATTCATATTGTTCTCGTAGTTTTCCTTGATTATAGCGTAGTTTATATAATTAGGTTAAACATTGCTTGTAAAAAGTAAAAACAAGAGCCCATAACTAAGAGCGTCCATATCTCTTATATATAGATGCTACGGCGTTTTCACAAGTTGGGCTATTTTTAGATTATTTTTGCGGCCAATTAGTGGGTTACACCAGTGGCGGAACAAAACATACCTCATTAGCTTCTTTTGTTATACCAACAACACGTCTGATACGCTTTTGTGATTTTACTGATTCCCTTAGGAATGATTGCAACCCAGTAATAGCGGGAAACCGTTCTAAAAATAACCTAACTTGTGAAAATGCCGAAGCATAGAGGTAGTATGGGAGATTCTCACTCTTGGTTATGGGCTCTTGGTAAAAACTGATGTTGGTCGGCTTGAATTATCGTGTAATCTCTTTACTGTTTTAACCCCGGCTTTAATCGCCTTAATAGCCCGACTGGAAAAGTGACGGGGAGGGGGGCGCTTGTTCGTGGGGGGCGCTTATTTCAAATTTTGGCTAAAAGGGTGGGCGCTTATTAGAGGGTGGGCGCTTATTCGAGGAAATACGGTACCTGATTTTAATGCAGACACGCGTTCTTCTCTGCCTGTAGAAACTAGAAATATATAGTTACTTCTTCAATAAGTGTTTTATTCAAGAAGATATTTGTGGTACAACCCCCCTTCCCTCAAAATTGGGTCCCGTAAAAGTACCATTGTTTTGACCTCTTCCCCAGAGAACGGTCAAAATGTAGACGACTGCGTGCATTTTCACGTGCACTTTCTATATTTTGTAATTAAGACTATTGTGTTTATGCCGTCGTCCTAAATATTGCCGTCCTGGTTGGAATATTCTGGCGCCTGGCTGGCCAATCACCTGAAGCGGAGAAGTTACTGCCGTTTTAAAACAATTTCAACTGTTGTCGGGTAAAGGTGTTTAAAAAATCAAAGGTTCTCGAAAACGACCGCATACACAGTACACCATCAAGCGGTTTTTATGGATCTATGCATGACTGCACGAATATCATTATAATACAAATACAAATGATGTTAGTCTGATAAATCGAATTTGTTTCATTACAGATCATGTGAGTATTCCCTTGAGCATTATTTCTTTGATTATTTCTTAACCTTTTCACTACTAAACTGGCCAATATGAAGCATGTAACTGAACAAAATTATTGCATTAAATCTAGACATGCTGGAAACACGATGTTGCGATATTATTTCAACGGATGAATCACTTTAATAAGAGCCATAGCTATAAACAGCGATCGGTTACTCTCCTCTGTGGAGAAAAACTCATTCGTTTTAGCATAGTTAATAGAGTGGAATGGTTATGAAACCCAGCGACCTTCTTTGTTATATGTCTTTGTTAGCTTTTTTCAACCACTACCCTGCACAAAACACAATATAAATTCCAATGTGTTAATCAATCAGCCAATAGAAACGTGTGAGTTCAGTCGTTCAGGGGACGCTAATGAACTATGACCCTGCACAATCTTTTGTCTTGCCCCCTTCCAACATAAATCGCAGCGCCTTTGTTAGCCACTTTGAAGTTTGCCGGGTTTCATAACCATTCCACTCTATTAACTATGGTTTTAGAGATCTTTTTTTGTTTAATTGATTTTCATCAATTTCGATGCTCTGAAAATTGACTCAAAAAGCCCTTCCCGTTCGCACTTCAAATCAAAAGCAAACACAAAATCAACACTCAGTTGTTACAGTACCTTGTTTAATCTCTCCAACCACCAGTTTTTTTGCACAAAATACACCAAGCGACTGTAAACCACGCTACGCTTAACGCTGCATTTCTCTCCACCACGTTTTCCTACACCCACCTCCAATTGCAAACTGGGTAATGGACACAAATTCGACAGAGTCTCCCCCTTCTGGGGCTCCTGTAGGTTTTTTTATATAAGTATTTTGCCCTTACTGAACAAAGAGCAGTGATTTTGGCACAAGCCGGGGCCTTACAGTGCGAAAAACACAGGGTTTTGAATGAAAACTGTTCTAATTTTGTACCAATAATCCACTGGTAAGAGAGCCAGAGGACATCTGCCGGAAGTCTGATTAAGGCTGAAAACTACTTGGCTTACTTTTAATGAGCTTTGTAAGGGGATTTTACTCGGTTTTTCTGTTGTGTTTTTCTGCTTTACGACACATCAGAAAAGTCTTAATTAAAATGCTTCAATCTATGCAGTTGGTAGAGAAGAAGCGATACCTATCTGCGACGTCAGCGTATAATTCTCCCAAATGGCATTCTGGGGAAAGCTTGAGACCTTGTCTTAAAAGGTCAGTAGTATTTAACTACCCAGGGCTAGCCAAACTTGAACTGGGGGAGGAGGGTTTTGTTACCACTCTGGAATTCACAAGCTATATATAAGTGAAAAGTGACAATGTTACGAAATGTTCGCCTTAATAATGTACCAGGGTCAACCATTCCAAACGGAGCTTTAGGAACAACCGGAAATGCAATCAGATATGCACGAAATCGTTATTTTAAAAATGCAATGTGACCGGCCCATTTTGAGATGAAAGTTCCAATTTTTGTAATGACGTGGTTGGTCACGTGATATACTTTTTACAACAAAATCTGTTCAAACGACTCAGAATGCTGAGATTAGTGATAACCACTATTTTTGTAGAATTCGGGCAAATAGAATCATAGAAGCCACTATTCAATAAAAATAGCTTTAGCCTCGATTTCATGTTCAACAACGTGCTTGAGGAGATAGCGTAGTTATGTACTTGTTGTAATGTCCTCAATAAGATGCTAAAGATAAATACATGTTAATAAAGTTTTAATAATATAATATACATGCAACGAGTTTTTTGTGGCTGAGAGAAGATGAGAAAAATAATTTCCAACCAAAACTCGTGAATTGGATTGACGGTGGTCAGGAGCCCATTACCAGGAGCGTTCCTCTGTTATGGGTTGGGTCCCCAGCACAGAGGTAGATGAGGCTATTTTTAGATTCGAAATTCCCGCGAAAAGAGGTTGCCGCCATGTTCGGTGCCCTTAAACAATAGATTCCTCGTTAGCTTCTTTTGTTGGGGCACCAACATTTGAATCTCTGTGGATTGAGTGAAAACCAGCATTTCGAATTCCCGCGTTGAAAGTGAGAAGAATGATAATGAATAATAATGAGAAGTGTCGTTAGCTATCTGATTGGCTAAGAATAGCCTACCTTTGTTCTTTTTCGCGCGAAACGCAATGCTAAAAATAGCCTCATCTACCTCTGTGCTGGGGTACAGACACAGTGGGGAAGATGGACGCTCCTGGTAATGGGCTCCTGCGGTGGTGGTGTTTCCAAACTTTTGCAACAATGTGGAACAATAACAAAGAGAGATTTCCACATTTACAGCGGGGAGAACGATAACGAAAAAAAACATATTTTTACAATTTCACTAACTGCACAGGTAGCCGAAGCTAATCGTGGCGGGTGGTGTACATATATTCACAAAGACATATCATATTACTTAACTCTAGCATTTTAAGGAGAAATGTAAAGGGAAAGAAAAAAATGACAAGGAAATATAAAGAATGAGGATATTCCAGAATATAGAAGCAGATGTTAGTTACCGATGAAGATTTTCTTAGTTGTCTTAATTCTCATGGGCACGGAATAAACACAGTCATCCTCAAATTTTAGAATTGTCTCAAATAACTTACGCAACATTAATGTAAATATATTTTTACGTGGTATACTGTTCCAGATAACTGGACCTGATCTTGTAAAAGAAAGCTATTGTAATTCGAGTCTAGAAAAGTTTATATAAAGGTTCTCACTAGCGGTCGATCTAGTACTGATTATAGTTATGGCTATTTCTGAACCAAGTTTGTTATATTAATTGGCGCAATACCGGCAGATATATTATGCATTAATTTAGCCGTCTCTTTGAAATATAACATGCAAATAGAAGGACATTAGAAGTCTTTTTTATTAAATACATAAGTTTAAGTTGAAAAGAAGCCGTTGGAAAACTGAAGCAAAATCCTTTGAATAACATCACGACCAAAAGCACAAATACGCGGATGAATTTATTAACAAGTAATCATATGGCTTTCTCGTGCTGGTTTAATTTGAACTCGTGAGATGTTTCAATTTGCTCAAATTGCATTCGCCCTACCGACTCATGCAATTTTGATACTCTTTGAACTGAAATTTCACTCATTCATATTAATCTCGAATCCATACATGATTACATATACTAATACCACTAAATAAATTGCTACGATCTCCTCATCCCTTTACAAACATTCATAGCTGTTCATATATTATATTTGTAGCATTTTAGTTATTCTTAAATGATATTTGTAGCATTTTGTTATTCTTAAATTATACCTGTACCATTTTTCGCAACACACAAACCAGTAGAGTTGTTACCTATGCTCGTTCCAGGTCCGTTAAAATTCAAAACTTCTAGTGATACAACCCAATAAATGAAACAGCGTGCCATGAGTTACAAAATGAATAAGAATAATAGACCAGTTCGCAGTTAATAGTCCAGTTTCGTATACGAAAATTACCGCTGAATGCAATGAATGGCACTGGACGCATGTACGCAGGGTTAGCCTCATTCTGGAGTTAAACATTCATAAATACCAGCGAGAAGGTGGGCTATTCACAACTCTGCGTATTGTTATAGTTTCGCGTTTTGCACCTTCTCGCTGGTATTTATGAATGTTTAACTCCAGAATGAGGCTAACCCTGCGTACATGCGTCTGTATTCATTCAGCGGTAATTTTCGAATACGAAACTGGACTATTCCGACATTTTGAAAGGGGTGCAAACATGGCGCGAAATACAGTGTTTGTATGGGAATCCGATGTCAATCGAATTTCTGAAATATTATTCAGATACAAACTTAAGCTACCAGGTGAAAGATTAACTGATCGAAATACGAGGGATGTAGCTGGCCAGGGATGGGAAGAGTTCAATCGTGTTTCAGTTTTCCATATATTGGCTGTGACTCGTTTTTACAGACAAATGTATGGAAAACTGAAAACAACACGATAGTAAGCTTCCTAGCATAGCTACATTCCTCGAATTTCGATCAGCTAATCTTTTACCTGGTATCATAAGTTTGTATCTAAAAAATATTTCAGAAATTCGATTTTACGGATATTATTAATTTGCCATCGGATTTCCATATACAAACACTGTATTTCGCGCCATGTTTGCACCCCTTTCAAAATGTCGGAATTAATCGCGAACTGGGCCGGGTTGTTCAAAGCCCGATTAGTGCTAATCCAGGGATAATTTCCATGACAACCAATAGGTTCTGTGCAGAGTTAATCCAGGATTAACACTAATCGGGTTTTGAACAACCCGGCCCTGGTCTATTACTGTCCTTAACTCACTGGTCATGCTCGGTCCATTTCATGGTGTACAGACTTTGGCATTTTTATTTTTATTTTAGTTTCCGTTTTCGATAACGATCTCTTTTATATTTTGTTAAGATGTGCCCATTGGTCTACAGAGCAATCTTGTTGTGAGTATATGGGGCGGCAACATACATAAGCAGTGAGGTCTATAACAACCACAGGTGAACGTATCACCCTTGTATCAAACAAATATCTAGCAATCAGTTTCTTTAAGGTTTTGGATAAACTCAACTATAGTTTCTTCGCTACGTTTTTTCTTCCTGTTTACAGATTTTTCTAATTCTTCAAGTACTCCTTCAACTTCTGTCAACTTGTCGCCGTGCGACTTAGTTAGGCTGTGTCCCTCCTCAGGAGTACTAGTCCGGCCCGACGAGATGATTTTTATCTCACACGCCTTTTTACTGCTATTACTGTTTCGCGCATTGCTGAACACGTCACAGTGTGTCCGACTCCTGGGTCGTAAAAATGTATCACTTGTCGATAATTTTCTGTCCTCAAATTCATCGACACAACTTGATGTCTTCTTCGAAAGAGTAGATTGTTTTCTTTTCCCTAAATCAAGTGTAGTGTAGTTCTGATTCAAACTTGTATGACAACTGATGTTGTGTTTCATCTCTCGCGATTTCCTGCTGCTAGCAAATGGAGTGACCTCAATCTGTTGCTGTAAGGAGTGTTTGGTCTCTATGCAATTTCGTTTCATTCGATGCCCACAAATCGCTATCGTTTTCCTAAACTTTGTAAAGTGAAGAGCTCTGAAGACTGCTTTATAACCACGACTGAAGTCTTTTGAAAATAACGAGTATATCAAAGCATTGCAAACGGTGTTTGTGTATGTGAAGAAGCGACATATTATTGCTGCAGTATTAAAGTTTTCGTTCTCAAAACCACGACCATAGTCCGACCAAAGCCAAAGAACTTGATTCGGCAACATGCATATGGCGAATACAATAACAACCGTCATAAACATCTTAGTTGCTCGAAGGTTCAGGTCTCTGTCTTTTCTCAAGCCTAAGTTTAGAATATAAACCTCTTTAAAGCCTACAGCAGTTTTCCGCTTGCTTGTTTTTAACTTACCAAAACCAGAAGCCTTTTCTGAAGTAGAGTATAAATTCATTAACGCCATTGTGTACATGGCAGTCATGAAGGGTAAAGGAATTCCGTACTGTACGAGAAAAAGGGCCATCGTGTACGCCTGTCGATACGAAAATTGTGCCCACTTTTCTTCGCAGTCATTTCCATCCGAACTCATTCCCAAAACGTAGGAGTAAGGTATGACCAGAGCTAGAGAAAAAACATGAGTGATCAGTATGGCGAGTTTAATTTGTTTCTTGGTAAGCCGTGGTTTATACGGGTGCATTATAACTCGATATCGCGCCAATGACAACACTGACAGTGTGAGGGATGCAGAGGTCGCTGCAAGTGTAGCTGTTGGCCAGAGAGCCTTACACAGAACCTTCCCATAAGGCCATCGATAGTCGCTTTCCTCGTAGACAAGATCAAATGGTATGCTTGTAATAGGCATAAGGATATCACAAACGGCTAGATTCAAGATTAATATGTTGGAAGGAGTTAGCATTCTCTTGTGACGACAAACGACCAAGATAACCAAGGTATTTCCCGTAAAGCTCAGCAACAGAATAACGACGTATATGACAATCTTAATTACTTGAAATCCAGGTAACTCTTGGAATATATCTGTCACAGGACCAGTTGTGTTACTATTATTAACCAGGTTTGGGTGGGATAACGTCTTCTTAAACCCACTGCTTCCATTCATCATGTGTTCTCACGACAATCAAATTTATTTCCCCAAACCTTTGTGGATCCCACGGCATTCAGTGGCATAATATATACACACGGTGGCGGGCCGTCGCATGGTATGAACGGAGAGGTCAACCACTAACAGTAGGTCAAGGATGTGCTTATCTGTTAATAGGCAATTTCTCGCCAATTTACGCATGTTTATAAAGTACATTTCTAATGTATATATAATTACTTTGGTAAATTTCTTCACGTACATGTATCCTTGCCTTGAAACCCCAGTGTTACAATAGTAGCACAGCTTAATTTCCATTAAGGAATCTTGCGCCGGAAAGCAGCGTTAATTTAACGATTCATACATAACTTCGACGAGGCGTCATGTTGTGAATCTGACAGTTCAATATAATAAAATACCGTTTTCTAAATCCAGACAAAGGCTACCCTGACGTGAAAATCTGTTGTGTAAATACTACCATGAAGTTAATTAGACATATATGTAAAATTTACTAGTTATTGCACGGCTAAGCGATTATTTCACATGCACAAAAATCATACTCTTTGTGTCAAGCCTTGGAAAGGTACCCATTTTACGATTTTACAACAAAATATACAGCCAAACAGGAAATAATACAATTTGAGTGAATTAGAAAACATTAAAAGAACATACGCATAATAACTGATGTTCATAATAAAGCACACACACTTTACTGGTGCAATGCAATTTCTTTCCGGTGGAACTTCCGGGGTGGCGGAAGAATTAATTGTCTCGATAAAGGTTCGATAAAATGCTCTTGCAGCGTTGCAATTAAAGCCACATAGACCGTACTATATACCGTTTTAAAGGTCTTGAAATGACGAAAGTATATATTTAATCCGTTTTGAACAAAAGTTCAAAGCGTAGATGTTGTATATTTTTCAACGCGAAATAACTCCGTCCGTCAGAAGGAGTTCAACCTTTCAGGATTTGAAACAGTTCATTTTCTTAATTATCCCTTTCGATTTAATTACACCTTAATTACAGCCAGTTTTTGATACAGTTTTTGATATGTTGCGTATTACAGATTTTATCCCTTTTCAAAGTTGAAAAGTAGGTTTTTATCCCATTTTGATACAAACTAGGTCATAAAGCCTGAACGAAAAATAATTTCAAAATTCCCCGACACAGTATTTAAAAAACGGCTGTTTTCTACGACTCGTGAAAAATATAGGAAATTGGACAAAACGCGAAAAGGCCGGGACTTCAACAAAGTTCTGTTTTGGCCGAAATTATACACATTACTAAGACCGTTTCTTCATGCTTTTCTCGACTAACACAAATAAACCGTGTTAAACACGCGTTAATAAGAACATTAGTATTTAGTAAGTTGTTTTAATGCTCGAATGTATGGGCAAATGCATCTAATGGAAACATACGTGTGTAAGCTACAATCATGTCAAAACTATGCCTGTCGTATTGTTAGCGGGAACAAAAAGTATAACCATATTACACCTATAGTAAAAGAGCTAAATTGGCTCCCAGTAGATAAGCTGTGTATTTTGGAATTGCCACTTTGGCATTCAAATGAATGACTGATTCCGCACCAGATTCCGCAACCCTATATTAGTCAGTCGATTCGGGATTTGGTATCACGTGAGTGTGGACTGCCATTTGCTCCCCCCCCAAAAATATATATATATATATGTTTGCAGGGGCAAAGCTTGGACCATTGTTTCGTAGCCAATCAGCATAAGCTTACAGCGAAGGCAAACTTCAGCAAATCTCCGCGACTCAAAGACAGAGGATTCTGTGCGCTCGGTAAGTATTTTTTTTCTCGTTCAGATGTGATGCTGCCTCGAAATCTTCTAGGTAACATTTATCGAAGTCTTCAGGACATGTGTAAATTGACTCCCCTGATCGGTCAGCTGTGTCGATGAACAACCGATTATTAACCGAGTTGTGCAGCTCGGCGAAGGCAAATGACCATGATTTGTGGCCTAATAAACTGCTTTCGAAGGCCCAAAATCGCCCAAAAACCACTCACACAACTTCATTAAGTATCAATCTTTTCAGTATTTTTGAAGATTTATTTCGCAGGAATCGGAAAAGAGAATTCACAAGGAGCAATTATATAAACTCTTCCTAGATCGCTTGATGAAACACACCACAGGTAGGCCCAACAGACTAATAAGCTGGAAATATATGTCGAGTCTGGGCAGCCTGTGAATTCATACGATCGACAAGGCCATTTGTGACAGCACAACGCAGCCAAGATTTCAGTTCAACCAGTTGGCTTTTGAGTATCAGTAATCGTTCAGGCCTCTGGCTACAGACCTGACTTTTTCTATTGTTACAGTTATATTCAAATTATTTAGAATGCATTTTTTTTAAACTTGTCAATAAAGCGTACTGTTCAAGTTCTTATGTAACGTCTCTTTTAATACTGTACAGCCCGAGAGGGTAAGCAGGCAAGGGATGAATATTTGACAGCAAAAAGGATCCATCATTCTGACTCAGTTGGATCATGTAAAACATGTCCTACACATCAAGTATCTGTACACGAAAAGATCTCGCATTTAACATAACAAATCAACTTTTGTTATTAACATATTTCTTTATCATAAAAACTTTGCTCTGACTCAATAAAATGCCTAGTATAATATATTTCCAGAGCAGGATTAATATTTTTGGTAAGCGTTTTGTCAAATCTCTACCTCTTGCACACTTTCCCCTGCCCCTGTGAGTGTTACATTGACAGCTGCATGACCATACTAAAAGAATCAGGACTCGAAATTAAAATAAAATTCTCGTCACGACTTGAAATTCTGCCATTTTTGCTTGCTAAAACACATTTATTTAGATCAATCGGAATACACCCAAATCTGGTACACATTTGGCAACTATTCTCCCAATCTGTCAGCTCTACCTGTGATTACTACTAGTTTAATATCTAAATTCACAAAGCGCGTCAATATTAGTGGTCGTGAAATCTGCGAGTGGTCAGAGAAGTTTTTATTACAGAACAGTAAAAATATGGAACTCACTAGATAATGAACTGAAATTAAATAGACGTTTTAAGTTTCAAGCGAAAGCTGAAAAGCACATATCAAGTTCAAAATAGGTTAAATTAATAGATGTAATTCAAATTATCATGTACACTGTTAGTAGTTGCCAGTATTGTATTTGTATTTTGTCTTTGAAAACCCTTTTGAAGGAAAGATGAATAAAAGTATGAATCCCAACTAAATTGACTCAAATACTGTGTCGGAGTTTTTGATATGTTGCGTATTACAGATTTTATCCCTTTTGAAAGTTGAAAAAGTAGTCAGTTTTTCATCCCATTTTAATACGAACTAAGTCATAAAACCTGAACGAAAAATAATTTCAAAATTCCCCGACACAGTAATTGAGAAACAACTGTTTTCTACGACTCATGAAAAATATAGGAAATTGGACAAAACGCGAAAAGGCCGGGACTTCAACAAAGTTCCGTTTTTGGCCGAAAAGAAGATCCGGGCGTGACAGCCCGATAACTGAAGAAAGTCCCGCCTCCAAGGGTAATCCGTTAACATTAGCCAATCAGAACGATTCATCTTGTGTTCAGTCTCGGCCGATTACAAAGTTCCGACAAGCAAGCTATATACAGTTTACCGATGGCCGATACTTCTACAGAAACTAGTGTCGATTCCATTTTGATTTCAAGAAGAAACACTGTTCAGGATCGGAGTACAGAAAAATGACACCACAATTGCGATTGTTTGGGATTTTTGGGGTATAAAGGTGGCGAGAGTTCGACTCGTTGAAATCCTTCGTCTTCTACCTTTCGTTGGTATACAGTGTACAGGGATCAAAACTCGCCGAAAAACGCTGAAATTCAACACACAACCAATGGACAAATAAACACATCCTGTAAGTATCGTCGCTTTTTATTCAATATTAGTTTGAAAATCCAAGACTTAAAAAAACCATATCAATGTTAGTAAATATTGCCACTTACAGAGCTTGGGTTACCTGTGGTTCTATAATGTCAAGCGATTTGAATTAGTGTAGCAAGATAGACACAGAGACAGCAGAGAAGCTTCAGAGCAGTAAATTATAAGTAATTTCGGAATATTTACCTTCGAAAGCGGCATATCTACAGCATGATCAAATCCTTTCGAAAGCTTCGACGCGTTTTTTGCTTCCTCACATTCACATTCGCGTTTTGCTTGTGTTTCCTTCCGTTTTGTAAGAGGTTTCATTCTGATGTTAGTTAACGTCGTTCGAATAGACCAGTTTGCGGTTAATTCCTACATTTTGAAAGGGTTGCAAACATGGCGCGAATTACAGTGTTTGTAGTGGGAATCGATAGGAATCCGATGCCAAATAAAATCCGTAAAATCGAATTTCTGAAATATTCGTCAGATAAAAACTTAAGATACCAGGTAAAAGATTAAAATATCGATTAACATTAACTCCTAAATCTTTCCAGAGTCGTAGAAAACAGCCGTTTCTCAAATTACTTCGTCGGGAACTTTGAAAATATATTTCGATCAGGTTTTACAACCTGGTTTGTATCAAAATGGGATGAAAAACTACTTTTTCAACTTTGAAAAGGGATACAATCTGTAATACGCAACATATCAAAAATGTCCGACACAGTATTTGAGACAATTTAGTTGGGATTCGAAAGGGATAATCAGTAATAAAAACATTGTTTCACTGCAACCTGTCGCGTTGAAAAATATACAGCATCTACGCTTTTAACTTTTGTTCAAAACGGATTAAATATATACTTTTCTTTAAATTCAAGACATTTCAAACGGTATATAGTACGTCTATGTGGCTTTAATTGCGACGCTGCAAGAGCGTTTTTCCGAAATGTCACATCGAACCTTTATCGAGACCTTAAGAAATTATGTGTTGGAGTTTAGGTATGTGTTTGCTTCAAGCTCACACATTTCCAACTGCAATGTCTTAGGAGAAGACCGAACATTCTGCGTTTCATTGTCTAGCCCTGACCGAGAAATGTAGCTGAGAAATTTGTTTTATACTTTGGTTCACTCTCTTTTCCCCTGTATTTGTTGAACTTCTATTAATCCTTTTTTTGTTTTTGTTTTAGAGAATCGCTAAGGGGCTCCAGACCTCTGTCACTCCGCGTAATTAAGTGAGTTCGCGACGAGACGGTTTTTTTCTTAGCCGAGATTTGTAGCGATTGCACTAAGCCGGCTGCTTTAGCTAGACTGAACAGTGATCACAAATATATATAACTGTATTTTAATGTGTCTCATCACTGCGCTCTTGAGGTTTTTGGAGGGCAATGAAACGCCAATCTACAATAGTTTGTGTTGCATATGGGCAACGTACAATTCATGCAGTAGTATTCAATGGTCGCAAAACATGAACTCCACCTGTCTTCATCCCGGGGGGTGGGGGGTACTTACATGAAGAATGGGTATGTATGTGAGGCCAAGGGGCTCAAACCCTGACCCTGTTTGACCCAATCCGAGCTCCAAAACCCTGATTGCCCCCTTTTTGGGAAGAAAAAAAACCTGATTGCCCCTTCTTTAAATTGTTTTCAAAACACAGTCGGATATTATCCCGGCCGGTATACTGCGTACCGGAATTGCATGCAAAATACGGAACATTTCAAGTCGGGACGTGGAATTGGGTAAACAAATCAGCAGATGAAGTACATATAGATAAGTACTGAAGTACGAATTAGCGGCGTCACGATGTATGGGAACCTCAGTGCTTTCATGTGGGCAGGCGATGGAAATGCGGCAACAGAATGTCTTTTTTTGACATAGTAGCTAAAAAAACTGAACCCTAACTGCCTAAAAAATACTGAACCCCGACCCGGACTGCACCCAAATTATACTCAAATACTGACCCTGACCTGCCGAAATCAGGTCAAAACCCTGACCCTACCTGCCCAAACTAAGCTCAAAACCCTGACCCACCCCCGCGGCACATACATAATACGTCACAAACAGGAGTACCCCCCCTCCCCCCCGGGTCTTCATGGCCTATTTGTCTTCTCCAGGCAGCCATGTTTTTTCACATCTTCTGCGCATGCCTTTCAGGGGTGGAAAGGGATTATGGGAATGAAAAAGCTATTATAATAATTTATACTACATTATGATAATGTATGCATTAGGTACAGAGTCACCATAATTATCGATATATTAAAGGAGCACCAGACATACCTAGGTTTTTCTTGGTCCTTACCAGGTCAGTCTTCTAAGTTTTTTGTGTTCACAGATCTTCCATTCAGATTATCCTCAGCTCCATATATATTTACCAAACTCGTTATATAGTTATAGATGCCATCAAGATTCATTCCAAACGATACTAAGTCAGTTTGGCAACTTACAACTATTTTAGAGTGGTTGGGTTATAATATTGATCTCAGTCAGTAATCATATTATATCCATTCCAGAAGATAAAATCGACAGTACGCAGCAGATTATTAATGAATTAATAATTAATTTTCCAACTACCTCAGCCAGGAAACTTGCACGTTTGACGGGCAAGATTATTTCTATGGGTTTCGTCTTCGGAAATATCACTAGGATCATGTCAAGATACTCACATGTCGAGATAGTTAATAGCTCCTCTTGGTATTTCTATTACACAACGGACACTTACTAAGGGCACCCAACGAAGTTTTCGGTTAAAAAGCTGTGCGGGAGAGTAAGTTAGCATAAAACTTTCGGATTTGAAAAAATTGTCCCTAGAATTTTTTTTTCTGAAATACTGGCTAGAAAATTTGTTTTCAATCCCTAGAAAGTTATAGAAGAAAAGGGAGACTAAAGAAGGTTTCCCTAAAATATTCGTACGTCCCAATTCGTCTGATCAATAGAGTCAGAACAATACATTTTCATTCCCTAAGAATTGCCTAAAGGAAAAAAGAATCCCTAAAAAATTCGTACCTCCACAAAACTTTGCAACATGAAGTTACTTGGGCTAGAAAATTCTTGTTTCTGTTCTCGACTACTAACAAATTCGTAGGCCGGGAATATTTTGCCATAGTATTTTCGGTTGACGCGATTTCCACCTAGAAAATCCGAACAGCTAATAGCTTTCTAGAATACGTCAAAAGACATAGTAGGCGCCTTAAAATGGCTAGATAAGGTGCAGACAACTGGTTTCAAACGAATTTCAAAAAGTACTCGTTGGGTGCCCTTGACTTACTGGGCTGTGTTTTTGGCAAAGTAATATTACCCGCCTTAACACCAAGCGCATCTTGAATAATCAGCTGAACTATACAAGGGTTTGTTATTCCGACGCTAGTCAGCTATACAGGTTGTGCCAGCTTTATTTCAGACGATTGCAACAACATCACCCATCACACTTGGAACGATACGGAAGTTAAGCTAAGCTGTACTTACAGAGAACTCAAAGCTGTTTCGTTAGGTCTGAAATCTTTCTGCTGTTGTATGGCCATACGATTAAATGGTATACTGATAATCAGGGTGTTACACGTATAGTCGAAATAGGAAGTATGAAAGTTCAGTTGCAAAGTACAGCTTTAGAAATATTTAACTTTTGCGTGCTTAGCAACGTCATACTTGAAGTCGAATGGATCCCTAGAGATCAGAATCAGCGAGTTGATTTTCTTAGTAGAATTGTTGATTATGACGATTGGCGAGTCAATTAAGAGAGAGTTTTTTTATATCGCCCAAGCAAAATGGAGCACTCACACAGTTGACAGATTAGAATGCACAGCTTCCCTGTTTCAACAGCAGATTTTGGTGTCCAGGCTCTGAACACGTTGATTCTTTTTCTATATCCTGGGCTGATGAGAATAACTGGGTCGTTCCTCCTATTTATCTCATCCCCAAAGTTATTACTCATATTTATGCTACACGTTGTGTAGGGACATCGGTGGTGTGTTCTCTATTGTGTTCTGGCCATTGATACATAGTGGTACAGGTGTTCCTCCAGCATATCGGTTTACGAGTTCGGTTTTGATAAGAACTCCCTGTTCGATTCGCCTAATTTTTGTTCGGCTGTAGTTTTTCTACGATTTGACGGAAATAAGTAGACACTCAATAGTTGTTAAGCTATTATATGTTCATCAAGATGCGACTGATTATAGAATTCGGGTAATGGAAGTTCTAGGCGGAAATCTGACGGATCTTTTGGGCCCACTTGGACTCAGTCAAAAATAAGTTCTTATGTGTCATGTTTATACAGTTTGGGCCCACTTGGACCCCGTCACAAATACATTCACACATTTGATGTTTATACCTTGGGACCACTTGGACCCTTGGATGATTTTTTGTGACCCTTGGTGATAATCGAAGGTCCACTTGGACCTCAACATGCTACTGAGCAATACAATGTTCATGGAACACCTACAGGTCATCAACGAGACCATTTGGACCCGTGTCTAGGACCATGGGGAGTTGTGATGAGCGACTGAGTCAAACTGTAATTCCGAGTTTATATAGTTTGGACAATTAGCTAAAACCTCTTGGATATTGAAGCAAGTACTGATATTACAGAATATTGAATTTATTTCTAGATATCGCAAGGGCAGCAAATTGGACGGATGCTAGTCTTCCCTCGCGTTCTCCAGCCCTTGGAAACCTTCATAAAACCTCTAAACCTTGTGGTCTTCCATATTGAACGCAAGAGCAGATAATACTGTCTTAAATTATTGTACAAGTTTCATTAAGCTCAAACTTGTATGGTGTCAAGATAGCGATCATCTTCTTCCGTATTTGCCAGCAACGACTTTATCCGTTTCATTATTTCTTCAATCAATGTTGGAAGATAAAACGAGTTGTTCCAAGATTCAAAATACTTACTATGCTATAAATTGGGCGCATAGCAGGTTTTGAATATGACAATCCTTGCAATAAATTCATCGTTAAGGCAATCGTTGAAGCTTCGAAGCGTATTGTAACATCCAAACCTGTTAGGAAAGTACATCCGATAACTCCGGATATAATTATCAGATCTATTCATAACTATTTCGGAGAGAGTTGTAATTTATAGTTGATCAGTACTAGGTTCACTTCCACGTGTTTATTATCTTATGCTGGATTCTTCAGAATCTCGGAATTATTGGATATCAGAAGAAATAATATTTTTTTTCTTGAAGATCATCTTAAGATTTTAGTTGAATCAAGCAAAACTAATAAGTACAGAGAAAGGTCATGGGTTTACATTGCGAAAACGTCCAATAAGACATGCCCATACCAATATTTACTGAAGTACTTAAATCACGCTCGTATCGCAGAGGAATCTACTGATTTTCTACTCTCTCCACACACTCACAATTATACAACGCGGGTGAATAACGTGGCGCGACATCCGCAACAGTAACACTAACTATAGAATTCTCGATTACATGTTCACATAAATATGCTCTAATTAATAAACTTCCTTGCTCATTGATTATGTACAGACTTAAATGTCTGTTGGCAGGAGTATAATGTACTCCTGTTGTTGGTTATCGTCCTGAGAATGTCATGCTTTCCCGATCCCATGAGTAATGATATGTTGTCAATGGAATCAGATCCTTTTTACATCGAATCCGTGTGAAATTGGTTTGTGCAAGAATCTTGATTTGCCCACGCGAGTGAAATTCCCTTAAATAACCATAACCTACGCTACGTTTCACTTGTGATGTACTCAGTTGTGTATTAGGTCGTACCGGGGGGGATTTAGGATAGGGATGTGCCGCGGAAATTATCGAAACCCCGACCCGGCTATTTAAGGGCGTAAAATGGGTACCTTTCCAAGGCTTGAAACCGGAAATCACAGACTGTACGTTAGGTCAAATTTCTTAAAGCGGCCATCACTGTGCTATATAGTCATATGAACATATCATGACCGAAGATACGCAACGTAGTAAAATTTGCCAGAACCTTTCAGGCGGTGAACCGGACAGAGTTTGAAAGTGTTGCACATGAATCCAGTCGAGTGGACTCAGTAGTCGAGTGCATCCATGTCCTAGCCCTTCGTCCTCAGTACACCTGGCTATCGTGCACTGATCCGCAGAATACTCACGCCGACAACGTTCGACCAGTAAAGTAGTTTGCCCTAAATACCGCCGTGTTAATTCATGGCCCTATGTCGGTTTCCAAACTTACCACTGACGAATCCTTCCCCAGTCAGAGCCTGTGACTTCGAGGTAAGAATTTTTTTAAATGCTAATTACTCGGGCTGTCTGTGGCAGAGCCGAGTAATTAAATGCAGTCCGTTTACTTTTCTTTTCCCTGTTTGAGAAATGGACATTATTGTGCAATTCTTGCTGTCCACCAATCAGATTGCACTTAACTTCTACGTCATGGACAACATTCGAAGTGGAATATCGAGATACGGGGAGCAGTGGCTAGTATAGTAATATTATAGTACTCGACGAATTCCTGTGTGGCTAGTAAGAGGACTTCAGTTCCTTTTTGAAGCGAGAGAGCGAGCAGCTTTAATAATTTCAGGAATACGATTCCAGATCCCGGTTTCCAGTGGATTTATTCACACATTTTCGCCTCCAATCCGATAAAACACGGTCACTTATTCTCTATCTATTCACTGGTTCACACTAGCGACGTAAGCATAAGCGCACGGCAAGCAACATACGGCCCGCTTGTGTCAACCAGGCAGTCAATCAGTTTTTTGACCGGTACTGCTTCTGGTTAGCTCAGTGGTTAAACGCCAGTCTGACATGCGCGCGAGTTCGAGGGTTCAAAACATCGAAAACGATCAGACCTTTACGTCTTCTCGGATAAGGACGTTGTCCAAAACCGGATTTTAGGATTAGGATTAAGGTTACCGTATAAGGCTTCGCGGCACGTTTTCTTTAAAAAAAAATTTTGTCATTCTTTTGAAGTCGATGGATTGATCTTCAATTTTCCTAAAAAAATTTTTAAACATGCACTAGTTTGAGAGATATTAGAAAAAAAACGTATTTTGAAGGAAAGTAAATAAATCGCTTAGGCGTCATAAACCCCTCTAATTCCCAATACGTACCACAGGCAAAAGTTAATAGAAGGATTCAAACCAATCCAGGCCTGGGCACCACGAAAACGAAAGTCATGCTCGTTGGAAGCAAACGCAAAATTTCGGCGCTCGATCGCGATATAAGCATTGAAGTCAATAACACAAAACTGCAGTCAACTGAATCGATTAAACTACTTGGTGTACATATTGACAAATCATTATCATGGAATATCCACATTGATTATACTGAAAAGAAGGTTTCGCAACGCATCGGATTACTTAACCGCAATAAAAGGTACATACCTCATGCAGAAAGAATACTATTTTATAATGCACTAATTAAGCCTGTGATCGAGTACTGTGCCACAGTTTGGGGTGGATGCTCCATAGAAGGTAAGTACCGCCTTCTTAGATTACAAAAACGGGCTGCTCGAATTATATTAGACGCACCTGCACTTAGCCCTTCCGTTCCCTTATTTAATACACTTAGCTGGATTCCTATCCATGAAGTCTGTAATTACTTGAGCTGTATATTAATGTTTAAGATTTTAAATGGCTATGCACCAGCCTATCTTTCAGATGGCATTAAACCTATTAAGAAAGTACACAGAATACACACTCGCTCGTCTAGGTTTAATGTACAGATTCCAAAGATATCCCTAACAACAGCAGGCGGCAGATCATTTGCTTTTAGAGCCTCATCATTGTGGAATTCATTACCAGTTGATGTTAAAGATGTATCCTCTTTGAATATGTTCAAGTCCAAATACTTTTATAATATTTTATTGCAACAGAAGTTAATTGACCATTTTAAAGTTTAGCTTTTTGTAATTCACTTATCTTAATCTCTGTCTCTAGTCAATATATATGTACTCGTTCAATTTCTAGATTATATTAGATCGATTTAGCTATATGTTACTAGTTAGTAATTGTGGTTCTGATTTCAATTGTATATAATGCACATCTTAGTTTTATCCGTAGTTTTTATCATATTTGCTACCTATATGTAAAGTTATATTTTATACTTAAATTAGTAGTTGAGGGCCACAAGTTTGTAAGCTTTGCTTTTGGGTGTTACCCTCTTTAAATAAAGAATATTATTATTCGCTGATCTGCGAATAACTCTCCATCAAATCCCCGGGGGGGGGGGGGGGGGGGGGGTCTCCCATATAAAAGGGGTAGGGATGCTCGTCGGACATTTTCGATTTGACCCCTAAGAGGTACTAAAATGGGCGTGGCTCAAGCTTATTTTGACCCCTAAAATATAATAAAAATGTAAATAGATAACCGCTTTTTTGTTCAATTGACACCTGACCCCTAAAAGGTACCGCTTTACATAGAAATGTCTGTGTTTGATCGTGGATACCCTAAGTGGTACCAAACTCCTAATTTTGACCCCTAAAAGGTACGACGAGCATCCATGTACCCCTCACATAAGGGAGTCCCCCCCCCCCCCCCCCCCCCCCCCGGGATCAAATCTGTAACAATTATTCCGTTAGCCGTTTATAAGAACATCAACACGGGAAGATATGTGCTTGAGTAGAAACTAAAAGCTATGCATACCCAAGAGATCTCATCGCCGCAAACATAGCAGGTTTAGCTAAGGTCAACGTTAACTTTCGGAGCACGAGGTTACTTACCACTCGCTTTTCAATTGCCTTTCGACGCGGTTTTGTGTTCGCTATCCGGCCCTCTCCCTTATTGCTACAACCCGTTGATCTACCGTTCTTTTTATTTTTTTGCGCATTATCTCTAGTTTTGGCCATAACACAACGCTCTGTCGAATATTTGTGAAACTACACTAGTACGCGAGAGCGGAATGCAGGTTTCTTATGCAATTTGAGCTACTTTCTAATTTCCCGTAAAATTTCTGGACTATTCATAAGCTCCGGGGGTCCTTACATATAATTGGCTAGTTGGTTTTAGTGTTGACGTTTGCTTTGATGAGGTGTGATGTGTTTACTAACTCTTAAGAGCCAAAAACTCCGATAGATTTTTATGAGTATTCGCTGTCTTTGGATGAATTTATAGCGTATGAAGACTTGTGAGATCTTGATGAAACTTGGCCTGAAGTTAGAGGAGCTACGTACGAACCAAAGCGTGTGAGCGTTTAGCGATATTTTAATTATTTTTCTTATAAGAGTACTTGCCGCGATGAAACACAGAAATTATTTCGATTGAAACTTTAAAGATGAATTGCATTTGAACAAAGTAAAATATAAAAAAACGCTCACACCCTTTGACAGGCTATCATGTGCTGATTGACATTATGCAGCCGAATCGTTCGTAGGCGCAAACGCGGAGGCACATAAATTCACTTCTTTGAGACTCGTCCTTTTTGCGTTTGTTGCCTTAGCATTTCCTGAAAATGTAATATTTGTGCGAAGAAACCATTTCAGCGCATTCTACATTCTATAATCTTTCCAGTGATATATAGGTTTCTATAGTTTCCTTAGTAACGATGCTCGTACGATTTTATTTGCGAGACACATCCGCGAAGGTATACGGTAACCTTAAGTCAACAGAGTCGGTCATGTGTAGAAGATTGGTAAATCGTATACCAGAGCTATGATCATGATATTGATAATCGCTGGAGAAAAACGAATTTGTTTTGGAAACTGATCCCTTTGTGTCTTCGATTTTCACAAATTTTGAGAAGCTGAAAATCTGCGCACAAAACCTTCCCATTCGCACCCAAAATCAAAATAAAACACAAAATCATCACTCAGTCATTACAGTACCTTTTTTAAATCTCTCCAACCACCAGGTTTGTTTCCACAAAACACACCAAGCGACTGTACTGTGAACCATACTATTCTTAGCACTGCATTTATCTCGACCACATGTTCCTACACCCACCTCCAACTGCATGCTGAGTAATGAACACATTCGACAGCGGTTTCCCCTCTGGAACCCCTTAGTTTTAAGAATTTTAAATAAGTCTTTACTTTTACAGAGTTTCCCGCGAAAAGAAACAAACGCCGTCACTTTTAACCAATCAGGATGCATTGAAAAATTGTAATTAACACGGTACAAACTGCTAAAAAATACTAAACGCAAGAGAACAAAAGACAACGTAATCGCATACC